>CM071637.1:6074175-6504175 GCA_036419045.1 Scirpophaga incertulas | reverse complement strand
ACTTTTTTTCTTTACATAGAAATTGTCGTATCTCGCGGAATCTTCAATTTCGGGTAACAAGTTGCAAAATATTGACATTTCCATTTCGTGTCGAGAGTTTAACAATAAATCAACCGCGACTCTACCCCAATGATAGAAAATATCCAATCGCGGCTCGAGCGACTTGTCAACCTTTGTAAATAAATATAATAAATAGGTACCAAGTCACTATGTAATATTAATCAATACCGAATTTATTGAACTTGAAATTAAATTGATAAGTAAATTTAATATTCACGATTTCTTTAGGTCTGAGAATACTGTAAGAGAAATAGGGCATAATTTCACCTTAATGAGCAGCTTTTCCTTTACCTTCTTCTATTAATTAACTATTATTGCTGTTAACCTTAAATGACATTCACAGCTTTTTATTTCGGCCTTTAGAACCAGTTCGGAAGTGGAAAAAGTCGGTGAGTCCTCACCCTTGCTGGAGAACAGTTCGATTTCCTTTTGCTGTTTCTATCAGCCACACATCCCAAGGAAGTCTCTGCAAGTGTGCAGAATCAGCAGTCAGTCCGAGCTAGTCAAAGTTTACGGGGTTGAGACAAAGCACCATATATTTTTTTTAATATTTCGCCTGGTTTAGTGTTTACCCGGAAATCAAAAAGTACTTTTGTAAATAAAAACGACCTAAATATTTATAATGACATTAATTTAATTTGATAGAATAAGTTTGAAAAATAATAAAGTTGTCGTTATACGGTTAGATAAGGTTTCTTGGAAAATTAACAAAGTAATAATGACATGACAAAGCTTAAAATGACATTGAATCCTGTCACTTTGATAGTAACATATAAAATCGTTAGCACATATAATAACCCTTTTTTTAACGAGGTGGAATGCTGTTACGCACCGTACCTGTCAATGGGTTATTAACAGGTGTGTATGGGACTCACCCGGCGGGAACCAGGGCATACCCACTAATCCACCTAGATGTCCATTCTGTCCTCACTTAGGACGATCTAGGTACTGGAAGCTCAATTTCTCCAGATCACCCTTGGACAACCAGAGCAACTACGGGTAAAGTATTAACAACATTTGCATGCTTGAGGAGTCACCTAAGCGCACAGGCCACACCTTGGGTGGTCATTGCGGGGCTATAAATAAGGCGTAAGGGTCGTTTTACCGCTCTCTCTCCGCTGCCTCTTTCCGAAAAATAATGTTTTCACAGAAGAAGGCTACAGCAATTGTAACATTAACCCTACTGAAAGGTAATCGAATTAAGGTAATTTTACGTTGCCATTGTAGAATCAACATGCAACTAACGTGTTACAGTAAACTAAAATCACTATAATGAAGCATTGAGTAAACTAATCATAGCTCGTAAAATCAACAGCATATTGAATTTTGCACTGTGCCAGTTGTACCAGTTGAAAGAACATTAGTAGTACAGCGAAAGCACATTGCATTGTGTAGCTGTAATCTTAACACATAAAATGTGAAATACCTTCTAAATGAACATTTTAATTTTACCTTGCTCAATCGCCATAATGTGAAAGAAAATTACCTGCGCTGTTTACATTGAATAAACACTACGAGTGCAACCGTAGCAGACAGAATTGATTGCGATGATGTATATAGTGTTAGTATACTATTTCCTGAGATCACGATATTGTATACTCATGTCATTGTGAAATCTAGTTGGTTTACAAAGGTTTTACGTATAAATGTTTTGAGACATCTAAATCATTTTTACGATAATTGAACTTTAACTTTTTCCACGTTGGCCTTTGTTACCTCATATTGAGTATTCGCCGACTTCTTAATTATTTCCCAAGAGGGTGAGTCTATATACACATATTACAACAATATTATTAAGTTCCACGAAAGATAACTAGCAAGCTTTAATCTATATTTAAAAAATAAAAGCTTACAGATTTGCTACTTCTTTTCTAAAAACATCGACAGATTTATTCTATCTTTTGTCCGATATACATTATTTTTAATAAATATTAACATATTTTATATAATGTTTATATATTTTAGATAAAGTTTTTAGAGTAACGTTACAAATATATTATTTTCTCAACCTACTTACCAGTGTCATAAATAAGTATGTCGCTATTAAGTTCTAATAAAGATACAGAGTAGTCTAGTCTTCAATTGATGAGAAGTGATAATTGTTTTGTCGATAACTAAATGACGTATCGTCAGGTGGCCATAAGCATCCCTCTCGTATCTAAAAACAAAATATCGGAACGAAATTTACATATCTCAGACTTTTTACAAACTTTTGTTTACATAATCTCAAAGAAAATAATAAAGCCTTAACTTTCGTAACAGGCAGAAATTTCATATAACGATAAATTTCACTCCAAGTAACTTAAGCCTAGCGTAAGCTTACTTATTTATAATAACTCCAACTGACAGTTGTAAGACAAGTGTCTTGTCACAGACAAACGTAATTTGCTATGACTAATATTTATATAGGATACTGAAGAGGTACTTCGCTATGTTACCAAAGTCCATAGAAGTTGAGGTGTTCGTTTGTTTTGTTCCAAGTTTAATTGCCCTAACACGTCAAATCGAGTAGAAACATGTTAATTTGATTTACGGGACTAATTGGTAAAATTTCGTAAGGTAAGTCTTAGAAAAATGAAATGATATATTTACAAAGTATATTGCATTGAGATTTTTTTTACATTTCATTAATGTTTATAACACAATGTATGTACGTAAAAATAAAGGACAAATGGCGGACTTAATGCAACGAGGCATTCTCTACCAGTACAACAAGGGCGCAACCAAAGATTCTTCAAATCTTTTTACCTTGTTTGTTTATTTTAATTTTAATACAAAAAAGTATAATGTGAACAATGCACTGTAAAATTCAGTTTGGAACATAGTTCTTAAGTATTTGTTACTGTTTCTTTAATATTTATTTACTATTTGTTAATAAAATGAAAAGTCAAAAATGTTCTTACAAAATCATTAACAGTTTAGATAATGGCGTGAAATTTTAATCTTGCCAATACTTAGAACTAAAAGCGTGTAGATTGCAATATAAGAACGCGAGACAATGAAATTACCTAATGGAATACAGCAAACTGAAAACTTTATCACATCTGTGGATAAATTTTATTAGTGATCATAATTTGGATTAACGTCGAAAAACACTGTGTTGGTAAAATACTGTGTTTCCATCCACGAGTGCACTTTACTTATTTACGCATTGCAGGAACGAGGCGTGCTAGGGCCGTGCACTCCGTGATCTCTCTTTCCTCTTTTCGAGTTTCCACCATTCCGGTTGAACGATTTAATAAATATTTGAAAGGCTTTGTATTAGCAATTAACCAGTTGTAAACTATACACAGGACATCTCGCACAGACTCCAGGTTTTCGTCAACCGATGTCTTCGCAGCATCCTGGGTATTTACTGGCCAGAAAAAAATCCCAAAGAGCAGCTTTGGGAACGTTGTGATGAAGTCCGGATCCACCAGCAGATCAAATGCCGCAACTGGAGTTGGATAGGCCATACTCTTGAAGGGATCCAAACCACATACCGAGGCAAGCCCTAGACTGGAATCCCCAAGGAAAGCGGAAACGTGATCGTCCAAAACAGACCTGGCAGCGGACTGTCTTTGGCGAAGCGAAGGCCATTGGAAAAACCTGGAGCGAAATCAAATGTGAAGCTCAAGACCTCAGAAGTCTCGCTGTGGACGCCCTCTGCCCCAGCTAGGGGACAAAGGACCTTAATGATGGTGATGATGAAACTATACACTCCTTTAACTCGCTTAAAAGTCCCTCAGGACACTAACTATCGTAAAATTTTCAACGCGACGCGATATTGCAATGACTTCTGTAATTGAATGGTTTCTGACCATGAAACCATCTCTGAGGTCCCGGGTTCGAGTCCCGGTGAGGGCAGATGTTTGTGTGATGTCCATTTGTACCTTAATCATGGTTGTCAATATATATTTCTATAAATAATATTTATATCATCATCACAGCTCATATACGTCCCCACCGAGGGGCTCGAGCCTACCCTACCTACGTTAGGGCGATTAGGCCTTAGTCAACCACGCTGGCCCAGTGCGGGTTGGTTGACTACGTACACCTTTGAATCGCTTCGCAGATGTACGCAGGTTTCCTCACGATGTTTTCCTTCACCGTAGGAGCGTCGGATAAATGTACATATGAAATTCGGAACGAAAAACACATTGGTACACGGTGGGGATTAGATCACGGGCCTCCCGATTCTATGCGGCCCACAGACCAGTGCGGAGACCACAGCGCCACCGACGCTCTAATAATAATATTTATATGTGTATAAGAAATGTATGTCCATTCGTTACCCTAGATCCCATAACACAAGCCTTACAGAGCTTACTTTGGGCTAGGCTAATTGGTGTGAGTGTAACAAATATTGATGAATTATTTTAATCGATTTAAAAATAGAAGACTAGGGACTGCATTCAGTTTTGTCAACGTTTCCTATTACAACCAACATTACTGACGGAACTAAATCGACTCGAAACAATTTCGAAATAAAAAAGATACTAAAATGTTCTTCTCAATTTTGTTTTATTATCCACGTCTCAAGCGATATACAATTTGATATTAAAATTATTTGACCTAATAACTAACTTTTTCAAATTAAAACCAGTAAGCTGTAAAATAATGAACGTTTGATCAAGATTGAAAAACCTTTTTGTAATAAGTTTTGCAGGCACGAAATCGATTTAATTATAAGTCTTTTGATTGAAGCGTTTTAAATTGTGTCCCTGGGTGTAAAGCTGTTTGAAAAAAGAGACACCTGTGTTTACACATACTTTGGCTAATGATTTGCATAGCGAGCTTTCGAAGTTTAACAATTAAATTTCATGTCGATTTGATATTTTTTTCTACTTTCTAAAATTTTATACAATTTACTTATGCTTTTTAAATGTATATTAAAAACTAATATATTTTATTCAAATTTACGTATTACGACAGAAAGCTTCAAGGGATTGAGATTGAGATTGAGCAAGTCTATATGTCTACTACACGTGTAACCGAAACTGTATAATAAATATGTATAGTGAGATTAATACGAGCATTTGTAACTTAGTCATGGTTGTTAACATATATTTGTATCAAACATATATTTATATATATATGTATGTCTATCCATTACCCTAGATCCCATTGTAGCGTTTTATGTTATGTTATTTACACAAAATTATTTGCCAGCTAAGAAGATCAGGGTGTGGGTATAATCCTTATCGGAATCGAACCGACCTGGTGATATATGTAGATATTTAGAATTAATGATATGGGCGCCTCCGCATAGATACAAACAGATCTTCAAATGGTTAGGTGATAAAATTAAACAAAGAAGTTTATATATGTAAGTTTATAATTAAGTTCTTATATAACATTTAAACAAAAAATAAATAGAATCGTCCACAAATTTCTTTGATATGGGTATCTTGCACTACCTTATAGATTTGTAAGTTCACTCGTTCAGCTGAGCCATCCTCCACACGTCACCCAAGGTGGATGTCAAAAAAGATTAATTCCTCCAAAATACGGTGGTTCACACACGCTATGAGGTAAAAATGGTAAGAGGTCACCTTTTAAGTTATAATTCCATCGGTGATGGCAGGGATTTCCGTCGATTAACAAGACATCACTGCTTTAAACGTACATCACCGCATGGCTGTGTGCAGGAAGTCGAGCTGGGATGAAACGGGAACAAACGCCCTATATTTGGGATAATTCCTAGGTATCCCCTGAACCCTACAACAATGTGTAAACATAAAATTCCAATCCCACGAACACGTGGGGAAATCATTAAAGTCGAACAAAAGAAGAAAATACAACTCACCATTATCTGGGATTGCTTGACAAAACTAATTAAGGCATTAAGCCGTTATTTAAAAGAAATATTAAAATGAAAACATAATAAAAAAGAAAAACTAAATTTGCCTTCACGGTGGCCTAAAGCGGCACATCCGCCAGGAGAGGAACGCCGAAAGACCCATCTTCCGCGACCTCCTCGCCGACGTCAAAAGACAGCCAAGCTTGCGAAACAGCCAATAAATAGCCGCGGAGCGATCACCATAGATCAAGCCGCCACGTTCCGAATTGGAAGTATCACCGAGTGAAGTAAAGGCGGAATTGTCCAACAAGGAGAAAGAAACGAAAACTTCTTTTAATAAACCAAAACAAAAGAATTTGTTTTAAGTAAACTCCTAATAGATAACGTTATGAAAATATGTTAAGGTTTACTATTACAGTCCATGGCTTCACCCTATCAAATCTCTACCACCATAGATCTGTATATTGAAATTTAAGTTTTAAATTACAACCAAAACTAAAACTCCTATCACAGACTCAACACCATCTGTATGCTAATTAAATGAATACAGAAACTAAATGTTTTGTCTTTATGTCCATTTTGTTATAAGTAAAATTTATGAAATATAATTAAGACTAAAAAAAGTTGCACTTATGCTGAGGCTGTATAGGTTCCGATCCCTTCGCTCTTACTTCCAATTAAAAAGTTAACAAAGGGAAAATAATTACAGGGTAATTGGTGTAAGTGTATTTTGTAAATAAATAGATAGTATTGACACTTTAAAACGGTAATTTTACAATATTAAAATAATTCTGTCAACATTTGCATGTTGACGAAATTACTTTAACGAATAAGATATTAAAGAAAAAATTAGATAAGCAAAAAAATATGTTATAAATTAAATTGCAATACTTCGTCATCTTGTGGCTGACGCTGTCCACCATGAGGCTTATCAGAGGGTGAAACAAGAAAATATTACGAAACTTTCTTCTTTATATAAAGTACCTATGTAAAAGTTATGTAGCGAGGCTATGTTAGTTATATTACATAGTTCTTTGTGTCCTTTTCATTTTATATTTGCTTGACATCAATAAGTGCCCTTAAACTTTTGAAGGTAAGAAACGTGTTTTCGGAAAGTTACCTTTTATTCCCTGAGACAATAATTCTATAACCGGCAGGCATATGAAAGGAAAGGATGTCAAGAGTTAGATAAAATTTGGAACGTGAAATACAACTCGCCTACAAGAACGTTGAAGAAAAACTTAAGACGGAAAATTTCAAAAATAGTTCTATTGGTTTATTATTCCTGGAAAATTATTATATATTACAATTGGGTTTCAAATGTATATTTATATTTTGAGTCGCCATCTATACGATTACGTTACGTTTATATTATAAACGCATTATAATTTGAAATTGCCTCTTAGAACATATAATCAAACAAGTTATTACCTTATAGAATAGTCAATCGTGATTGTTTGTCCATAGTGGTCAGTATACGAGTAAAAGGTCAGTGTGCATAGTTTTATAAATAGTTATACAAGTATTTATGTAACTCAATAGCTTAAGATACTTTAAAAATAAATAATTAACAAATAATAGGTATTTAGATGAATAATATATACATAAGTAGTGCTCGGAATAGATTTAATTTTATGTACTTGCAGAAAGAAAGTCAATGTAAGCGTAACATGGATAAACCTTTTTTTTTTGAGTGGGGGAATGCGACCTTATGCACCATGACACCGCGCTGGCAAGGCGCGGCCGTGTGTGGGGCTCTAAAACCCCCCCCCCCGAGTTCTCTGGGCCCATACGGCGGGCCCACATGGCGGGGTGCGCTCTCGCGATTCGACCGCCATGTGTCCCGGGGCCGGGTCGACCAAGAGTTGGTCAGGCCACCACCAAATGAGGGACTGTCCGAGAACCCCTGGACAGTCCCCCAGACAGAGAGATTTCACCACGGCGTACGCGCTTAGCTGGACGCGCACGCAGCCTCACGAACATGGATAAAAGGTTTTTTTTTTGAGGCTGGAAATGCGACCTTGTGCACCCTGACATCGCGCTGGCAAGACGCGGCCGTGTGTGGGGCTCTCCGGTCAAGAGGACCGGCCTATTAAAACCCCCCCGAGTTCTCTGGGCCCATACGGAGCACATGGCGGGGTGCGCTCTCGCGATTCGACCGCCATGTGTCCCGGGGCCGGCTCGACCAAGAGTTGGTCAAGCCACCACCAAAGGAGGGACTGTCCGAGAACCCCTGGACAGTCCCCCAGACAGAGAGATTTCACCACGGCGTACGCGCTTAGCTGGACGCGCACGCAGCCTCACGGTAGGGTCACTAGACAGGCAACACCGCGCTTACGTGTGCCCGCCTTCGCCTACAACATGGATAAACCAAAAAAAAATCTGTTTTTATTTGCTATTCGTTTCTTTACGTTTTTATTGTAAAATTTTATGTTTACAACTTATTACTACAACAATAAGCTAAAAGATGAAATACTATTTTGAAAGTTCAATATAATATTTTATAAATCTCAGAAAATAGTAAGTTACCAGGCATATCCATACTATTGATGTCACAAAAACCCAAGTACATAAAATTAAAGTACCTATTTTGAGCACTATATATAAGAATCAGAATAAAACTAAGTTATATACATAGTGGCGCGTGCCATAATCTTAATGAAACTTCAATAACATATACATACCTGAAATATTGCTTAATATAAGAAAACTAACAAGAAACCCCAAATAAGAAAATTCAAATTTATCAAATCTCAATACAATTTAATGAAATGAAATGAAATGAAATGAAATGAATATTTATTTGTGAATATAGGTATTACAAAAATGTTATAAAGATTTGGTGACCGCTATATCCGACCCGATTGGGTATACAAATTTTTATTACAAGTATATCAAATGTTCTCTAAAATCATGTTAATTATTATCATCGCATGCATTACAAAAATTATGTCAAAATTTTAATTCATTAATACACTCTCAATGTCAAAATGTTGATTATTAATATCCCAAATAATAAATTATACTTATTTAAAATGATTAAAAATGTCAAATTGAGGTGTAGTAGATGTCCAATAATAATTAGTTATAGCAATACAAAAAGATGACTATTTTAAAATTTACAGTGTCAGTTAAAAACATTACAAAATTACAATTTATCTTTCAAAAAATCACCTATACTATAGTAGCATTTGTCAATTAAAAATTCCTTTAAGGCATGTGAGAATTCGGTTACATTTTCCTTTCCTCTTATATAAGAGGGAAGCTTATTAAAAATAGTGGGTGCCATACAGAAGACAGATGCTCGAAAATGATGCGTCTGACTTACCAAATTACACCGTATTAATCCTTGTCTCCTATTTCCCTCTGGATATAGTGTAAATAAGTTAATATTTTCCTTCGTAAATTTAGCTAATTCGTAAATATATATACACGGAAAAGTCAAAACACGCAATTGCTTAAATCGTGGACTACATGACTCTGTTTGTTTTATTTTACACATAGCTCTTATGCATTTTTTTTGCGCTATAAATACATCATTTTTTCCAGTCGAATATCCCCAGAAAATAATTCCATAGCGAAGGGTTGAAGAGACATGACCATGATATGCCATCAATAATGTAGTCATACTAGTTACATGCCTTAATTTTGATAGTGTATAAGAAAAACTACGAACTTTTTTAATTATAATGTCAGTGTGATTATTCCATGTCAAATTGTTGTCAATTGTTAATCCTAAAAATTTTGTTGAGTCAACTTCTTTAATCTTATGTCCCAAATAATTAATATCAATGTCATTTGGTGCTGTAGCCTGCCTATGTCTAAAGGTCATAAATATGGTTTTGTCCATGTTGATTTTTAAATTGTTATCTAGAAGCCATTTTATTAGTCGAGCAAGAGAAGAGTTTACTTGTTCTTCAATTTCTTGAATTTCATTACTAGTATATAATACTGTGCTGTCATCTGCAAACAGTGTCATCTTTTGTTTTATACATCCAGGAAAGTCATTAATATATAAATTAAAAAGTAATGGACCTAATACGCTTCCTTGTGGAACGCCATTTGTTATTATTTTTGAGCTGGATAAATACGTTTTTTCCGTACATGAAGGCATATTTATTCTATTTATGTGTGCGGTTTGTATTCTATTATTTAAATATGATTTCATCATGTCTTGGGCCTTACCTCTAAAACCATAACTGTACAGTTTACCAAGAAGAATGTCATGGTTAACACAGTCAAACGCCTTTGACATGTCCATATACAAGGCTACTACTTTTTTTTTCTTGTCCATACTGTTGTATACTTCAAATAAAAAATTATACAGGGCTTTATTTATAGACATATTCCTCCTAAATCCATACTGACTATTAGTAAATACATTGTTAGTTTCACAAAATTCATACAATTTATTATATAAGACTTTTTCAAATATCTTTGTGAATATTGATAGAAGTGCAATCGGTCTATAATTTTTCAATTGTTGTTTGTCACCCTTTTTGAATAGAGGCAACACAATTGTTTTCTTTAAATTATCTGGAAATACACCTTCTGCTATGCATTCATTGATTAATTGGGACAAAATATTCGCAATTATACTAGCAACATCTTTTACCACCACAGTTGAGATATCATCCCAGCCAACACTATTACAATTTTTCAAAGAATTAATAACATTTATAATATCTTGGGGTATAGTGGGAGTCAAAAATATGGAATTACAATTATTATTATTTAATTTATACTTCATATGGGAGTTATTAATATCAGCTTTTGCTACGTCAATAAAAAAGTCGTTAAATAGATTAGCTATATCTTGGGGGTCAGTACTAATGCTTTCTTTATATTTAATACTACTTATGTTTTGTTTAGGTAAATTGTGTTTTTGTCCGTTTATTATGTTCCATGTTGCCCTAGTTTTATTTTTTGCATTATAAATATGATTATTATTTTGAGATTTTTGAGTTAATTTAATTATTTTATTGTATATGGTGCTGTAATTTTTGAAAAGATTCTTGTTCACTTTATTAGGTTTGCAACGAAATTTCCATAAGAGCTCCCTTTTTTTCTTTGAACACAATTTGATACCTTTAGATATCCATTTCGGCTTATTTTCAGTTTTTATTTTATTTTTTTTGACAGGAAAGCACTTGTAATAATTATAATTAATAAGGGCGAAAATATTATAAAGTTGGTATAGCAAAATTTCAAACCTACTGTGATGTTATAAAAGATTTACTCCAATACTATATTAATAGTAATATAGTAGTATATATTTTTTTCTTTTATTATTAATCTTAGCATACAAAGTCAAGGTTTAAGTCAAAACAGCAGGTCGACCATCTTCCTTCCGCTTGTTACAAGAACACATTAACCACAAAAAATCATAGTGTAGATTTTTATTGGTTTAATAAAACAAAACTCATACAAATATAGCAAGCTAATCCTTTGTTACTTGATGATTGTCGAAGCGATATGATTAATCGTTCTTCGTAGGACATACCATCATTCTGAAATCTGTCTCTTGCATTTTGACAGATGTAGTAATACGTTTTAGATTAATCGGTCAACATATCATGTTTATCTAACGTTGCGACTTAGATATGAAAGTTGAGCTTAGCAGAACCACTTTAACAAGACATTTATTAAGTGTTTGTCAATATATCAATACGCAAGTAACATTACAAAATGACTATCGTTTTATAGTGGGGAAGTTGACGATCGTGCTGCGGAAGCATCTATTTGTCAAATTCATGACACATTTTGTTTGCTGCCAAGTTCATTTCATCGGGCTCTGAAGTGCTCACGTTTCGCGGAAATATTGTACAAGCTCATTGCATAACATATCGAGGTTACACATCATAATATTGCAATATCCGTACTCGTATATCTTATTTATCTCTACTAATATTACGACGTGACTAGTTTAGAGAAGCGTTGATTTCGCTTCTTGATGAGAGGAAAGAACGAATTTTCGTCTAGACAAGGGTAATAGTGTAATCCGTAGTAACTTCCTCGAAGTGCTATAATTAAGTGGGAATTTCCTTTCATGTCAAGTTTTCGTCTCTATATAACTTCATTATATTATTTATTTAATAATTTTCGGAACTTAATAATATTCACGATAGTTTGATAACGATATCTATCAACCAAATGTCAAGTCAAATAAACACGTTTTAAATATTACTTCTAATCACCAATATAAAGATATTTAAAGAACGAGATTGATAAATAAGTGAGATATTGGGAACCCAAGGACTTCATACCGAACATTAAGTAACTCAGAAACTTATTTATAAATTAGTACTTTCAAACTATAATCGCGTTTTTTAACATGATGTGTTTAGATTTCATTTGTTTCTTGGCTTATATCAACGCTTACATCATTAAATAGCCCACATGAAACAATGGACAATAATATTCGCACGCACATCAAATGTGTCATATGTTATACTATATTTTATAATATTTACCTATATTTTTTCTGTTTGCTTCTTAAGTGCATCTATTTTTATAACTTACTAGCTTCCACCCGCGGCTTCGCCCGCGTGAAATTAGTTTTTGTCAATCCTGGTCCCTTATGTCTAAAGTACCAAGATTCATGGTCTTATCTTCAATTCAACCCCTATTTCACCCCCTCACTGGTAAAAATGTCAAAATGCTAGAACAAACGATGTTTTGTTTCTTACGACGTGATATTTGACGAACTTGCATACTAACTTTCAACCCTTATTTCACCCCCTAGCTGGTCGAAATTTCAAAAATGCTAGAACAAATGTTTAATGATTTCTTATCAAGTACTTAAATATAAAGTTTCGTGGTTTTATCTTTTAAAATTAAGAAATCCCACAAATACAAACTTTCAACCTCTATTTCAACCCCTTCGTCCCTTTATTTCGAAATAAAAAGTAAAAAGCCTATGTTCTGTCTCAGCGTCTAAAGATTCTCTATACCAAATTTCATCAAAATCAAAGACAGACAGAACTACTTTCGCATTTATAATATTAGTTGGGATTATTATTACTATAGTTGTAGTAGTTATTTTAAACAACAACACATTTATATTACGCATGTTTATGTTCCAATATCACCAGATTGAAAAATCAAATCGCGAAAGTAAAGCTAGTAATTTCCTTCAGAATGTAATAATTTAATTGTAAAAGCTTTTTGTTTAAGGAATAACGCTTTCTAGAAAAAAAACAATTCTCTTCACAAAATCCAAATTTCATGGATACAACGCAATTAGAACAATAAAAGTATGTTGTAATTATGTCTGTTTGTACTGACATAATGTTGTCATAAGGCGGACGTGACAGACCCAATTATGCTTTGAGGATATTACTTTTTATGGCGTTACATAATCCAATCATCTTTATGAACAATAATGCTGTTCTAGTAAATATTTGTGTGATCAAGTCAGATACTATGAAAGCCGCAGAAGAACGTACTGGCATATGTATAATAGGCTATTTGATAGGTTTTTAAAATCCATTTTATATTATGCAGTAGAGTCTAAGGAACCCAGTAAAAGTTGTTATTTTTAATTCTGGTATATATTAGCTGAAAAACATCGAATTAAAAATTCAATATTTAAATAGTGTGCCAAAACGCTACTTTGACAATATGGCGCTGCAATGCGATCGGTGACGTCACTTGCCTGTATTCTGATCTGTGACAACTGGCATATATATTTGTTTGTTGTAAACAAAAAACGAAAGTGCGATTGGATTTACTTTTTATCAGTGATTTATGTAACAAAATAAGTTACAAATGGTGTGCAGTTCCAAAATGTACAAATACGTCGTTAAAAACTCCGGAAAAACTATTTGTCAGTGTTCTAAAGAATATCGAAGTGCGCCGAAAGTGGTTGCTACTTTCTCGGAGGGATCATAATGAATGAATGAATGAATGAATGAATAGTACAAATATTTTCTTTTGTGAAGACCATTTCGATGTAAGTAAACATAATATTTATATTTTGTAATAATTAATTACATTCACAATGTTAATATTTTCGTTATTGATTTGAGGTTATAATACCTCTAATGTTTTTAACAGAATGTCTTTTGCAACTCACTTCGAATATTTCCGCTGTTTTCCATAATATTTGTTAAAATTTGTAGCTACAGAGTCCTATGATTTCAATAAGCAGTACACTAAAAGATCCCGACTAAAACTTGTTTGTTCGTTACAGATGGAAAATGACATGGCAAAATACTATCAATACAAAATGGGTTTCAGTCAGAAAATAATTTTAAAAGATAAAGTTCTTTTAAATTTCATTGCCAGCCAGATCGCATTAAAAGAATGTGTGATGCTGGTACTTCCCGATCTTTGCTGTTTTTACATTTTTTAGCTCCGAAGCATAAAAGTCAGAATTATTTTTGAAAAATAATCCGACCATGATTGCGTCGACTTGCGGCAGGTTTCTGCTGTCTGCTTTTACAAAATCGTTGTCCATGGTTGAAAGTACTTGTAAAATAGTGCAAATAAAAAAAAACAATGCATAATAAAGAAAATCTTAATATAACGGAGATAATCTACCTCAACTAGGCGCAACACAAGTAGGCAAACGAAGTTTACAAGCAAGTGACATCATGATAAATTCGACCAATCAGGAGCGTTTTGTGTCACGTGACAAACGTTTAAAAAATGCAATTTTTATTTACGGATTTTAAAATAAATTAATCATTATTTTCAACTTACGTTAATAAATAATCATTTTTTAACTCTTAATTTATACTGTTAACAGTAATGGACACTTTATTTTTCGCATTGTCAAATAGCCTATTACGACACTTGAGTGACCGTTGGAACTAAAAGGTTTTCTAGTGGCCGTCATATGCTGGAAACAGCAGCGTCGATGAGCTCCTACAAGCTGAACCGAAGGTTTGGTGTAGATCGTAGGATAGCTAGCATTACAAATCTGATAGGTGTGGAGACACTTTGGGAAAACCTATGTCCAGCACTGGACTTCTCTTGACTGAAATAATGAATATTGATGATAATTTTTTTTAGTATTTTCTTGAGACAAGTTTAAATCAAAATAAACTTTATTCAAATAAGACTTTATAGAACACTTTTGAATCGCTCAATTTTTTTCCTACCACCCATTCAGGGCGTATTTTTTAGCTGATAAGAAGAATGGACGCATGAAACTTATCAGCTTTATCAAAAATAATAACAACATTTACATGAAATTATGTCGTTATCATACAACGTGCATATGTGTTTACAATTTATACGGGAAGACAATTATTTACACTTCAGAATATAATGTCTTCAAATCAAAATCACACATTGGCATCATTTGAATAATCATTGACTTTTTAATAGCCCTTACTCTTTAGCATCTTTTTAACATGTGGAATCATGTTATAAAAATTTATACATTTGCCCATAAACGAATCTCTACTTTTTTGTAGCCTGTACGTTGGAACGGCAAGTTTATTTTTATTTCTTGTTTTAAAATTATGCATTTGTAAATTAGTATGAAATGTTTATACAGATAAATCAAATTTTCATAAATATACTGACCCGCTAAAGTCATTATATTAATCTCTTTAAATACATCTCTAAGAGAATCCCTTGCTCGTAAATTATAAATAGTTCTGCTCTTTTTTGAAGAACAATTTGTACTTTCTATACTAGTAGCCGACCCCCATAATAGTAAACCATAGGACATAACACTGTGAAAATAATTAAAGTAAATTAATTTTGCCGTTTCAACACCTGTAAGTGGTCTTATTTATTTTACAACATATTCTGCAGAACTTAGTCTATGTGATAGGGTCTCAATATGTGGATCCCATTGCAAAGTTGGATCTACAATAATATCCACGAATTTAGTGTGAATTCAACCATTCAAATAACTATTGAATATTAATAAATTAAATAATTTGTCAACAACTAAATATATATAGGTACACATTGTTCAGCAGAAATTCAATTACCAATATCGCTTTGAATTCGTGGAAAAATAGCCTGGCGAGAATCATAATTGCGAGTATTGCGCATTTCACTTAAGCAAATATTTTTTTAAACTTTTGGGGCTCCGACATCTGCGCTACAATCTTAATAGACTCGATACGAGTACAACAGTGATATTTGCAATGAATATTTTGGTTTCTGTAAGATATATAGATTTTATCATTTATCATTATCATTGAACATTATATATATATATATATATATGGTGTATATATACATATATTAACAACTATGACTAAGGTATATACACAAACATCTGTCCCCATCGGAGATAAATCCTAGAAAAATCCCACACCTCGGAGATAAGTCCTAGAAACCCACTCAGTAGTGGAGGTCGTCTATTAAATTTGTCATAACATATTATGCTTACATTGATAAGAATAATCTTCGTTCTTTTTTATGAACTTTGTAGCTATTAAACATTCTTATACATAAAATTAGTTGAGAATAACTTATATTTATTTAAATTTACTGTGTATTATTTACAATACAAAATCAAGTAGAATTTTTCCCTAATGAAATGATTTTATCTCTGTCGAATGGCGCTTTTCTCTTAAACAAACTTATGTCAGACCAACATGAAACCAAATTTCGCTAGCAGCTATATTTCAATTTAGAACTCGCATTTTAATTTCATTTCCATAGACAAGTTTCATGAACCAACGGAATAAGTAATGTTGTTGTACTCACTGAGATTGCTCTCTGGTTACTTTGAAAAGTGTTTGTAGAAACATTTCAATGAATAACAAGCATTGATGACAATTGAATTAATGAATAAAAATAAACTCAACCTATGTTACAGTAAATCAATATTTATTTACTGTAACAAAAATACTTAAAATTACTTATTAATTAATACGTAGACTGAAAGAGATTTTACTTCATATAGTTGAGTTTGACTTTGTTATAAATTACAGATCATGTTTTTACAAATGAAAATATTTTCATGGGGCTTATAATACCTACTCAACGACGACGTAATTAATCAATCAAAGCAACAGGCGTTATTATATATATATACAATTGTAATTGACTTATATATAAATGTTCAATGATGATGATATGATAAAATCTATATTTCTTACAGAAACCAAAATATTAATCGCAGATATCACTGTTGTATCGAGTCTATTAAGATTGTAGCGCAGATGTCCGAGCCCCAAAAGTTTAAAAAAATATTTGCTTAAGTGAAATGCGTAATACTCGTGAAATGAGTCATATTTTGTTCGGATACGGTATTCTCTATTTCGTGTGTAAGTCGGGGCTGATATGCATCACTGCGACCTATTAAGTTCTATTGTGACCAGCCTCCTATGTAGGTTCTATGTAGGCCCTACAGTAGCTCCCTTAACTGGGCACTGACCAAGAAAGATAGGATGTTCCCAGTTCGGATTGTTTTTATTTCATCTGGGTCAAGGATGTGTTTCCCCAGGTGTCTGTTTCTTTTGTGAATCAGCGGTTCACAGTAGCACAAGAGGTGTATTGGTGTTTCACGCTCTTGTTCGCAGACTCTGCATGTGTCAGTGTCCTTAAGTTTCATGTTGAAAAGGTGTCTATTCAACATACCAGATACATACATTATTCCAGAATGACCTGGCACCCATTTGAGAGTGATCTTGTTATTTTCTCCCAGGTCATTGAGTTTTTTCACACAGTCTTTTACTAGCTTTGATTTAAGTGTGATATTGTTTATTGCTAGTAAAACTGCCTGACTGTCTGAATTAATTACGATTTTTTGGTTTACGTAGTTTCGTTGGCGGTTCGCTTGTACACATTCAATTATGGCACAGACTTCCGCCTGGAATACAGTGGCATACTTTCCCAGGTTTATGTTTTTGCTAACACTGGGTCTGCCCCCATATATGCCACATCCTACGTTAGCCCCCATTTTGGAGCCATCGGTGAACCACACCAGACACCCGTCATTTAAGGGATCACTATGTCGGCCTTGCGCCCAGTCTTCCCTTTTGGAGATTTCCGCAGTGAAATTCTTGTGTGTGTAAATACATTATAAAGTACGATATTATAAATATCAGTTTAATTGAAACATTATGAGTAACTTCCTATTAAAACTAGACACTGATTTTATGGCTTGGCTACTAGCACTTTTGAGCCACAACTAAATACTGATTGAGAACACTTTCACAGATGAGTTATATCTTAAATAACTGATTATCTACGCGTATAATTATACATATCTAATATTCGACCATCCTGACATTACAAAGTTTGTCCCCAAACTTTTATGAAAGTAACTAGTTTCCGCCCGCGGCCCCGCCCGCGAGAAACTATTTGCTGTCAATCCCGGTTCCTTATGTCTAAGGTACCAAGTTTCATGGTTTATCTTCAATTCAACCTCTATCTCACCCCCAAAGCTGGTCGAAAAAAAAATGCTAGAACAAATGTTTAATGATTTCTTATCAAGTGTTAAATATAAAGTTTCATGGTTTTATCTTTTAAAATTAAGAAATCCCATATAAACTTTCAACTTCTATTTCATCCCTTTTTTGTCTCAGGGTCTAAAGATTGTCTGTACCAAATTTCATCAAAATCGGTTGCGAGGTTTAAGAGAGAAAGCGTAACAGTCAGACAGACAGACAGAGTTACTTTCGCATTTATAAAAAAAATCAAAATTATTCAATAGACCTTTACAGGCACTTATTGACGTCAAAACAAGCAAAACAAAAAAAAGGTTTAAAAAAAACAAAAACCTTGTCTCTCTACTACTATCTCTTTTAATCTACGTATTAATTAATAAGTAATTTTAAATATTTATATTACAGTAAATAAATATTTATTTACTGTAACAAAGGTTGAGTTTAATTTTATTCATTAATTCAATTGTCATCAATGCTTGTTATTCATTGAAATGTTTCTACAAACACTTTTCAAAGTAACCAGAGAGCAATCTCAGTGAGTACAACAACATTACTTATTCCGTTGGTTCATGAAACTTGTCTATGGAAATGAAATTAAAATGCGAGTTCTAAATTGAAATATAGTTGCTAGCGAAATTTGGTTTCATGTTGGTCTGACATATGTTTGTTTAAGAGAAAAGTGAATGTTCGTCTGTCAAATTCAATTCATCGTTGTCATTTGAGGCTTTCTTATGTCAAAATTAATAGCGTTCGTTCGATCGTTCGGTGGAATGCTTTAAACGATAGTAACTAAGAATAGGATACGACACGACGAAGTCCACGATATATCGAATATCGTTTTGAGTGATGTGATGTGAAAATTATAAGATATATAAGAAAGAACCTGACAGGTACGGCGACCGTGTGATTGAATTCGAGAGCTAGAATAATTTTAGTGGACCGGATACACAGTATAACCACTGCTTCTTTTTAATTAATAATTTAATTTTGACCAAAACGAACTTTCACCAATTGAGTTATATTTTGTGTTTCAAAAACCTAACGTAGAATTAACCTACTACCAGTTCTATTCTTCAAAGAAATTCAGCATCTACAACTGCTGCACTGTTGTTTCTTTAATGCACTACAGATAAATAATTTAAAGTCACGCCTTATCTCATCGGCACATTCCCCTTGGGATTACCGATAAAGTTTATTAAAAATATTTGATTTTTTTTTTTTTTTTTTTTTTATGGCCTTTGCGGCAGACGAGCAGATGGCCCACCTGATGGTGAGTGGTAACCATCGCTCATGGACATCTGCAATGCCAGGGGCACAGCTCAGTCTCTGCCTACCTGGAGAGAAATACTCTTTTTAGGCCTCGTTTGAAGACGGCCATATCGTAGTGCTCAGGAAACACTGCAGCAGGGAGCTCATTCCAAAGTTTGAAGTTGAAGTTGATACTTAATTTTCTAGAAATAAATGAGAATCATCAGTTTTTCTGGTTCTCAAAATGTATACTGACTTTTGTTCATTTATGAATGAATAGGGAATTAATCTCTTTTTTGAAAAGAATCTTAATTTGATCCTTGCGTGTCATTAAACCATATACTAAAAATATAAAAAAATTATACACTCGTTAAGTACTATAAAAACTGCATTAAAATTTAATATTTTCAAATTTCGCGCGTAATTAGACGAAGGCGCCACACGAGTTGTCACTCTGTAGCGATGACGTCAATACGGCATGTAAATAATAAACAAAGCTCTATGTTTGATGCTATGTATTTATTATATTCATAATGAGAGAGAGATGAATAAAAAATGAGTTATTATCGTTTATATATAAACAAATAATAAAGGAATAATAATAAAAGAGTAATACTGACATCGATGTTTTAATACTATGTAACTCAGCAGAACAAAAGTCGGGATTTGCAGCAAAAAATTTTCCGACCATTAATGCATTTATTTTTGGTAAATTCGTACTATCTCCTTTTACAAAACTGCTTTCCATAGTGTGATTCACGTGCGATTTCAAGTTAACTTACGTTTTATAACATTCTCTTACATTAAAAAAGCAACCTACAAACTTCTTTTTTATTGTTTTGCGGCTTTATACGTACTATGATTCATAATGACATTGACACGCATAAGTTTACAGTACCTTATGACGTCACGACATGGCGGTCTATGTTTCGCTCTTGTTTTACGTATAGATTAAAAAAGTGAATACTTTAAAACTATTTTTTATATTATTTTTGTTATCTTATGTACTTAAACATGATGGTTCCGACTATTTAATGCATAAGCTATCATAGTTATATGCTTTTAGATCTTTTCTAATATAGAGGGAAGTACCCTATTATAATGATAATATCTACTACTGACCACCTCTTAAGCTATTAACGTTAGGTAAGTAATCTTTTTATCGGCCGTAGTACTTTCAACCAAAACAATAACCTAACATATAAAAGGCAAGGATGACAAACCAGAAACTAATCACGCATATCTTAAACTACTTAAAGTATTTAAAATTTAGCAAGAAGATAATTTAGAAAAGATTTTATAAAATGTTTTGTAAAATTAGAGTACGCGGTCAAAGCTTCACGACAAATGAACATAAATTTAAAATTAATTCTTAGGAAAAATACGCTGTATTTTATTATGCCAATATTTTATTTTTTCCTAAATGTTTGACAGAAACTGCCTCTTTATTGTTTATTTATTACGTAATAATCTCAAACTTAATCAGTAACTTTCCCATTGATACATACGTACGAGATATATCGTCATCGATGTTGGAGATTACACTCCAAACACAAACAGGATTTTATATCCTAAAGGCGCCTAATCTTGTGTGTTTCACGAAGTGCTCGTTGTGTATCCCAGTTCAAAATATATCCCAACATAAAGTCCCAACTTCAAAATATGGACCCATATTAGTTGGGTCCAAATCAATTGAAAAGTTTGAGGACTCGAATCATTTTCCGGTTATATACAAGTTTAACCAACATTTAACAAAAGTGGGTTGGCTTTGTATATTTATAGCTTCGTTTTCTTTATAAGCTAAATCAGTAAAAAGAAGAATAAGCAAACATTTGATATGAAGTAGTGGAACAATTGTCTATAGAGCATGTAGTTCTTGATGTGAGATTCACTGCAAATCTGCAACCTTCACATGAATGAATGAAGAGTATTGGCAACATGAAACAGTAAATTCACTGCATATATTTGAATCGGAATACAGTCAACAAGCTAAGCACAAGCGCCTAGTATATAATATCCAAGTGTTAAAGCATTTATAAAAATGGATGTTATATATAACGCTTAACTGAGTTTGTTACAAATCGATTCATAATGGTCAACTGATAAATTATTTAAAAACATTGGTGAATTGTCAAACTGCATAACTAGCAACGATGAATTAATTAAGATGACAGATTACGTTTTATATAAGAATAATGAATTTAATATTTTTTTATATGTTTGTAGTTGATGCAAATGTCACGTCAGGTGTTTCATACCAGTCACAACCTAAGTTACAAAAAATCAGTCCAAAAATCCTAATAAAGCTTCCAAGTATTTTAAAGCGTGGAATCCATATTTATAAATCCGATTTGTTAAGAGATTTAAATATAAAATCTGCTAAATTAACACTAAATCAAATTTAATTAATATACTCGTGTCAGAAGTGAAACATAATCCAATGGTTGGAGTCCAGGTACGAGACCCTTCTCATGTGTCCGTGAGTGCAGAATAGACTCCTCTATTCTATGTATTTGATTAATATTTAGTACAATATTCATATATTTTTGTTGTCTTTAAACAAAGAGTTCTTATTTGGTTATGTGATGGCTGGGCAATTATGCTAAGAACTAAATCGTCTTAATTAATTAACTAGAAAATGATAAGTCATCCCTATTTTTATTTGAACATAAATAAGATTTTGCTGTCCCAAAAGATTTGAAAAATTATTAAAAATGATAAAGTTCAAATTTATAGTATCAATGTAAGCAAGAAGTATTATTTTTATTGCGATGCTTATTAGAAATATAATTTGAAATACTATAAAAACACTTATACAGCAAATTTCATGAATATCAACGTAAAACATGATTTATTTATAAGATAGCATAAGATTTGAAATTATTTGGTTCTTTTTGATATTTCAATGACTTTCTTGTAACAAATTTTATTTTTATTCTTAATTACATTCATTCTTTTATTAATTTCAGACAGTATTATTCTATTATTATTCTCATCAGATCTCATGTTTTCGCCTTATTACAAAAATTATTTAATCATTAGTAACGTCGTATAAAAAGTACATTAAAAATATCCTAGTAGCTCGAATATAAATTGTAATTTAATAAAAATGGAAAAACAATTTGTATACAAAAAAGTTATTATAATGGATTAATATTGTTGAAAACTTACCTTATAAGTTTATTTTTTTAACTTTTTTATACTGATATTAAAACTGTCACGATTCATTCAAAACATTAAAAAATTGCACATATCTCCCACTTTACAAACTTTAAAAAATAGTTAAATACACATTTCAATGACTAGAACATTCAGTAAGAACTCTTAACACGTGCTCTCAAACTAAAAAGTTTAATCCCGAATTCTCACTAAAACTTCTCATAACTCATTGTACTTAATTAACACACTTTAAACAAGCTAAATGACAGTATCGTATCAATTAAGTTTGTCGAGGATAGACACTAGTAAGTTTTTAAACGAAGTTCCGATATCGAAAAGTTACGGGACCCCGCTTGGTACAGGCCGCGTTACCATAGGGAGTGCTTCTGAACAACTGGCTGTTCGCGCTATCGCGTACAATACGCATGCCCAAATGAGGTTTGCCTGGTACGGGATTTGTTGGTCTTACAAAACCCAGATTATCTTTACCATAGCGACCCAGTATAGTCACATGCAGGTCACTTTACGTAGTTTTGTAAGATTAGACAGATTTTATTTGTGAATTGCACGGGCGATTATTCTAACTATTAAAGATTATAAAAACTGATAGCTTTTACGTAGGAAATTTTAAGTCGTTAAAACATACCTATTGAAACAGCGATAGCATGGATTTTACGAACGAAATTACGGTAGAAGAGAACATATGAAGTTTGCTTCTGGTTTATCGTTACAAGCTATTACGACAATTTCCAGAGGTATGTAAAAATGTTGTAACAAATTTATTTAATACAAGTCTAAAGATTAGTCGATTCTAGAATAACACATTTTTTTTAAATGTCGCCCCTCACTAGGTTTCTTATCCTGTGTCGTGGGTGCACTCACAAACATAAAAATGTGACATGCACAAACACCCAGACTGAAACAAATTTTTGTAGGTAATACAAAATATCGGTCCCGTGCGGGAATCGAACCCGCGATCCGTTGCGTAGTAGCCGATCACTCGATCGAAATCGTGTCGTCTTAGCCAAACGTGTCGTGTCGTATTAGCAATAGTGAGGCTACGCAAATTATAGAGGCAACTTCATGTAAAAATGAAAATCGTTATAATGCTTAAAATTGTATTTTACTATAGAAAAGCTCTTGGTGTTCATGTGACCTGGACGAATTGACTATTCGTTCAGGTCACATGAACGTCTCTCTATGATTATGTAACTCTGTTACTATCAGGTTGAAGTTAACTTATAGTGCAAATACATTGCGGTTTTATTAAGGTTCAGTGTGACACTTATCTTTATAAGGCATCAATATACTCGTATTAGGTCCTTACATATGAAATTAGCATTTTGTCGGAAATTAAAGTGGTCAGACTTTGATTTTAAACACCTCTCTTTGGTTAAGAATTCTAAATTCAAATTTATAATCTCATATTGCTGGTACATTTGAGTTTTGAAAA
Source organism: Scirpophaga incertulas (assembly GCA_036419045.1). Lineage (NCBI taxonomy): Eukaryota > Metazoa > Arthropoda > Insecta > Lepidoptera > Crambidae > Scirpophaga > Scirpophaga incertulas. The sequence continues at coordinate 6,480,105 of CM071637.1, read as the reverse complement.
CAGTGATTCATTTGGTTTTCATCATTATTTTTTTCTTTGGCGTCACTTATTACCGCACCATGAAAAACAAGAAATATCGGTATATTTACGAGTACAAGTTCTACCGTGGCACCAGTGTTGCAGAAACAGCTCGAATGATTGACGATGTGGGCGACGCTGGTGTCACAAAAGAAAGCACGGTTTCAACGTTTTCGTTCTGGGAATTTCGAACTTTAGAATCAACCCCGTGGACGTACGGAGACCAACGTAGAAAATGTTGGTCAAACGGAGAGCGGATCAGCGGAATTTCAAAGGCGGCGCGAAGATGCAATACAAGCAGAGAGGGATAGAAGACGACTCTTGTTGCAAAGGCAATCTTCCACTGAACATGTAATCAGGGTAGCCTGCACTGCCTTGGGGGAGTCATGCCCTGCATTACTATCCCGTACCCCTCTGACTTCTCCAGCAAAGTCACCACCAGCCGGAAAAGTTTTAACACGAGGGACTATTACACTTGCTGATAAGGGAAGGGTGCGTCCGCCGACATATATACCAATAAGTCATGAAGGAGACAAGTTAGTCAACGCCTATCTAGAGTACGTGGAGACACTGAGAGCATCGCTCCAGACCAAATACGCTATCTGCAAAGAAATACTGGAAGCGTTCCAAATGGGAGCAAGCATTTTGCTGCGTGAACGACTGGATACGGCGAAGGCCGTGGTTTACAACAACGAAACTGGCACTGTGTTGGCGGGTAGCTATTGTATTGAGGCGCGACATATGGCAGCGTACAGTGGAACTACGGGAATGATTGTCGTGGACCGTGAACAATCCTTGCTGAAAGGAGCAATAACATTCGTGGCCCCCACGAGGATCCGATAGTGGTTGTCGCCAAATGTACGCGCTATCTGTTGGAGGAAAAAATATTACAGACATCTCAAACTTTGACAGGTTCCTGGTCATCAGATCCCTGGCAAAAAGTACACATTAGGTAGATTGATGGGGTTCCGGGATGTGGAAAAACTTCATGGCTCCTCAATAACTTTCAGCTCAAGGAAGATATCATCCTTACTAGTACAGTAGAGGCAGCAAGAGAACTTTCAAGCAAAGTAATGAGTCGTTTCGGCGCCGTCGCGAAGGGGAAAATAAGAACCATTGCATCGGTTCTGATAAACGGTGCAAGCAACACCAAACGCCTGCTAGTAGACGAGGCCCTAATGGTCCATTTTGGAGCTATTGTCATGGCAACCAAACTCACCGAGGCAAAGCAACTGGTTTTGATGGGTGACACAAATCAGATCCCCTTCATAGACAGAGATGACTTATTTGAAATGCGATATGAGAGTCCGATCGCGGTATCGCCAGTTACCGAAAAAATCATTTGCACATACCGTTGCCCGATAGACGTAGTGTATGCCCTGAGAGAAGTTTATAAAGGTATCTATACCCACAACAAAGCAGTGAGGTCTCTGACCAGCAGCATGGCATCGGAAGCACGGCATAGAAAGTTCGATTCTCATACATTAAGACACCTTCTATTGGTATAATAATTTTGTTTCGTACCCATTAATTTAATATTTAGCTTTACATTTATTAGTAATTTTTATGTAGGTAAACCAAATCACCAAATGTAAACACACCACAGTAAAGTGAAAGTCATGTCATCTGTCAAGATTATTATTGCATTTGTCAATGTCAATGTCAATTTTTTTTTTTTTTTTGGGCATGTTCTATATTGCGGCAAGGGTGATATAGTCCCGGGTCCGGCCGAATTTAATAGTCACAAAATACAAGGGCTATTGAGCATTAATTGTGACTTTCTCACTTGGTCGAATTCGCGATATTATCGTTTTTGACGCGAAACGGAACGCGGCCTTCGTGTGAGGTTATTGAGGTTTGGCTCATAAAGCCGTTTTTTAGTTGAAACACTGACATAAAATACACATGACCTTTTGTCCTAAGATCGTTTTATTACTTTATTATTACTGTATATTTGTATTCGGTAGTGTAAGGGAATTTATTAATTCTCATTAATTAGGTAGCATGTAATCTCTATGTAATACTATAAACAATGTTTTTCTTCTTTGTACCGTAGACAGAGAACTGATTGCTTTTTTAAGCCTTGAATAAACACATCGATGTAATAAAAATAAACTTCACGTTGTTTTAAATAATCAGACTGTTGCCCATGCAACTATTTTGCACTAGTTTGGTTGAGTTTTGTTTTGTTTCTGTTGTTGAATTTTAGTTAGTGGGTATGGGTTGTATTTCACTGTTTTTTTTTATTATTATTATTATAATGTTGTTATCTTTATTTAGCATTATAACTGTGCACTATAATATTATGCTCAAGTGATTATTGTACGCTGGTGGGTGGTGCAGACATGCTTGTGCGACACTTAAGTAAGTACCTTGTATAATTTTACTGTATTTTATTTATTTATATATTTTAGTGTTTTATTTATAAGTATATTTTATTGATTCTATATATATATATATATATATATATATATTACCTATGTCTTCCGAAATTTTTTATTCTGCCGACGAATCGTCAACCTCACAGACTGATGACAGTTTTTGCTCTATTGATGACAATCTTAGCGACTTCATAGCTAGAAACTTTAATCACACTTCCAATAGATTGATTAATGTGTGTCATATCAACGCACAAAGTATTCCTAGTCATTTTGGCGAGCTACATGATATTTTTCATCAATGCAAAATTCATGCACTTTTGGTTTCAGAGTCTTGGCTAAAACCGCATCTTTTGTCAACCTCCTACTCACTTCCAGGATACACACTTATACGTAATGACCGAACTAGTAAGGGCGGGGGCGGAGTCGCAATATATCTACGGAGTGATTTTCAATACAAAATAATTGCTGCCTCTCCCTCCCTTTATTCTGCTTCGGTTGAGTATTTGTTTTTAGAGGTTAGTGTATTTACTGCAAAACTTTTGTTAGGTGTAGTTTATTGTCCCCCTTCGGTTGACTATTTCACTGATCTGGAGTCAGTTTTTGAGTCTCTGGGGTCTGAGTATTCACATCACATAATCATGGGCGACTTCAATACTAATATCCTCTCCTCTGAATCTCCTCGCTCCCGGAAACTCATCAATTTAATCAGGTCAGTTGGTCTTTACATTTTACCACTTGATCCTACTCACCTAAATCCTAGTGGTGATGATACCTGGCTTGATTTAGTCCTTACCTCAAACACCTCTCTTGTCTCCTCTCATGGCCAACATTCAGCTCCTGGTTTCTCACATCATGACCTTATTTTCATATCCTATATCCTTAAACCCCCAAAACCCATCCCCAAGGTTCTGTATAAGCGGTGCTTTGCTCGTATGAACGTTAGTGACCTCGTCAGTGATGCCTCAATGACTGATTGGGAACCAGTGTTTCAAGCCAACACTGTGGACGCTAAGGTTTTAGGTTTTAATGTAATTCTTAACAAAATCTATGACACTCATGCTCCAGTTAAAAAAATCAAACTGAAACGCTTGCCGGCTCCTTGGATGTCTGAAGATATCAAACGAGCAATGAGACGAAGAGACAGAGCTTACCGAAAATTCAAAAAACTACGCACGGATGATCACTGGAACATGTACAAGGATGCCAGAAATCGGTGCAATCAGGTGATACGCAATGCCAAACGCCGCCACATTCTTAACAATATCACGTCAACGTCGTCTGCTGCTATTTGGAAGTTTCTCGGAACTCTGGGTATCGGTAGAGATCATCACTTGGAGCTTCCCATTGAATTAACATTGGACGACCTTAACAACCACTTTTCAGGTAGCAGTAATTCAGCGTGCTTTGATCCCACTAACGCAATGGCTTACATAGATAATTTATCCACTCCCGGTATTACTCCTTTTAGTTTTTCAAAGATTTCTGTCGATGATGTAAAGAAAATTATCATTTCTATTAGATCTAATGCTATGGGATGTGATAAAGTTAGTCGTCCAATGATTATTCCTATTTTAGATTACATTCTTCTTCCTCTTACACACATAATAAATTTTTCTCTTCAGACTGGTACATTTCCGTCGCTTTGGCGTAAAGCCTTTGTTCGACCTCTCCCTAAAAAATCCAATCCATCACTTCCCAATGAGTACCGCCCAATCTCTATTCTCCCTTATCTTTCTAAAGTTCTTGAGGCCTGTGTCTATAAGCAGTTTTCCACTTTTGTCCACAATAACTCTCTGCTGAGCACTTTCCAATCTGGTTTTAGGCCAGGCCATAGTACTATGTCCGCTCTACTGAAGGTGACGGGAGATATTAGAGCTGGCATAGATGATACCAAATTAACTGTTCTTGTCTTAATTGACTTTTCCAACGCTTTCAATGCTGTTAACCACCAAATTCTCTTATCCATCCTCACCCATTTTGGGCTTTCTCATGAGGCGGTAAATTGGTTCTCTTCATATCTTCAGGATCGTCAGCAGTCAGTTATTTCAGGGGACAAATCGTCTTCTTGGAGTAACTTGAGGGCTGGTGTTCCTCAAGGCGGCATTTTATCTCCAATTCTTTTTTCAATTTTTATCAATCTCATAACTCACCGTCTTCGGTGTTCGTATCATTTGTATGCCGATGATCTGCAGCTTTATGCTCAAGCTGCTGTTAATGATATAAATGAGGCTATTCATAAGCTTAATGACGACCTTATTGTTATTAAATCTTGGGCTGACCAATTTGGAATACTCGTCAACCCAGCGAAATGTCAAGCAATGTTGGTTGGTGGTCCCAGACTCATTGCTAAAGTGGACACAGATAATGTTTGTCCAATCATATTTAATAATAACTTGATTCCATTTTGTAATCACGTGAAGGATCTTGGGCTTTATTTAGATGCTACGTTTAGCTGGCAACCGCAGGTTACCAGCATATGTCAACGAGTTACTGGAATGTTACGGTCGCTATATCGGTTAAAAAACTTTCTACCTGCTGATATTAAGAAAATGCTTGTTCAGACCTTGATTTTCCCTGTCATTGATTATGGTGATGTGTGCTATCTCGACCTGAATGCAGATCTACTTAATAAACTAGACCGGCTTCTGAACAACTGCATTCGGTTCATTTTTAATTTGAGAAAATATGACCACGTTTCCGAGTATCGCAAGCGCTTGAACTGGTTGACTATTCGGCAGCGTAGATATCTGAGAACATTGAGTGCTTTATACACTATCGTCAATGGCCCTAATACACCAAGTTATTTAAGTCCTCACTTCCAATTCCTAAGTGCTTCTCACGATAGATCTCTGCGGTCATCATCTGGCTTGCTTCTAAAATTTCCATCTCACCATACTGAAATAATTCACGCTTCATTTTTTGTACAATCAATTCATCTCTGGAATGCTTTGCCTATCGATATTAAAACATCAACTAGCAGAACTAGTTTCAAAAATAAGTTGCGAAAACATATTCATCAGAATAATATACTCTAAAGACTTGTTGCATATTTGTCGGTTTATTTATTTATTACTATAGATATATTTCTAACTATTTCGGGATATAATTTTATGTATTAGTATATTATATATGATATCTATGTATTAGGATTTTATATTTATATATATGGATGATTTATAAATAGTCATTTCACTGGTACATCTACCACCTTGCTTTCTGCACCATCTAAAGGTTGGCTGTTAGAGAATGCCTCAGGCATTAAGTCCGCCACTGTACACATTGTACACGAAGTATAAATAAATAAATAAATAAAATAATTATTCCTGACCTTCACACAGGAGGATAAGAAGACGTTCCAAACGGAAGGGTATGGAACCGGACATAATTCCAGCCTGCTGACGATACATGAGGCTCAGGGACTCACATACACCAGGGTAATAGTATTGAGAGGGAATGAACCCAAAAATCCGGTCCATGACAGTGTTCCTCATGCAGTTGTCGCAATATCTAGACATACTGAGTCCTTGACGTACTTTTATAGGGAGCAAAGGGAGGACGACGCCATTAGACATTTTATCGCCCTCAGTGATATGGCAACAGATAAAGACCTCGCTGACTATAACACGCAGATGATGTTCAAAGACCAAAACAACGCGGCAGCGGTCTAGATGCTGCTTAAACTCTATGTGTGTGCGAGGGTGATGATATCTGAGTGCTTGTACGTGTGTAATGTGTGTATTATAAGAGTGTTTGTATGTATGTATATCTAACTTAATAAACTATATTATATAAATTCATAAATAATTGTATACATAATTAGGTTAGGAGCTGCGCAACTCTATATGAGTACCTATAAGTTATTTTAAGACAATTGTTGTATTGTAAAGATCACTAAGTAATTAATCATTAAGTAAGTAAAAAGAGCATGGACCAAGAGTCCGTGGAGTTAACAATTAATAACAAAAAAAAAAAAAAAAAAAACGTAGAAAATGACTAATTAAAGGCTATTGTGGAAACGGAACCACCTCAAACAACTACAAAGATACCTGGAGGCTTCGTGATAAGTGCCAAAACTGTATTAATCCATTTGAAGCAAACGGTGAAAATGATTAAAAATTTAAACGATGAATTGCGTGAATCGAATTCGCAAATACCAGTTGACCCGTACAAAAAGCCAATTTCATATGTAAGGACCTGATATCTACACTATCTGCCAGTTTTAATCAACAGAGTTCCATAATTAACTGACGTAAAAATGTAATCATATTAATTTAACTGAATTAATTATTACCGAATAAATTAACAGCAAACTTATAAGTACTAACATTTGAAATAAAGACATTCCTTTGAATTCGTTTGATAAATTAATACAATCACTTGTTAATATTTACTTTAATAGTTTGAATTTGATCAAATAAAATCTTTGTACTGAACAGACTGCTTAAATTTATTAGGCTTTGTAGTAGAGATAGGATAGCTATCAGTAATAATATTGAAGACGTCTTAATTAAGTCAAGTATTTTGAAACAAGTCCCAAGTAATTTAATTGTAATAATAAGACAATAGAAATAGCCTCTTACCAAGCATTGACCAAAGGAAAGCCTTGATTCAAGAGTTGTTCGTCAAAATATTCAAGGCGCTTCTGGTAATCATTTAGGATTGAAATTATTTTTGGTGCAATAATGTACTTTGTATAACAGAAATCAAGAATTAACATACAGTTATATAGCTTAGATACTATTAACCTATTAAACCTGGAAAAGTGGTGTTAGTGAGGGATTCTTTGTAATATAATATAATGAAATACAATACTATCTAAAGAACTTAGTAAAGACTTAATCTCTGTTTGAATATATCGTTTACTTGTATGGAAACAGATAATTTTATTATATGTATGAGTTTATAAAAAGATAATATGCTTGAAGTCTTTTCTCTTCACAATGTTTATTTCTTAGAGCTTCAAAAAAATGTAACGAGATGATTAGAAATATATATATTTGTATTTGTTCATATATTAAATTACCATTGTAAACATCAATGGCCCTATCAAGAGTATATGATTGAAAAAAGAAACCTTTTCTCTAATACTCGTTACGACGGTTAATTAGCATAAAAAATACATCAGAAGGTTAGTTACGTACAAACATATTACCACTAATTGGAGTGTTTTATTGATTTGTTTAAAGCATGTAGTATTAGTTGTATTTCAAAAAAAGACCCAATAACAGCATTATATGTCACTTATATTAACTATATGAATTATGTATAATCTGTCCTTTGCGCATCATCAATTATCATATTTGTCTATAATCTATAATCAAACTGTTTAGCCGACTGATGAGGTAGGTGTCAATATGTCATCAAATAAATACTTTAATTAAAGATGAATTAATATTAAAACATAAAACTATAGAAGATATAGAACTATATAAGTGCTCAGGGTACCACCGAAACGATAAGTGCTATGGTGATTGTTGGCGCATGCATAAAAACCATGCTTGTTATTTTTTGACGCTTTCATTTGTTAGACATGTAATATATAAAAATGAATCGCAAAATGTGTTGGTAAGTGCATAGCTCAATAGCGCCTAGACTCTTTAAATGTTCGTTGAAGTTCAAAGATGGTTTCTACAGTGAGAAAAAATCGAACTAATTAAAACATACAGTCAATTTGAGCTTTATTGTTATTGTATAAAGTTCATATTGCACTCACTAAGCAAGCAACTAGCACTGTTGTCTAAGCAATGTAGGTGTATTCCTAACATCAAATAGTCAATTTACGCTTTACGAGTATTAATCCTTACTAATATATAAATCCGAAAGTGAGTTTGTTTGTTTGTTCCACTTTCACGCCGTAACTACTGAACCGATTGCTTTGAAATTTTGCAGACGTAAAGATAAAAGTCCGGATTAAATAAGAGGCTACTTTTTATCCCGGAAAAATCGTCAGATCCCACGGGATGCGCAATAAAGGCTTCGCTCAAAAACTATTACACAGATTTTCATGCGGTTTTTTATCAATAGATAGAGTGATTCTTGAGCAAGGTTTTGCGGTATTTTTTATCTCGGAAAAACGGATAGTCCCACGGGAAGCGCGATAAAACCTTCGCGCTATAAACCGACTTCTGCGCATATGTAGCCGTGGGCAAAAGCTATGGCCCTTAACCCTCTATAGACCCAATCCCGAAAACCACGCAGGCGAAGCCGCGGGCAGAAAGCTAGCGCTATATAAAGTTGAAATTCATCATATCTATCAAAACCGTATGCGTGTGTGCGTTGGAGCACAGAATACATCGTTGGAGGATTGTCACGTTCCAATGTTGAATAGTTTTAAATGATTATATATGTTTCATTTAATTATTTTTTATTCACAACGCCCTACCACCAGGGCGACGGTTCTGTACAGGAGAATTTCTTGCCCTGACTATAAAATAAGTAAGAACAAAAAACTGGCACTTTACAAATCTTTGTGACAGGCGAAGTCTGTCGGGTCCGCTAGTATCTAATAAATTGTTCACGAGTTTAAACGTGCATTTTTGGATTCCCATTAAATATATTTCGCATTTACACCTACAGCATAATATTTATTATAGTGATTATGTCGGACACCATACCAGCCGGAGCGGTCTGACCGGTGTTACCTACCGACTAAACTCAGCTTGAGTATTGGCCATAAGGGCCCTACGGCTTGGATCTAAGCCCCTAACTTCCCACTTATACATAGGTATAAGTTTCTTGTATAAGACTTATGTCATATACTTCACCTTTTAGTAAAGAATTGATGTAACAGTTGTTGATAAACATAACTAAAAAAATGTTTCATTATTTAGATGATGGTAGGCATATTGTAACTACAAACATATTTTTAAAAAAACTCCGTCTACTGCCGATATTTGAACGTGACAACGTCTATTACATGGTAATTTTTTCTGCGTGCAATGAAATTATTTAAAATAAAGTAATGTATAACATTTATATTTTTATTTAATAGTTTGTTTAAATTTTCTGCTTCTGAAGTTATACATAAATTAATTATTATGAGTAATGTGCGTGGCTCCGTGTGGCGTCAGATTCGGCCGTTACGGTGTTTTCGAGAATGACTCCACGCCGTACCAATTTAATAGACGTTGTCACGTCAAAAAAATCTAATAAATCGTGTGCTGATTTTCGGTTCCTTTTTATTTAGACTTTTTATTTAGACGTAATGAAACCGAGTTTGAAGTGGTTTATTGCCGGTAATGAAAAGTAGATGACGTACGAAACAAACGTCCGAAAAAGATCGTGGTCAAAATCCGCTAACTAGTTGGACTAGGACGTTTGTTCAATCAAAAATCAGCCTAGTCATTCAATTAAATGTCGTCATTCAATGAACGCGCTAGTGGTACAATCAAATAGCAGATTCTACCTGATGACTGCGACATATCTATATATCCCTTATACTTTCAGAGTTTCGCCTATTTTTTCAAAGTAGAGTCAGATTTATGTCAAGAGAGGACTGCCAAAATTAGTTTTCGTAAAAAATACAAAGATATTTCTTCCCAAATTTAGTATGTTAATTAAATAACAAAAAATTTTTCTGGGTGCAATGAAATTATTTAAAATAAAGTAATGTATAACATTTATATTTGTATTACGTTGCCGTGTGGCGTCAGATCGGCCGTTACGCCGTTCGTGAACTCCGTGTGGCGTCAGATCGGCCGTTACGCCGTTCGTGAACTCCGTGTGGCGTCAGATTCGGCCGTTACGGTGTTTTCGAGAATGACTCAACGCCCGCCGTACCAATTTAATAGACGTTGTCACGTCAAAAGTAAATCAATTCCTTCTATTCAGGTCAGCTATCCAGCTACCGTGGGAGAGCCATGCTTCGACACGAATTGGGCCGGCTCGACCGGAGTGATACCACGGCCTCACAGAAAACCAGCGTAAAATAGCGCTTGCGCTGTGTTTCGCAGAGTGAGTGAGGGTACCGGAGGCCCAGCCCCCCCTTGCCCCCTTATTCCCTTTTAAAAGGCCTGCAACGCATCTGTGACTCCTCTGGTGATGCGGGTATCTATGGGCAACGGTTATCGCTTACCATCAGGTGATCCGTTTGCTCGTTTGCTGCCATATTCTATAAAAAAAATGCTATTTGGATATGGTGGTCGCCAATTACTTTAATCAAACCGCGAATCGTAATAGTCTTTGAAGTAGGTAATTATACTAATCAGAATATTTAAAATATTTAATTATTTGTTAATATTTGTCAAACTTTTACTTTTTTACTCGTACGTAATAGGTGTAATAATAATAACGGTTTAACAATCCATTCAAAAACCTAAAACAAACGTTTTAATAAAAAAGTGATCGACCTTAAAGTACTAAATTGAACTTGGTGGTATTTTAGTTATGATTGAAACTAAAGCTTCTATTGGGACCAATTCGTCAATCTGAAATTATAAGTTATTACTGATCGCTATTTCGCAGAGTGTACCTTCTGTACTTGATATGTATTCTATGCTACCGTCACAAAAAAAAAATCAAAATCCCTCACAAAATATTGATAAGTTCGTAAAACGAACTTTTATAGAAGACAAAGAGAAAACAAAGACAAGCAGAGAGTTCTTGGAATTCCTTTTCAGTGAAATATGTAAAGGCAAATTATGATTTGTTTATTACACGAAGAACAATCAAAACTGTTCATCTCAACTTAAGTTCATATGTTGCTGATGAGTCGGAGAACAAAAAATATTACTATTACGAGTATATGCTCAATTCTCAGTGTGATGTAAATTTACAGAATGTGGCGGAATTTGAACCTACACTTTAACAAACCGTTGTTATTAGTAGTGAATAAAGTCTATTTTGGTATAATAAAATTAAGAATGATTAAAGCATTTTTTGATTCTTAAGGCTACACTCTTTATTTCACATTTTAATGGAGTGTGCCCGCAAAGAAAGAGACAGAGTAGAGTTAATGAAAGGAATTAGATGTAGTAGGCAAGAACTGTTTTTTTGCTATTCATAATATTACGTTTTTCAATTTGTTTTAAGTCTTACTTTTAAATGTAGAAATAGTGTTAGAATTATAAGTTTCCTTCTTTGTCCGTTTTTATTGAAAGTAATGTCAATGCATGAAAATTACTTTGCAGCCAGCTTAACCATAAAGGTGTATAAGAACTTGGTTTGCACTATTAAAAACACGGTGTATACTATAAACACTTATTATTTACTAGCGGACCCGACAGACTTCATCCTGTCAAAAAGATTTGTACAGTGGCAGTTTTTTGTTCCTAATTATTTTATAGATAATGTCGCATAGCCAACCAAATCGCAAAAAAAGTCTAAATGACCTATTACATTTTGTGGCTATTCAATTTTGGAACGTGACATTAAATCCTCCAACGATGTATTCTGTGCTCCAACGCACGCACGCACACTGTTTTGATAGTTATGATTGAATTTCAACTATATGTAGCGTTAATAAAGCGCAAATTGACTCTTTGATGTTAGGAACACACCTTCATTGCTTAGACAACAGTGAGTACTTGCAATATGAACTTTATACAATAACCATAAAGCTCAATTCGACTGTACGTTTTAGTTAGAAAACGTTTGCATGGGAAAATAAAAGGGCTGTTTTTAGGGTATTTCCGATAATTATTCGAATTTTACTCATTGAACTTCAACGAACATTAACAAATAAGAATTGGCCAAATTGGTCCAGGCGTTGTTGAGTTATGAACTTACCAACACATTTTGCGATTCATTTTTATATATAAGACTAGCTTTCTGCCCGCGGCTTCGCCCGCGTGGATTTCGGGATTGGGTGTATAGAGGGTTAAGGGTCATAGCTTTTGCCCACGGCTACATATACGCGGAAGTCGGTTTATGGTGCGAAGATTTTATCGCGCTTCCCGTGGGACTATCCGTTTTTCCGAGATAAAAAATGCCGCAAAACTCCTCAAGAATCACTCTATCTATTGATGAAAACCGCATAAAAATCTGTGCAGTAGTTTTTGAGCGAAGCCTTTATTGCGCATCCCGTGGGATCTGTCGATTTTTCCGGATAAAAGAAAGAATTTTTGAAATCGGTCCAGTAGTTTAAGCGTGAAGAGGTAACAAACAAACAAACAAACAAACAAATAAACAAACAAACAAACAAACACACTTTCGCATTTATAATATTAGTTGGGATTATCCACACTTATACGCTATAGTTGGTCACACTTATAACTTTGTAGGTGTTACCACAAGAGGCGCCAAACAACGACCGACCACATGGCGGCCTGCATTTATCTTTACACCTCGGTTACTCTCTAGTGATCGTCGTCGGTTTCATACTTTCTTGTTTCAAAAACATTTACAGACATAGGACATAAATATGTATGTTATCTTAAATTGTAATTAGTATTTTACTTTATGTAAATACATTATAAAGTACGATATTATAAATATCACTTTAATTGAAACATTATGCGTAACTTCCTATAAAAACTAGATACTGATTTTATGGCTTGGCTACTAGCACTTTTGAGCCACAACTAAATTCTGATTGAGAACATTTTCACAGATTAGTTATATATTAAATAACTGATTATCTAAGCGTATAATTATACATATCTAATTCATATTCCCATTTAAAAGGCCGGCAACGCATCTGTGACTCCTCTGGTGCTGCGGTTGTAACCGTTACCCATGGACACCCATGGGCAACGGTTATCGCTTACCATCATGTGATCCGGTTGCTCGTTTGTTGCCCTATCCTATGAAAAAAAAATTCTAATAGATGTAAGGTTTAAAAAGAAAAAAAAAGAAAAAGCTTACACTCAAATCAAATTCCAATAAACAATTAAACCACATGTATACACGTTTCGTACTCTGACAGTAGCACTACGATCAATACTGAAAAAAATATGTTCAAAATAATTTTTCCGTATGTAATACTATAAAATTACGTACGGATATTGCTTAAATAGTTATAAAACTAACCTGCTTTTGTTAATTCATATAAAAATCAATAAAAAATATATATTTAATATTAAGTAGACTTAACAGAGTTATGAGATAATTATCTATGTCTAAATTCTTTGATTTTATTTACTCTGACAGATCGTAAATTTACTTTGAAAATAAAGCATCTTTGTTTATAGTAGTAGTTAGGAGAAACTAGTTTTTATTTCCCTTTTGTAGCTGAGCATAAAAAATAACATTACACTATCTTAGTTTGATTACATAAATAGTACCTCGCTTTTATGAACGCATAAAGCGACACATTCAAAGGTGGGTCATCCGACCACGCTCGCGTGTTACGCCGTACCTAACAGCATGTATATTCTTGATATGAATTCCTGAAGGTAGCTTCATATTATTTATGCCATATTATCACTGATTATGTAGCGGTATGCAGATATCGCCATCTATTCTATAGCTGTTCATCTGGACGAGCATATCTGGTGGATTAGAGTCGACGCCTGTATTATTCCACATGACACTGTGTGACCGATTCACGTGGTCGTACTGTTAACTGGATATCAATGAGCCTATTTTAACCATCTCTTGTTTTTTTTTATAGGATAGGGCAGCAAACGAGCAAACGGATCACCTGATGGTAAGCGATAACCGTTGCCTATGGACACTCGCAACACCAGAGGAGTCACAGATGTATTTCCGGCCTTTTACAAGGGGGAAGGGGGGATTGGTCCTCCGGTACCCTCACTCACTCGGCGAAACACAGCGCAAGCGCTATTTTTCGCCGGTTTGTGTTGGATAAAAGCTGACCCAAATCTGATAATTTCATCACACCTGTCAGTACAGGTAACTTATTTTGATTGACAATCCGTGATTGATGAACCACGCTGAAGGCAGTATTTGTCTCTGATGTTATTAAGGGTATCATATCATATAATATGTTCACTAAAAATATGATTATTTTTATTATTTTATTAAGACATACACAGAAGATACTTGTATATTTTTATAACCTAAGACTTCCTTCAAAGAAAAGTTTGCGCAGTTTATTAATTTATTTAGCGAGAGATTATTTATTTAGAAACGACTGATTTATTGCATTGACATAATCTAGTTAACTCTGAGACTAATCAAATGGGCACCTTAATTGCATTTTAAAATCTATGATAGATTTTTCTCATATTTAACCAATAATAATTGATTTTACGTATTTTATATCTTTATTATACACACATATGTTTTCTGTGACTTATGAATGAAAACTGAGTATTGAGTCTATCAAATATGATACTTTCTTTCGACATCATTTAAAAAAACTATATAATTATAATTTATATGTATTTTTGGGGATACATATTAGACAATATTAGTATTCTAATGGCCGTTTTCACCAACTTTGTCTTAGCTTAGGCGACTCCTAAGAGACATGCTGTCTCACTCTTTTCAGTTAATACAAAAAGTGACAGCATGTCACTTAGGTGTCGCCTAAGCTAAGACAAGGTTGGTGAAAACGGCCATAAGTCCGTTACTCATCAAGTTCCTAAAGCTCCATTTTACGTCGCGTGGCCGGTTATTTGTTTCATTTGAATGTCAAAAGCGAACAAAGGAAACAACTACACTTGCTAACCGCGCACAGAAAGTTTGCAGATGACGTGACAATATGACTGCGTTACGTAAAGTATTAATTAAGCAAGCGGTAGATACTTGGCTGAAACGGGAGAAGTAGTCTCCGGTGAAAGTTTTCAAGCAAGAATACAGGTATATTTTTAGAAATGTAAAATACCTAAATAACAATTTGTTTCGTTTATATTCAAATGGAATGCTGTAAGTAACTTATTTGAATAACAAAAATATATATCAATACGTTCAATAAAACGTCTTGAATAGTTTTTATTTCATTATTTGTGTAATTCAATATTTCACTGCCGCGCAGTTTAGTTTCGTCCGCGTCGTTTATTAAAGCTAAGGCTTAAATATCTCTTATTGTTGAGTTTGAGTAAGATAGAATGGCGAAATATGATTTATAGTTTAATCATTTAAGCATAGTAAAAGTAAATAAGGGTTTTTCTTTTTCGTCCTATTTAGGAGCATTTTTTACCGTGGGAGAGCCATGCTTCGACACGAATTGGGCCGGCTCGACCGGAGTAATACCACGGCTTCACAGAAAACCGGCGTAAAATAGCGCTTGCGCTGTGTTTCGCCGAGTGAGTGAGTGAGGGTACCGGAGGCCCGACCCCCCCCCCCCCTTGCCCCCTTATTCCCTTTTAAAAGGCCGGTATCTGTGACTCCTCGGGTGTTGAAGAGGAGGAAGGATGACAACACATAATAAGGAAGAAGAAGGAAAAACCCCATCAGCCTATCCCCAGTTAGTAGAGCGACGAACGCTCCTAACATGGGTCGAGAAGGAAGAAGAAGGGAATAGAAGCCAAGGCGGCATGACCGCCGACCCAAGGCCCCAGTCATTGTGATGACTGGCGAATGAGACCACCGAAGAGGGTACAACCCTGACCGGTAACCGTCTCCACTCCAAGAGACGAAGACAATCCACAGGCCTCGGGTGTTGCGGGTGTCCATGGGCAACGGTTATCGCTTACCATCAGGTGATCCGTTCGCTCGTTTACTGCCCTATGCTATAAAAAAAAAACAACTATAATATGCAACTAAGCTCACGAAATCTTGATAGCATCAGCAAACACAAGTTAACCCAACTTCAGCAAGCACGTGTAACAAAATGAATAATCAAATAAAATTAAACCGAACGGCGGTAGATCTAAAACAAGTTCATATTCGTTGCGGCACCTACCCGCACTAACTGGTTTTTAAAAATATTCCCATTGAGCTATCGTTCTGAATATAATTATAATAGCATTATTCTTAATAATATTTCCGAGTCCTGCTTTCAAGATGTAGATTCTTAAAGACTTCTTCCTTTAGAAAAAAAAATAATAGTTGTCTACTAGGCTCCTACGAAATATCATCTTTTTTTTTAAGTTGCTAACTACGTACGAATATGTATTGGCGGAAACTATAAAGTTTTCACCATACAGTTGATTAGTTTAGTCGCAGTTTATAATGCGTCACATATCTTCCTTATTGCGTCGTTGTACTAATAATCGCTGATTCCCAAAGTAATAATCATAAACCAGGAACTCGTGTACGAAATTTCATCCATATAGCTTTGAAATTATTATTCGGAAATGATAGAATCAGTCAGTGAATACACCACGACGGCTGCAAATGGCTACGGACGAGCGCAAAACTAAGAGCATCACTAACCTATTGTCAACCTTTAAAAAACTATATAGAGAAATAAAAGAAATATACTTGTCATTAACGCATATGTCCACACAATAACTTTAAATGTATTGTGAGTCCTCAATGTTTATTTACAGACTTACTTATTGGGAAACTCTACTGAAAGTATTATGTTTAAATTGAAAACCACAAAAATCTAAACTGGATTCTCAAACGGGTCGCCCAAAACAGATCTAGAGGCAGATTGTCATTGGTGACGTGAAAGCCACTGGAAAAACCTAGAGCCAAATCAAACGCGAAGTTGAGACTCACTGTGGACGCCTTCTTCCCAAGCTAGGGGACAAAGGACCTTAATGATAATGATGAGTTGTAGTCGATTCTAAGTTTTTATGATTTGTTAAGTCAACTGCGATATTTCTTAATTCAAATACATAAACTTATATATGAGTTCGCCACAAAACGCGAGACAATCTTTTATTCGCAGCTATTTATCTGGTTACTATTTCTTTTACAACACACTCTATCTTGAGAATGTGACACAAGAATGTAATTTCATTGCGGCGGTTACTTTACAACCTTTTTCCAGTTGCTAAGCTTGGAGATGCGTAATCTTAGTACATTGAACTGGGAGAAATATTCTCAAACTGGTGTTAACCCATGATTTGCACGAGACTAGAATAAGGTCGTTTTTTGAGGTGCTTCCATTCTATTTATTTGTGCTGTCAAAAAACATGGATTACTGTAATTTAGTGTGATAAGTTAAGATCTATTCTATCCAATCAAATAGACTCTCTCTAGGTAGAGATATCTGTACACATGTAAATCTGTATATATATATGGTATCTGTATACATGTAAATTGAATAAAATTAAAGTGTCTGTATGTAATTACCAATAAACAGAATTTTACTTAATGTACTACGAAGAAGAAAAAACTTTTGTCTGTTTGTTTCAATCAATCTGATGCGGCTGAGCCAATTTTGGATTGACTTTCCTTTCCAAATAACTATAAGTAAGTCAACTTATTAGCATTTACAATGAGAACTAGTTATTTGCCTGCACAAGCTTTGTCTGTGTGGTAAGTTGACGCGGGTAAAATCGGAAGGCAGAAACTAGTTTCTAAAATATAAGTAAGCTTATTTACTTCTTAATAACAAAAATTGTATTAGTAGTATACTTATAGTAAGATAGCCATAGCCGTTTTATAAAAACTAGCTTTCTGCCCGCAGCTTCGCCTGCGTGGATTTCGGGATTGGGTCTATAGCGGGTTAAGGGTCATAGCTTTTGCCCACGGCTACATATACGCAGAAATCGGTTTTTGGCGCGAAGGTTTTATCGCGCTTCCCGTGGGACTATCCGTTTTTCCGAGATAAAAATACCGCAAAGCCTTGCTCAAGAATCACTCTATCTGTCAATTTTTCCGGGATAAAAAATACTCTATGTTACTCGGGGATAATGTAGCTTTCCAAAGGTGAAGAAATTTTGAAATCGTCCAGTAGTTTCGGAGCCTATTCATTACAAACAACAAACAAACAAACAAACAAATCTTTCCTCTTTTATAATATTAGTATAGATTAAGATTATTATGACCAAAAGGTAACGAAAAAGTACATTAAAACCAACTTTTTCTCAAACGTTATTTTGACAGCGCTTTCGGTTCAAGTTTTGTTTAAAACGCTGTCAACAAAATAGTGCGATACGGTAATGGAGCAAAAGTCATTCAGCCAGCGTCTCAACCTTTCGCGAACGTTTGACCAAAGTAGGAACGCATCGAATGTGAAACGTTACATTAGTGCGATACGGAATGTGTCATTTGGCAGCGTTTTTGTTGCGGTACGGTTTTGGTTTGGTTGATATTTTTTATTATTAGTGCGATTGGACCTGGTACCTATCGTTTCTATACATAACGTGAGCTGGCAAAGTGAAGCTATAAATAAGAATCTGCGGTAAACAGCTTAGGTCTAATAAACACAATACAAAGGCTGTATTTTATATCCGACTGCGCGGCGCAAAAAGTAATGTGTTTATCAGCTTATGTATATATGTATCTGTCTGTGGTACTCTAGAAACCAAACGTATGAGCTGCTACTGGTGGTTTTTACTTGTGTGTTTTAATCTTACGAATATCACTATAGACACGACAGTAATGAAAGTTCAATATAAGGGTGAAAACAAAATTACGATACCCAATATAAAAATTACATAAAATTAATAAAAATGTCCAATAGTCCTGTATAAATAAATTCTAATGCGAAACCTACAGATTTTAACAACTAGGACTCATTAAATACATTATCAGCTATTATCTTCTCAATAATGGGTCCCGACTGTTACGAATAATACAGTTTGGTTTGATTTATAATCAACTAGCGACCCGCCCCGGCTTCGCACGGGTGCAGTGAAAAAATGGTTATGGTGGGTTATCCCTAAGAGATAGACATATACCATCGCGGACTTTTTTGTGGATTTTTGTAAGTTGTACAATACTGTAGTACATTATTTTGGTCTATCTCGTAGGGTTCAGCCAGCGTTTGCAATATAAGCGAAAAAAAACGTGCTTATTTACGACATCACATTAGAAACCTTTAAATTTATCAGTATTTCTCTACTATATTATGCATTTATTATACATACAAACCTTCCTTAAGAATCACTCTATCTATTAAAAAAAACCGCGTCAAAATCCGTTGCGTAGTTTTAAAGATCTAAGCATATATACGGACATACAGCGAAAGCGACTTTGTTTTATACTATGTAAAGATTATGGCTTAGGTGTTATGTGAACGCTTTATTTTGTTCCTTAATTTAGCTGGTAGCAAACTATTTACAAAACCATTAAATATTTATTTCATTATTTATGACAAGAAGTGCTTTGAATTTTCAGGCGTTTGAAGAAGTTTTAAGAATATTCTCGGAAAATAGCCGCAAGAGATAGGAAATTATTTTAATCTGATAATGAGAAATATAGAGGAGCGTTAAATGTAAATGTAGTCTACTAAAATTGATTGATTTGCAAAGTTTTGATGAATTTATAGTTAGTGAGTTGACATGGCGCAGTAAAGACATTATTATTATAAGGTAACTCACTGATATAAATAAATATAAATCTTAAATTTTTTAAATAAAATTTATCACTCCATCATTTCGTTTTATGATAGATTACTGTACGTAAACGAGATAGATAGAAAGACTCGTAACGGACAGAAGACCAATATTCGGTCTGGAAATCCTATAGTTTTATTTCTTATGAATTTGTGATAAATAACCCCTCTTAAAATAAAAAAAAATCGCTTTTAAAGTAAAAGATTGAAATAAAAACAAGATTGAAATAGAAACGGTGTTTTTAGTATTTTATTTAAAAACTTCATGTCACAGAGACAGAGACAGTGAGCTGACTATATAAGTGAAATATTAACACCACAATTTTGTTTCTAAGAGTAATAGTTTTTTTAATTATTAAGGTATGATGATATAGACCTTTTCGTTACGGTCCACTTTTTAAACCTGGTACCCGTATGTTTCGACGCGATTTTAAAGACGTTTCACGTCAAAATGTATTAAAGATTTCATTTAAAGTTAAGGGCGTTCTGTGATTACATATATAGTAGTCCCTACTATTTTTCACCGCATCATCTAAACTTATCGTCTATGACTATCATTATTTCAACTTACGCCACATTAATCAATAGAGATAAGCTACTTGAAGTTTTCTTGTACACTGTAAAGCCCTTAGCCTATAGAATTTCAGAATATACCCGCGAGATAGGACTTATATTAAAACTTTTATATTCGTAAACTGTTATGTAAGCTTCCGATATAGATACACCTAGCCAAAAATTTCTTGTCCACTCAAAGTTTCCCGGTATATTGAAGAAGTGATAAAACAAGAACTCGAAACAAGGTCCTTCACTATGTAAATACAAATTTCACAACTTTTGAAGGATAATCCGTCTATTTTGCATAAGTTTGACAAGATAATCTTTTACTGCGTATAAAATATTGAAGTATTCAATAACATGCAGATATAAAGCTATGAGGTAGCGGAATTGCTTCTTATAACATCACTTATGTAAGTTGGGATTATGCGAGCTAATTAACACCTCATCATAATTTCAACCTTCAAATATAAGGATATTCATTTGACCCTTTTTACCCTTGTTGATAACAATTTTACTGTTTTTTAATAATAAACAATGTTCCGTATGTTGCAAAACGCTAGAAATTTAATAGACGTTTCAAAATAGTAAAAACAACTTAATACTAAATTTTCAACTTGTTACAATTTATTAACAAAAAGCACTTTTCACCCCTTTTCAACCCTTTCCGTACACCCCAGAGCGCTGCAAAATCACACGGTAAGTTATTTTACCTTCTTTAAAATCCCTCAAAATTTCAGCGAGTTACTATTTTCTTTAGGGTTTGAGGCTTTAATGACTGAACCATAAATAATAGAGATAATTCTAACAATACTGTTCAAGTTCTTGACTATCAAACCACTTGTTTCTACTGTCAGTATCCTCGATGTCCAAAGTTCGATATACCCAAGCTTGGTTATAAACGAACGTTCCAGACTGTATCTGATTCTATCCTAACCCTTATGATCAAAGTTCAGGCTTCATGGCAAGAATTTAGTCGGTGGGTCGATCCGGTCAAGCCGCCTCGATCGGTTTGGAGCCGTAAATAACCACCGTAAGAGATTAGATAATATTCTGAGCTCTCATCACTGAGGCATTTTGAAAAAATGCTTCAGAGACCTTTACTGGCTCTCATCTATTCTTGATCTAAAGCTGCTTGATTATACCTTATGAACAGGCCAAGTACAACTTGTTCTGCAACTTGATAATTTGCAATTCTTAGAGTAATCTGGAAAATTTGCAGTGAAGAATTTTCTCATAGAAAGAGTGTGTGCTCTTATGGGAAAATTAATATATTAACTAATACACATTATAGTAATACAGATTTTTTTTAACAATATTTATGGCAAATCTACGTAGATATATGTTTCTAGTATACACACACCCATATATATATATATATATATATATATATATATATATATATATATATATATATATATATATATATATATATATATATATATATATATATATATAATGAAATGAATTAGAATTTGGCGTGATATAAATAGTATAAGTAGTGCCTTTACAAGTTTAAACATGTTCACATAATATCTATAAAAACTATAGTTTCATTGTATTCTTTACTACGAGTATAGTCAAAATATTTGGCAATATAACTAATGCATCTTAATATTTATTTTCATAAGAGTGTATTTGACAATTTATTTAAATCTGTGAAAAGGCACATTTGTAATACTTTCTGAAATATTTTTGTAAAAAGCTATGAATTTCTCTATAAAAGAACCTCTATTTTTTGCAGTCTGCACGTGGTTTGGTAAAATACCTATTGAGTATTTGAAGTTAAGTCCAAGCATTGGCATCATTTAAGTAATCCTGTAACAGTATTTTTTTTTCATAAGAGTATATTTGACAATTTATGGAAATCTGTAACACTTTGCGAAACATTTTTTCCCCATAAAAGAGCGTTTAATTTTTGGCAGTCTGTATGTGCGTGTGTAAATATGAAAATGCATTTAAACATAAGCAGTACTTATAAATTTTGAAATTAACCGGTAATGTAATAATATGTCTATATTATTACAAAAGTAGCACCACTGTACAGAAAACTATGAATTGACTGCGACTATCTTCACACTTTAATATCCATTATTCAGGAGTTTTGTTGGTTATTAACCGCTTAAGCTGAATAAGCGTCTAATCCCCGATGCCTTTGTTCATATTAATGAGCTCAGTCTCAGCAATGCGAACTAATTGCCCTAGATGCGTGAATTTGTACGACAACCTATTTTTAATTAACAATGGTGTAGAAGTAAATAGATTAACGAACAATGGAGTAAAGAACGTTCAATGATATTGTGATTATAGCTCATTAGATTTACAAGATCCGCAGATCCGTTTGGAGCGTTTGGTTCAACAATTTATTATTATACTAGCTTTCTGCCCGCGGCTTCGCCCGCGTGGATTTCGGGATTGGGTGTATAGAGGGTTAAGGGTCATAGCTTTTGCCCACGGCTACATATACGCGGAAGTCGGTTTATGGTGCGAAGATTTTATCGCGCTTCCCGTGGGACTATCCGTTTTTCCGAGATAAAAAATGCCGCAAAACTCCTCAAGAATCACTCTATCTATTGATGAAAACCGCATAAAAATCTGTGCAGTAGTTTTTGAGCGAAGCCTTTATTGCGCATCCCGTGGGATCTGTCGATTTTTCCGGGATAAAAAGTAGCCTATGTTACTCGGGGAGAATGTAGCTTTCCAAAGGTGAAAGAATTTTTGAAATCGGTCCAGTAGTTTAAGCGTGAAGAGGTAACAAACAAACAAACAAACAAACAAATAAACAAACAAACAAACAAACACACTTTCGCATTTATAATATTAGTTGGGATTTCTTTTACTTCCCTTTCTTTTTAATTTGACACATATCGTCATTAAAAATACATTTAGAACATTTTAAAATTAGGTACTAAAAATAGTTAAAAAGTGTTAGCGTGTTACAGATATAAATGTTTGCATTGAGTACCGTTTATATATTTCTGACTGAAATGCTTTTCAGTATATTAACAGAATTCTCTAAAAAATCTATAGTGTGAAATTCCTTTTTACACATATGAATGTAACGAGTGAAGTAACAGTTGAAGGTATAGTTTCTCCTGGCTGGAGGCGGTACTAAAGCATAAAAAATACGTAAGGAACGTACTGGTACTCAAGTTTTTGTTAGAGGTTGGAATTTTGTCTATGATTAGCTGTTTATCAAAATTCAAATATAGTTTTATGAGTTTAAAAGAATGTAGTGTTCTGTTATTGTATTAGATACATTGGAAGATGAAGTGGGGTTTGGAGGTTTCGGCATTAAGTTTTATAGGATAATTATTTGTTAAAGTTTTATAATATGTAATTGTGTGATTTAAATATATTGTGTACTAGCGGACCCGACAGACTTCGTCCTGTCAAAAAGATTTGTACAGTGGCGGTTTTTTGTTCCTAATTATTTTATAGATAATGTCGCATAGCCAACCAAATCGCAAAAAAGTCTAAATGACCTATTACATTTTGTGGCTATTCAATTTTGGAACGTGACATTAAATCCTCCAACGATGTATTCTGTGCTCCAACGCAAGCACGCACATTGAATTTCAACTAGGTATATGTAGCGTTAATAAAGCGCAAATTGACTCTTTGATGTTAGGAACACACCTTCATTGCTTAGACAACAGTGAGTGCTTGCAATATGAACTATATACAATAACAATAAAGCTCAATTCGACTGTACGTTTTAGTTAGAAAACGTTTGCATGGGAAAATAAAAGGGCTGTTTTTAGAGTTTTTCTGATAATTATTCGAATTTTTCCATTAAAAACCATCCTTGAACTTCAACGAACATTTTAAAAAAGAATTGGCCAAATTGGTCCAGGCGTTGTTGAATTATGCGCTTACCAACACATTATGCGATTCATTTTTATATATAAGAAGATGAGTAATGATGTATGATTTTGTAAAATAAATATTTTCTCTGCAAGAGTGTTTGCTATACAATTTATTGAATAATTTAAAATAAAATGCTTTCCTCTGACGAGTGGTGTTTCATCCTAATTGTTCAACCAACACAAAGTAAGGCAATATTTGTGGTTTTACTGGAATTTTATGCTTATCATTTCAACATAGGGCCGATAATTGAACGAACAAATCGTCATTCCCTATACTTAGTTGAAGGCTGACTTACGGAAAACTAGTGAGACGGTGCTGAGGTCCTACTTTGTTTCGTTTTTACGAAGTTTCGTTTAATTTTCGTTTCGTTATATTTCACAAACGACTCAAATCTAATGTATTTTATCGAACGCATACTCTAATTTTATTACGAATTTAAAGTATGCGTTCGATAAAATTCATTCAAGTCGCTTGTAAAATATAACGAAACGAAAATTAAACGAAACTTCGTAAAAACGAAACAAAGTAGGCCTACTGATAGTTTCCTCCGATGTGAGGGAGTACTTCAGTGAAGAGTTCGGTGAATAAAAAAAAACTGAATATACGTATGTGAAATATTAAACATTTAAAATTATCATAAGGATATTTGTTTTTTTAATGTTAATAAACATTGGACAATGTCACTCACTCACGCATATATCCAATTAGGAATACCATTACGTCTTTTACTCAGAACCAGTCTCCATTCACCACCCTAATGAAATCTGGAAGCTATACAATAGTATTCTACCTGGGTTGAGCAACATACCGTCAAGTATTCAATTGTACACATAACAAGAGATCAGACATTCAGCTCTTATATCACTAGTAATAATGTCGGTTTTCGTAGTTCAAATGTAGTGCTCGAAGTGTTATTGACCGTACAATAAGCTATATAACTTGAAATTTAATCATTAAAGTCGTGATTAAAACACGAAAATAATGGGCTTTGTGTTGTGCCTTTTCTAAATATAGGATTATTTTTTGTAATGTATATTGACATTAGCAAATCAATGTATTTTGAAAATATTACTTATATTTGTAAGATGTATTATACCTCGTTTTTGCTAAACTGGTTAGACTTACTACTGTTTTACTTGCACTTTGATTTCCTGCACTTTATTATTTGGAATAACAAAATTTGTTCACTTATTGATACGAATTCGAAATTCCCGCCAGCGCGTGTGGTTTGAAGTTACCTAGCTAACTCGCTAACGGTCTACTGGTACACGGTCGATTTGATTGGCCACGAGTGTGATATCGGCTCGGATCGCGCGCGGCACGCTAAGTTGAACTGCCTCCAAATACGTACTAAATATATATTAAAGTACATAAAATATCATTAAAACTAATCACAGTGTGTGTATAGTGCTGTGGATATATGGATTTCGCTAGATTACTACCAGCTATTCATCCGGGTACCCGGCGCGTGTAACCGCATGGTTGCTCATCCGCCATCAACCAAACCAGCCTTCAGGAGCCACTAAAGCACCTCATCCACACGGAGTGGAACGACCTGCTGCTACCAGTAAGTCTTTGAACCACTATTCGCTTTTGTTGGCGGGATTCAACATCCTGTTCCAGAGTGAGGTTACGGGCCCATGATCGGCGGGGTCATTTCCTCACATCTTTTTGGTGCCGAAACCCGGGAACAGGTGCTTTATGACTCAATCTGAGCTCTAGTTTAAAGAAAATAACAATAAATATAGCTGGTATTTAATCGTATTTTCTACCTAAAATCGTTTTTTTTTTATGGTTTTCTTAACGTACATCATTCATTATATACGTGTAACTAACGTTTCTATATTGTTAAATCATAATATTTCAAAGAATTTAATAATTTTTACAAATAACTTAAATTCGGGTAGATTGCATAAAACGATTTTGCGTCGTACATTTTGTAAGCGCGAACAACCGTTGGGAATGAATCAGTTTTAATATCTGTGCTATAAATTCGATCGTTGCATCATCAATCGATATAAATCTTGTTCATTCATAACTCGAAATCCATATTTACGTTCATTAACTTAAGCGATATACATTTCGATTTGGCAGCTTTAATTTACGTGTATTGTTTATTCGTCTAATAGTAAATTATTTGTGCAGATCATATATCTAAACAATCATATGTTAGTTATTCGGTGTTTAGATATTTTCTTTATACGCGGCTGTCAGTAATTTACTATTTATCAAATTCTATTACAGATCTTACATAAACTTATTTATGTAAAATTAATTCGGCTGTTGTAAAAGATTCGACCTCGTTTATAGGAATTGTTATAGATCTTGCATAAAATCATAAGGTGGCAATTTTCTCGGTGTTTACATATAATTTAATCGGCTGTGATATTTACCTGTATTGTCAGTAATTATTGCAGATCATATGTAAACAATCTAATGCCAACTTCGATTTTATGTAACTTTAATACGACTGGGACGATTCTATATTCGTTTTTTACACGCTTTTTATTGACTTACTCTGTCCGTTTGTTTGTTTGTTTGTCATGATCAAATCTTGTAATCGATTTTTCGACCACTTCTACTGCTCCAATCGAGCTCAATTTTTTTTTACATGTGTATTCTAGATGACAATACAATATTCAATCATTTTCGAATCATAAAAATACATAATTATGTTGTAATAAATTAAAAACTTTTTAATATGAGAATTGGTTCAATGAAGCAAACAGATAGAATTTGATATAATGCATATGTTTAATTCTAATACTACATTTTCTGAACAATTATGTACATTTCTTTATGTTTGTTATAATAATCACGAGACTAAAAAGTAGTAAATAAAAAAAAATTAAAAAAAACTTTTTAAAAAACACGCTTTTTACGCAAAGACTAAAAAACGTTTGAAAAAACTTTTGTTTGTTATAAAGACTAAAAAACATTTGATCTAAAAAGTAGTAAATAAAAAAAAATTAAAAAAAACTTTTTAAAAAACACGCTTTTATTAAAAAGACTAAAAACCGATCTAAAAACTTGAAAATAAAAATAAAGTCACGCTTTTAGAAAATTTGGGTACATATCAAGAAAAATTTCTGATGACAAAAAGAAATGTAACTCAAAAATTTGTCTATAAAATTTAGCAAATTAGTCCAAGAACTCAATGACTATAAAAGCGTGGGGTGTAAATGTTAAGACCATTAAATGAGTAATGTTTAATTTTGAACACCCCACGCTTTTATAGTCATTGAGTTCTTGGACTAATTTGCTAAATTTTATAGACAAATTTTTGAGTTACATTTCTTTTTGTCATCAGAAATGTTTCTTGATATGTACCCAAATTTTCTAAAAGCGTGACTTTATTTTTATTTTCAAGTTTTTAGATCGGTTTTATTTATTGTGGATCACAAATAAATATCTTTATTTGTATTCGAAATACGGCCACAATAATTCATAGTTCATTCATACTCCACCATATTCGAAATTAATTATTATATTAAGAAATAATTAATAACACGTATTCAAAGTAATCGAATAATTCCGGTTTGCTTTGCAAAGTAAACATTCGATATCACTGTGTTGTGTCGTAGAGTTGTGCTAGTTACTATAATAAAATCCGTAGCAAGCGGTTAACCAGTTTTGGTCTTTGTTGTCACTGGTTCGTAGCAATATTTGTAGCAACACGTCCGGGCCGTAGCAGGCCGTAGCATTCTATACAATTTAACTAAACGGATAACGTGATAGGAATTGATATTTATATTTGTTATTAATTTATATTATTCTACATACGAAATACTTGTAAATTTACTTGTTTACATTTTTAAAATCGATACGTTTTACAATGGCGTATAATCCGAAACGATTGAATCGTAAGGCTAGTTTATCTAGTAAATCTAAAACAAAGTATTCTGTCGAATATACAGTACATGATCTGCCGTCGTTGCGCAGAAAGCGTACTATGGCTTTGAACCGTATCACCAAGGCGTTAGAGATAGGTACTTTGGCGCATACCGACGACACGATCTATTTTTTTCATATTGCGATCAAGCTGAGAAAATTAAAGACGAGTTTGAGCTTGCACATATGTCGATTCTCGAACTTCTAGCTTCGTCAGAGGAGGATGACAATGAATCACTCACTGATGATGATTTGCGGATACGTTTTGATGATATGTATTTTAAGGTAATTTCAATACAAAAAAATTTAACTAAGTCGAATTCAAATCAAAATCAAAATCAAAATAATATTTATTCAACATAGACCTTTACAGGCACTTATTGACGTCAACAAACAAAACAAAAAAAAAAGCTTAAATAAAAAAAATAAAAAAAAAAAAAACAAAAACCTTGTCCGTACGTACGAATAAGGAAAAAAAAAAGAAAAAATATATTGACTCGACACCTGTTCGGAAATTGGGAGAGCCTTCTCGAGAAGAACAGGCAAGAAACTCTGAAGGTCTATTTTTTATCTCCTCTTTTCAATGTTAATAATTATAATAATATAATATAACAATACAATATAGTATAAGATACAATCATACCTAATACGATTACAGTCGTATGTATGTTTACATACACATATAAAATAATACAATATTATAAATAATGTTACCAAACATGGCTCTATGAATAGTGTCCCTATTCCCAAATACTGTGATCATTTAAATAGTCACTTACTTTATAATAACCTTTACTCATGAGTGTATTTTTGATATGGATTTTAAATTTATATAAAGGCAAATCAATGACACTTTGCGGAAGCTTGTTAAACATAGATATACATTTCCCCAAGAACGAACAGCTAGTTTTATGGAGTCTGAACATTGGAACGGCAAGTTTATTTTTGTTTCTAGTATTCACATTATGTAGATCACTGTTTTTATTGAATTTATCATAGTTTCTATATACAAAAACTAAATTATCATATATATATTGACTAGCTAAAGTTAAAATATTAATTTCTTTGAACAATTCTTTTAGGGATTCTCTAGCCCGTAAACAGTAAATAGCACGAATCGCTCTTTTTTGTAAAAGGAAAATACTTTCAATGTTAGCCGCTGATCCCCATAGCAGCAGTCCATAGGACATAACACTATGAAAGTAGCTGAAATAAACAATTCTTGCCGTTTCAACATTAGTTAAAAGTCTAATCTTTTTTACTGCGTACGCCGCTGAACTAAGTTTGATTGCCAAAGTTTCAATATGTGGATCCCACTGTAGTCGTGAATCTAACGTAATGCCTAAGAATTTAGTATTATTCACCAAGTCAATGACATCACCATTCATATTTAAACTAGTATCAACCTGCCTTACATTGGGCAAAGAGAATTTGATACATTTTGTTTTCTTAGAATTTAAAGATAAATTATTAGTTGTGAACCAATACAGAACTCTCGAGAGAGCACTATTTACATCGTCATAACATTCCTTTTGTCTATCAACTTTGAATAGTAAAGAAGTATCATCTGCAAACAATACTGTCTCACACGATTCTGTAATGTAGTAAGGAAGGTCATTTATATATATTAGAAACAGTAGAGGACCCAATATTGATCCCTGGGGAACCCCCATAGTTATAGGCGAGCTAGCAGATTCTGATCTATTAATAACGACTTTCTGCAATCTGTCTGATAAATAAGATTTTAAAAGGCTAACAGCTCCATCCGAGACACCATAATGTCTAAGTTTACTTAAAAGCGTTTCATGACTCACACAGTCAAACGCTTTGGAAAGGTCGCAAAACACTCCAATTACATCCCGCTTGCCCTCCCATGCGTCAAAAATATGTTTCATAAGTGCAGTTCCGGCATCGGTAGTGGATCTACCTTTGGTAAAGCCGAATTGGCTTTCATGCATGAATCTGTTTGTTCTCAAGTGACCTATTAGTTGATTGTAAATAACTTTCTCGAAGATTTTGCTGAAAGTAGGTAATATGGATATAGGTCTAAAATTTGAGGGATCTTTTTTGTTACCCGATTTGAAAAGTGGTATTAATTTACTATATTTCATTAGATCAGGAAAGATACCCTCATCAATACAAGAATTAAAAATATGTGCTAACAATGGGGCTAATTCATCGATGACAGATTGAATTATGTGAGTTGATATACCCCAGAGATCTTCAGTTTTCTTCTTGTTAAGTAAACGGAATGTTTTCTTAATTGAAGAAGCATCAATATGGCTAAATTTGAATGATTCACTGCACCTATTCACACTTGACTCCAGGAGGGTGACGGCTAAACTAGGAGATGAGTTAAGATTACTGGTAGTTATAGCAGGAATTTGAGAAAAATAATCAACAAATGCATTCGCAACTGCATCGTCCGACTTGATAGTCTTATTATTAATTTCTAAAGAGAAAGAGTTCCCAGAGCTTCTACTTTTTCCCGTTTCCTGATTTATTATAGTCCATGTAGTCTTAACTTTGTTCTTTGACATATTTATTTTATTTGATATGTGTAAAGATTTAGCACATAAACAAACATTTTTAAAAGTCTTTGAGTATTTTTTTACATAATCTAAAAAGGCAGGGTCGACAGAAGTAGTTTTTAAAGCATATAATTCAAAAAGTGTTCTCCTGCTTTTATATATGCCTGGAGTAGCCCAGTCACTAAATTTCTTTTTGTTGTTTAATTTTACAACCTTTTGTGGGAACATATTGTTGCTTTCCATTCTTACCAAATTAAATAAATTATTATATAAATTATTAGCATCTCCACCAACAGTAGCCAAAGATGTAATCTGAGATGTTATTTTTTTTTTAAATTTACATAAACTTCCCTGGGATATAGGTCTACAAATCAATTCAGTTTTAGTGCTAACATGATGGTGCTCAATACAGGCTAGTTGTCCACTATGGTCAGAGTTAATGTAGTTTATTACAACAGATTCAATTACTTTACAGTTACAAAAAATATTATCTAAGCAGGTAGCTGATGTGGGTGTTATTCTAGTTGGCTCGTTAAATACGTGATGCAGATCAAATGATTTATATAAATTAATAAACCTTTGGGATAGAGGTGATATATCTAAAATATTAATGTTAAAATCTCCACATACAATTACATTCTTATTTTTCCTGCACACTAATTGCAAAACATCCTCCATGGTGGATTCAAACTCTATATAGCTTCCAGATGGGGGCCTATAGATACACACTATAATAAGATTGTTAAGCTCCACACACGATATTTCAATAACTCTTTCAATGGAAAGTGATACAACATCTTTGCGTTCTTTATAATGCAATACATTGTTTATATGATTAAAGACCCCCCTCTTATTGCAGATTGTCTAATATATGAGCTTACAATACTATAATTATTATCAAAGGTGATTAATTCATAGTTCTTAAGCCAATGTTCGGTAACACACAATATATCAACTTTTTCACATGTTAACAACAAATTAATTTCTAAATCTTTGCCAGAAAAGCCTTGGATATTTTGATGTACAATTCGTAGATAATGAGGCTTTTCTATTGTCTTTAAAGAGCCAGAGATAATCTCTGTTGTCTTATTATTTAATTTAAATTCTTTGGAACAGATTCCAAGAAATTATATTCTATATGTTGCTCAATAAAAGCATTGTCATTTTGTAAATTAGCAGCCAAGTTCTTGGCTGAAGTTAAAAAGTAATATTTTAGCACCATTGCTAATCGTTTTTTGTAAAATATAGTCAGACTTATTCTATCCTTAATTAAAAAGAAATTATTTGTTATATCTGATAATTGGTTAATGTCAATAATATGAATATTTTCCATGTATTGAGTCATGGTATCCAACATGCAATTCAATTTAAATATAAAATTATTTTTCTTTTTGCCTAAACTTTGACAATAGGGAAATGAGAACATAATAACCCTATTAATTTTTAAATCATTTAAAACAGTGTAGAGGTGCTTAAGTGAATTCTTGTTCACACCACTCACGTTTCCTAATAATATAATTAAACTGTCATTACAATTGAACTCATAAGCTGATACTCATGAACTCATAATAATTTAAATAGTAAAAATATTATGAAATCATCTGCATCATCTCATATAAAATTACCGAAAATTCAATTACCGACATTTTCGGGGAATATTAAACAATGGCCGGAATTTTATGACACGTTTAAAGCTCTCATCCACGACTGTACCTCTTTGACAGATGTGGAGAAATTTCATTATTTAATTTCTGCGTTAAGCGGTGATCCTTTATCGCATATCCGTACCTTTCCCGTTACTAGTGAACATTATTGTGATGCATTCATGGCTTTAGTAACGCGTTATCAACACACACGTGAACTTGCCTTTACATGTTGGAAAGACATTTTAAACGTTTCTTTTAAATTACAAAACGCTACTGAATTCCGCCGCGCACTTGATTGCATTGACGAAAATTTAACGATTCTTCGAAAACAAAACCTTCCTGTTAATAAATGGGATTTTATATTGGTCTATCATATCATGTCGAAATTAGATTCAAAACTGCGTCGTGAATTTGAAGAAAAATATAATAGCTCAGAACTTCCTTCTTATTCTCAAATTAAGGAGTTTTTGAATCGTAAGTGTGACGCATTAATGCGCGATAGTCACTTTTCTGACTCTGCTAAAATAATACAGACAAAAGATTCTTATAATAATAAATCTACTTTCGCGGGTAAATCGCCCAACGTTAGTTTTACTAAGCGCTTGTCTCATACGTTGTTGGTTGATAATACTAATAAACAAAATAATAGCAATAAACCCGTTCACGTTTTAAATTTAAAATGCTTGTTATGTTCTGATAGTCATCCCTTGGTAAAATGTAAAATATTTTTAGCTAAATCGATAGATGAACGTATGTCATTTGCAAGTCAAAACAAACTTTGTTTTAACTGTCTTAAATCGTCCCATCAGTTGAGAGACTGTAAATCCGTTTTTCGTTGCTTACAGTGCAAACATAAGCATCATTCACTTCTACACAATGATCGTGGCAGTAACAAGACTGTTAGCGCGGAGGACAGTACTCTTTCCGCCAGTACTGATTCCAAGTCAGTTTCTCTTGTTGCAAAAGGGGAAAGTCACGTTTCCAACAAGTGTTCGATGAATACAACCGTACTGTTAGCCACTGCTATTATTCAAGTACAAGATTCGAATGGTCAGTATCATTCTTTCCGCGGTATTTTTGATACCGGAAGTCAAAATAATTTTATAACTCGAAGAGCAATACAGTGTTTAAATATTAAGCCCATTGCATGTGAAACAAATGTTCACGGCTTAGGAGGTGTTTCTGCTGATATATCGGGTGTAATTCACTGTCCTATTGGATCACAAAATAAACCTTTATTCGATATTGAAATGCATGTCATTTCAAACATCTGTGGTGACCAACCACTTGCCAAGCTAAATACCGTAGGCTGGTCACACATTAATTCGCTACCATTAGCCGATCAAGGTTTCGATATTCCTGGACCTATCGATATTTTATTAGGCGCAGATGTTTTTGCGGACTCGTTACTGAACCAGCGGATAAAGGGTAAAGCTAATCAACCCACTGCCATTAATTCTGTCTTTGGTTGGCTATTGCTGGGTCGTACGCCCTTGGCTACGTCATCGTTAGTACAAGTTTCTTCCAAATCTAATGACGATTTGACATCGCTTGTCCAACGTTTTTGGGAGCTTGACAATATTCCACAAGCGTCTTCTCTCACTCCAGATGAGGTTGCATGTGAGCAGGCTTATGATAAATATCATCATCGTGACCTATCGGGAAGGTATGTTGTACGACTCCCATTTAAGGACGAAGTGGAACCATTATTCACAAATTCTCGTGACATTGCGCTAAGACGATTTCGAGCTATCGAACGTCGCCTGTCACGTGATCCTGACTTGTGCAAGCAGTATACCGATTTTATGACAGATTATGAAAATTCTGGTCACATGTCGTTAGTTGATCCTAGTGAGCTATGCCAGGGTAAGTTTTACATTCCGCATCACTGCATTATAAAACCAGATAGTGCTACCACTAAGCTGCGCGTCGTCTTTGACGCATCTGCCAAAGATGCCAAAGGCATTTCACTAAATGATACGTTGCTAACGGGACCCAAACTTCAATCAAATATCGTTGGTATTCTTCTCCGATTTCGATTACACGCGATTGTCTTTATGGCTGATATACGTCAAATGTACCGACAAATTCTAGTCTCGGATGATCACAGGGATTACCAAAGAATATTTTGGAGAACTAACCCTAATCAAGTTTTACAGGAGTTTCGATTAAACACCGTAACTTATGGTGTATCGTCAGCACCATTTCTCGCTTGTAAAACTATCAAGCAGCTTGCTGCAGATGAAGGTTCTCGGTTTCCTTTGGTTAAACAGATCTTGGCATCCGATATTTATATTGATGACGTCATCACCGGTTGTGACACTCTATCCGATGCGTTAGAGTCTAAATCACAAATTACTAAACTGTTTGAATCAGGTCATTTCCAATTGAGGAAATGGGCCAGTAATTCGCCAAAATTACTTTCCGATCTGTCACCAGAAGAATGTCTTTTCGATTGTAAGGCATTTACAGATGGTCAGCAGTTAGCTACTCTTAAGGTTCTTGGTCTTAAGTGGGAACCAGTCTCTGATTCATTTTTATTCGATGTGAAGTCAAACAACTGTTCATGTACTAAACGGATTGTTCTTAGTCAAATAGCCAAGATCTTCGATCCGTTGGGATTTTTAGCACCACTTACCATCCAAGCTAAATGTTTAATTCAAAAGTTGTGGATTTTGGGCGTCTCTTGGGATGAAGAGCCACCAGAATCAATAACTGGTATTTGGAAGACTTTTGCAGCCAGCTGTCTAAGCTGACGGAACTGCGTATCCCACGGCGTCTTACTAATGATAATCGTCAATCATACGAACTGCATGGGTTCTGTGACAGTTCGGAACTAGCCTACGGAGCGGTGATCTACCTACGCGTTGTTTGCGCTGATGGATCTTTTCAAACTCGGCTATTGTGCGCAAAAGCTCGCGTTGCACCGCTCAAGAAACTTTCTTTACCGCGTCTTGAACTCTGTGGAGCTGTCATGCTCGCAGATTTAACGAAATTCGTTCTCGATACTTACCAGATTAAAATACCAACATATAAAATATTTCTTTGGACTGACTCAACCGTAGTTTTGTCCTGGCTTCGTTCCCACTCTTCTCGTTGGAGCACTTTTGTAGCCAATCGGGTGAGCCACATTCAGGGTATTGTTCCTACAGAGTCTTGGAATCATGTTGCATCACGCGATAACCCCGCTGATGTATGCTCACGTGGACAACTGCCACAAGAACTGTTGAGTAATGCCCTATGGTGGGCGGGGCCCGTGTGGTTATCACAACGAAACGATTGTTGGCCTAACACAGTCAAGTTTCCATCTCTTATTGATGTTGAAGAAGAAGCTGTGCGCACTGAAGAACGAAATTCTGTGGCATTGATTGCTCCCTCGAATGACACAGAAAACATTTTTGATTTGTTGCTAAAGAGGTTTTCGTCTTTGGTAAAAATAATTCGTATCGTGTCTTATGTTCGTCGCTTCGTTTGCAATATTCGTAAGAGAAATCGACTTGAACGTCATACCGAATCTATTTTAACGACATATGAAAATCATCAATCGTTAATGTTGCTAGTTAAAACCGTTCAAGCTTCAGTGTTTAACAATGAAATTCAACGACTTAATTTAAGCCAACCGTTATCAAAACCCTTTCGTAAACTAAATCCGTTTATAGATAAGGTAGGTATTCTTAGGGTGGGCGGACGGTTATCTCGCGCTGGTCTAGAGTTTGAACAAAAATATCCTGCACTCTTACCTAGTGACCATGCCTTTACATTTAAACTTGTCGAATTCATTCATCGACAACATTGCCATACCGGACAGAATACTACTCATTATCTTCTTTTACAACAATTTTGGATACTATCTGCAAAACGAGTTATACGCCGGTGCCTCTCAAAATGTATTCGATGCTTCCGAACTCGACCGATACCTTTAGAGCCTTACATGAGTGACCTACCGTCTTATCGAGTAAATGAAGTCAAACCGTTTTCCGTAGTAGGCGTGGATTTCGGAGGACCGTTTCGTATTAAGCTCGGTTCTCATCGCGGAGCAAAGATCGACAAGGCTTACCTTTGTTTATTCGTCTGCCTTGCGACAAAAGCGGTCCACCTCGAGGTGGTCTCCACTCTGTCTGCAGATGGTTTTCTAGCTGCGTTGCGAAGATTTGTAAGTCGGCGAGGACGCTGTAATATTATACACGCGGACTGTGGTACGAACTTTATCGGTGCTAGCAATTATTTATCGTTACTCGAACAAGCTTCGCAAACCGAGCAGATCAAATTTAAATTTAACCCTCCTTCTGCCCCTCATTTCGGCGGTGTGTGGGAGATACAGATTAAAGCTGCAAAATCGCACTTGTATCGGATTGTTGGCAACCAAGTGTTAACTTTCGAAGAGCTAACCACTTTATTCGCACAAATAGAGTCAGTTTTGAATTCGAGACCTTTATGTGCCTTAAGTGCTGATCCTAATGACTTAAACGTTTTAACACCAGGCCATCTCTTAACGTTGGGACCTCTTAACAGTGTTCCAGACGAAGATTATTATAACGTAAATTTATCTCGATTGAACCGCTGGCAACTGATTCAATCTTTTGTGCAGAATTTTTGGACTCGTTGGAAAAACGAATATTTGAATTCGCTTGTTCAGCGCGCAAAATGGACGAAGGTGTCCAAGCCACTATCGTTGAATTCAATTGTAATGATCAAAGACGATAATCGTAATCCTTTACAGTGGTCTTTGGGAAGAGTCATTGATTTACATCCAGGCTTAGATGGTGTTGTCCGCGTAGCCACCGTGAAAACCAAAGATTCTTGTGTAAAACGACCTTTGGTCAAGTTATGTCCCCTTCCCTCAGAATCGGACTCTTAATTAATGTTTTTAAATAACATTTTTAGTTTAAGTAGTTTTTATGCGTTTCATTCATAATTAAGGTTTTAATTGTGTTTGGTTCTAT
The DNA here is from genome assembly GCA_036419045.1 of Scirpophaga incertulas. NCBI lineage: Eukaryota > Metazoa > Arthropoda > Insecta > Lepidoptera > Crambidae > Scirpophaga > Scirpophaga incertulas. The sequence continues at coordinate 6,442,968 of CM071637.1, read as the reverse complement.
TTGTAAGTTTAATTTTATTTAATCGTTTTTTTTTTGTATACGGAAAATACCAGCTGTATTTTGGTGGGCGGTATGTTCACTTATTGATACGAATTCGAAATTCCCGCCAGCGCGTGTGGTTTGAAGTTACCTAGCTAACTCGCTAACGGTCTACTGGTACACGGTCGATTTGATTGGCCACGAGTGTGATATCGGCTCGGATCGCGCGCGGCACGCTAAGTTGAACTGCCTCCAAATACGTACTAAATATATATTAAAGTACATAAAATATCATTAAAACTAATCACAGTGTGTGTATAGTGCTGTGGATATATGGATTTCGCTAGATTACTACCAGCTATTCATCCGGGTACCCGGCGCGTGTAACCGCATGGTTGCTCATCCGCCATCAACCAAACCAGCCTTCAGGAGCCACTAAAGCACCTCATCCACACGGAGTGGAACGACCTGCTGCTACCAGTAAGTCTTTGAACCACTATTCGCTTTTGTTGGCGGGATTCAACATCCTGTTCCAGAGTGAGGTTACGGGCCCATGATCGGCGGGGTCATTTCCTCACAAAATTATTATTTGCAAATTCAAAATGCATTTGCATTTAGACTAAAACTACAATCAGTATGCTTTATTATTGTTTCGAGTGATTAAATTATCGCGTGACAGCTACCTTCACAGTTTTTATGAGCAAGTGATCGTGCAAGTGAATCCCCTGCTGTTGTAATTACATTGTGCGGTAATTCTGCACCTAGTACTAGAGTGAGTCTAGCTACCTACCGACGCAATCCTGATCGTTCGCGGACTGCTGCAGAACCTACCTTCCTTGTACCATTGACACCTTTTGGACACTGCAGCGACTGGATCGAAGAAGGGCAGTGGTATTTTGATTTTATTAGACAGTTCGGACACTGAACATTAATTCTAGTTGCCACGACCTACTGTATAGTATATACTCGTAGTATAAATATAAATTTAACTAAAATTATATAAAACTTTCATTTCGCTCATGCGAGTAGGAGTAGAAGCGTTACATTGGCCATACTCGCTTACATCTTACATTACGTGTCATGGAGTCGTTTACTGCGTCATCTGGCTTCGAGTAGATATTTGCAGACGCGTCTGTGCTCTTGAGAAGCAGTAATCATTTATCGCTACCCTGGTAAGGCTCATTGTCTACATTTATGCACAATGAATTGCTTGATATGTATAAATTGAATAAATAAATCTTACTTTGTCTTACTTTGTGTTACTTGTAAAGATCATTATCATTACAAATGTCAAATCAGACATATTCGGTCACCAATTATAATTAGAACTGTCTGCAACATGGTAACGAGACATCCTAAGCACAATGATACTCCGAATCCAAAAGCAATTCGAACAGCTAAAATTAGAAGCACATATATCTTATAACGATCTCTGTTTAAAGGTAGAAAGCGGTGCAATCAACTCTCCAGTTACGATGGAAATAAATTTGGCTGGTGGCAGAGTTTTCAAAAAGGCCTTATTGCATCGGTTCAGGAGTTAACTCGAAAATTTAATAATATTGAGGACAGGCCGCAGCCGCCGACTCGTACTGCGTCTGGTTAACAAAATGCCGAATCGAGGTTAACCCAGATAAGAGTGCAGCAATGTACTTTTACTGAAGTAAGCCCCGAGAAGCCGCCCTCGACCTCCCATCAATCAAACTATTTGATAGGGCCCATTCCCTACCAAATCCAGGGCAAATGTTTACTCGTTACCCTCGATAGACAGTTAACATAGTACGCGCTCGCGCTCTTTTAATATTAGGCCGAATTTTCCACCTTATTAAAAAACGAAGTAGTCTCTTAGGAATAAGTCGACATTATACAAAACTTGTATTTGCGTGTGTCCGTAATTTTCTCGCACATCCCCAAATGCCGGTTGCGTAAACTCCAGGCAGTCGAAAATAGGTTTTTACGCCGCGCCATTTATGTCCCGTGGTACTTATATTACGTTAATACATTAGTTCAAAAAATGATAGACTACATTTCCAAAGATAGCGTCTCGGCTAGTTTCCGCCGTCCGAGAAACTTTTTAATCAACCCGCCCGATCCCATCACCTGCGTTAACGAATCCCTGCCGCCGGCTAACAACCGCGTCGCCCCTCATAAGACACATCCGCGCATATCACTCTCACACCGCGTTTGTCGGCGAGCGCGATGACCCGGACCACACATCCACCGTCAAATATATAGCCGGTACTGTCACGTACCGGGTAGATTCACAACCTGCACTACATGGCGATCATGAGTGACAGAGCCAGTAGACGCGTGCTCAGTTTGCGTGGACTCTCTTTTCATTTGACCCTAACGACTCCAGCACGGCACTGGGGCCGCAGGTAAGGCGCAGAACCTTCCGTTCGTGCAAATTCCACAACCACGGTAAAGTTGAAAAAAAAAACAGATTACCCGAAGTTATGACTTTTAAGGGAAATTATAGTAAAGACCGTGGAAAAAGAAAATATATTTTTTTCACTGAACATTTTCACTCAGTTTATGTACAAACCGCACAAATTTACGCACCAAATAACACAATTGAAAAACTATACTTAAAATTAATATAAATTTATTAATTTAATTATTTATTTATTTAATGTAATTAGGACAACCAGCAATTGTTATATTATTACAACTAAATATTACAAATCCTTAACCTATAGAATATATCATTTTTTAAGGCAGTCACAACATACACTACAAAGTACACAGTTAAACATTTTACACTATTAAAATAAAAGAAAGAAAATCATAAAATAAAGGAGCTGGTCCAGACGGGATACACCCTCTATTTATTCGGAGATCTGCCGATTTGTTAACTGCTTCCATACTGTTTTTAATATGTCCTTTTGCACAGACTTTGTGATAAATCAATGGAAACGCGCTTTTATAGCACCAATTCTAAAAGTGTTGTTACTGATAACGTAGTTGACTACCGCTAGATCACGGATGAAAAATACAAGAAAAAATTTCATCCTTGCGTCACACCATATGGTATCATAAAATCTTAGCAACAACGCATGCGCATGTGCTCTAAGCATGTTAGGTGCGTGTGTCAGTCGCACAGCTGAACAAAGGCAAACAGCTGATTATAAGGTTACTATCGAAATTTCCATTTTAATGACGTAATAATTATGAAATGAATGTTGTATTTGTTCAAATATTTAACATAGGGTCAAGTGTTATACCTATGGACAATCATCCGCATTTGGAATAAAACAATTTTTATCTCATAAAGTTTTTGTAATTTTTATTTTAATTCTTTTACATTAAACTTACAGACAAATCAGTCTTCTGTAATTACAAATTAAAGTTAGGTAACAATAATAGTTATTATTATTATAATACAATATTAATCGTTTTTAAAAACCCTCCTTTTTTCCATAGGTACAACATATCATTGTTCCTGTGGACAGTACTGTTGTACCTATGTACATGTTTGTACCTAAGGACAGATGATAAATATAGTTTTTAATTTAATCAATAATAACGAAAATAAATCTCAAATGTGAACTTAACTATGGTAGGTAACTATATTGCAACTTCAACAGTTATTTCTTTTAGTCTTACAGTATTCATCAAATAAAAATTGCGATGAGATGTCGCTATCACTATCATTGGTTACATTATAACAAGAGACACAGACGAAGCCATCATTTACAGCGTCAGAATCAAAATTTTCTCGGTGCGGTAGAGGAGTGCACTTTATATGATAGTTTAGATGGCACAGTGTGCATTTAAGCATATGGTCTCGATCTTTGGAATACTTTTTACATTTTGCACACATTATAAGCAGCAAACGCAGCAAAAGCACCAAAACGAAAATCGTTTTCGAAAGTATCGTAGCCAACCAACACCAGCCATTCCGTTTATTTGCCAGCTGTCAGGGATGTTTGGTTTTTGTTTAACAACAGCAAATTGATATACAAACTCTTGAGACTGCTTTGCTGTTAGCCCCATGTATAAATAGGCTGCTTTTTTAAGATAAACAAGTAACTGTTGTTCCTCCTTTTCATTAAACACTTGTATGACATCGGTTTTAAGAAGTTGTATGGTTTTATTTTATACATTTGTGTTCTTGTGCATTTGCAAATACTTAAAGATAGTGGATTTTGGAATTTTATATTTTGCAGCCACTGTTCTCACTGACTGTGTTTTTGCTTTTTTTACTGCTTCTGTAAGTGTATCAGGACAAATCCGATTTCTTTTTTTTCCAGTTTTACTTCGTGGCACTGAAAGAATAATAAAAACATGCTTAAGCTATATATTTTACAAGTACTGTCCATAGATAAAACTATAGATTGTACCTTTGGACAGTCCATAGGTACAAACTATTTGCTGTCCAAAGGTAATTTTAAAATACAACCTACAAACACTAATAACTTTTTTTAAAACGGTTTATCGATGTTTACACACAGTTAGTGCAATGATAAATAACAATGCTTGTTACTTATTCACAGTCATTAACTAAACTTGAATACTTTCGACACAGAATAACACAGAAATATACAAAAAAACTTACTTTTAATTTCAAATAACTTCGGTCGCCGACTACACGTAACACACGTCAAATATTAAAATGTCGGCTATTCAGTAATACCAACATTCAAAAAAACTTTAAGGATGCGTTCACAATATATTTTTTACTTAAGTAATTTCATATGAATTTCACAGGGTTTTTTTTTTATACCACGATGGTGGCAAACAGGCCTACGGCACGCCTGATGGTGAGCGGTTACCGTAGCCTATGGACACTTGCAACACCAGGGGTGTCACTTGCGCGTTGCCGACCCTTCAAAAACCTATTTACTCCCCTTTTGAAGAACCCCATACTGTAGCCCTGCGGGAAAACCTCGGCAGGGAGCTCATTCCACAAACGAAGTGTACGCGGGAGGAAATTCCTTTGGAACCGCACTGTGCGGGACCATTTAGGCTCCAGTGTGTGGGCATGAACTCCCTGTCGATGGCGAGCGGTGCGATGATAGAAAATGGCCGTGGGCATCATGTCAAACAATTCTTCAGAACACAACCCATTATACAGGCGGTAGAACACACATAAGGAGGCAATGTCTCTCCTAAGACTTAGAGGCTCGATACCGCCTGTGAGTACGGGATCGTCGACGAGTCTCACAGCGCGCTTTTGAACCGAGTCTAGGGGCCCAAGCTGGTACATAGGTGCTCCCGCCCAGAGATGGCAGCAGTACTCCATATGGGGCCGGACTTGCGACTTATACAGTACAAGTCATTGCCCCGGTGTGAAGTACCGCTTTGCTCTATTGAGCACACCGAGTTTTTTTGATGCCAGCTTGGCCTTGGCTTCCAGCTGACTTCGGAACTGAACGTCACTGGAGATGTCAACACCAAGGATCCCAATACACTTTCCGATGGAAAGGGGTGTGTCCTGGAATTGAGGGGCTGCAGTGAATGGAGTTTTCTTAGCGGTGAACGCACAAACTTGAGTCTTGGAGGGGTTAAATCGGACTAGATTGTCCCGGCCCCAATCGGAGACTCTAGATAGAGTTCTCTCGATTTCAGACACAAGTTGCTCGCGATTTTCTTCCACAGCGGAACGAGGGATGTTTGCACGGCCCGTGTAAAACGCATCTCCGGTACTGTCATCTGCCGGTACTGTCAACAATGTATGCCATCGATGGACAGTATGTCATTGATATGCAGCAGGAACAGTGTCGGAGATAGAACGGAGTCTTGCGGGATGCCAGCATTTATGTCTTTGTATTCAGAGCAGCTACCGTCGACCACGACTCTAATGCTTCTGCTGGACAAAAAGCTGGCAACCCATTTACACATAACCTCGGGCAGGCCATACGAGGGTAACTTCGACAGAAGAGCTCGGTGCCAGACCCGATCGAACGCCTTAGCTATATCTATCCTAACTGCCAATGTCTCACCTTGATTCTCAACGGCTGATGCCCAACGGTGTGTGAGATACACTAGAAAGTCACCAGTCGAGCGACCGTGGCGAAAGCCGTATTGCCGGTCGCTGATCAAGTCGTGATCCTCTAGGTATCTAAGGAGCTGTGTGTTTATCACACGCTCCATCACCTTAGAGAGAAGCGAGGTTATAGCTATAGGCCTGTAATTCGATGGGTCCGACCTATCGCCCTTTTTGGGCACCGGATGCACATTGGCAGTCTTCCACGAAGCTGGCATTTGACTAGTGTGGTAAGAAAGCGCGAGAAGTCGCGTTATCACAGGACACAACTCAGGGACACACTGTTTGAGCACCACTGCTGGTATGCCGTCTGGTCCACTCAACTTATGAACGTCCAAAGAAAGCAGCTCTCGCCGTACGTCCCTCTGTGAGATATTTATCTCTGGCATAGAGAATTCACACCAAGGGATCGAAGGCGGCAAATCGCCCTCATTGTCGTTCAAAGTCGAGTTTGAGGCAAAGAGATTACCCAGTAAACCGGCTTTCTCCTTTGCACTGTGGGCCTGATTGCCATCGACATTTCGCAGTGGTGGTAAGGACGGCTGGCAAAAGTTCCCCTCGGCAGCTTTGGCAAGCGACCAGAAGGCACGACTCCGAGAGGGATAGCCCGTGAGTCGCTCACCAATTCTGCCGATGAAATCGAATTTGGCTCTGGCAATAATTCTCTTACTGGACCTTGAAGCAGCATTGTATTTGCATTTCAGTTACAGTGTCCATAGGTATAGCCATCCACAGGTACAGCCCTTGACCCTACCTAATTTTATTTTCAATACGTCGCCCGCCGCATCCGGATTTTTATCCTGTACCGTGGATGTAGTCACAAATATGGAATCTCACATGCACTTAAACCTAGATCAAAAACATTTTTGTAGGTCATACAAAATATTTTTCCCGTGTTTTAATGCTGTCAGTATTTTGGGCACCGGGCACAGCTACCATGAAACAAATACTGGAGCTTAAAAGAAATATTTAAGAGCACAATGTCTGTTAGACTAAAACCCAAAGTGTTAAATTCCTACCTTATACCGTGCCTAACCTATGCTTGCCACACATTGTAATTTAACAAAAATATTAACGACAAAATCATAACATACCAACGTGGTATCCCACGTTGGTATGTTATGATTTGGTCTCTTGTGAAAGAGGTATGTTAAATATCAAAAGGAAACAAAATACGTCATACGAAAAATAGAAATACCACCAAAGCAACAGACGGTCTGACTCAAGCTCTATCACTGAAATGGAAGTGGGCCGGTCACGTAGCGCGTCTTGAAGACTAAAGATGGACAAAAAGTGTCACAGCGTCGAGAGGTCCGGTAGGCAAAAGAAAAAAAGGAAGACCTCGTAAAAGATGGGACGATGAAATAAAACATATAGCGGGAGCCAACTGAATGCAAACTGCAAATTCCAAAGAAGTTTGGCACAATTTGGAGGAGGCCTTTACCTGCAGAAGGGTTCTTGCTAACTAAAACTAGTTTTTAATAAATAATATTTATTTATATAAATATATATACATTAGCTAAATACAGTAAAATTAACTACATACTAACAATACTTTAAACATTAAATTACTATCAATCTATGTAACATTCTCTGTCAACTGTTTTGCGAAAAATACGGGCTTTTTTATTTATTTTATTATTTACTAGCTTTCTGCCCGCGGCTTCGCCCGCGTGGATTTCGGGATTGGGTGTATAGAGGGTTAAGGGTCATAGCTTTTGCCCACGGCTACATATACGCGGAAGTCGGTTTATGGTGCGAAGATTTTATCGCGCTTCCCGTGGGACTATCCGTTTTTCCGAGATAAAAAATGCCGCAAAACTCCTCAAGAATCACTCTATCTATTGATGAAAACCGCATAAAAATCTGTGCAGTAGTTTTTGAGCGAAGCCTTTATTGCGCATCCCGTGATCTGTCGATTTTTCCGGGATAAAAAGTAGCCTATGTTACTCGGGGAGAATGTAGCTTTCAAAGGTGAAAGAATTTTTGAAATCGGTCCAGTAGTTTAAGCGTGAAGAGGTAACAAACAAACAAACAAACAAACAAACACACTTTCGCATTTATAATATTAGTTGGGATTATATCAATTTTCTGCTAAATTGCAAAAAAAAACTAATTTAAACATGAACGCTATATTTCAAACTACATTTCTATTTGTTCATAAAATCATATTGAATACTAAAAGGAAAATCGTTTAGAGTACTTACATTAACTAATATAAGGGTCATACACAAAAATTAAAAAAAAAGCGTTCACTTACTTTAACGCTAACTTAGTATTTACTTAACTTGCTTAGTTTTCTAATTTATGAAAATCACATTTATGTCCATTTAATTATATAAAAAGGAAAAATAAAAATATTCAATTAGTTATTTAAATTTAACTTTATCATTATAAAATTCTCCTCCTGTAGACTGTTCAGATACTGAGTACAGATCTTTGGAGGGCAATAAAAAATACTTTTGTGGTTTTAAAATAACAGGTATTTTTATTATAATGACATGTATGTATGTAGGTACACACTTAATGAAGATTTTCAGAAATAAGTGTGTTAATTATTCATTTAAAATAAATAAAAATGTTGTTCTAAATTTTGACATCTTTCCTGTAGACTAAAAAATAAACGATTATTTTTTTCGTAACAGATCGCATATTCAACTTTTATTTTTTGTGTTGGTAACACTGAGTCACGCATCAGTTGCCGGTTGAATGCTGAGAAGAAAGTCCTATACGTTTTGATAAAATATTATCATAATTAAATACACAAGTTTTTGTCAAACATCAGTGCATCTTTTCTTAGTGATTTATTGCAAAGTAATTATGACTATTTCTTATGTTAAACTACTTTGGCATTATGTGATTTAAGAACTAGTTTATAACTGTGCCATTGTTAAGATTCTAACCTTAAAATTTTGATTGTATTATTATTTTTTTGTTTCGTTTGTCTCTCCTGTAGAAATCTCTTCTGCAGATATCATGTCTACAGAAAAGATAAATTCTACAGAAGTGAAATTTAGACTTTTGTGTTCATTCTTTTGATAAGTTGGTATTTAAATAAGCTTTATTATATGTCTTGACTTATTAATTTCAAGTATAAATGTACATAGTTTATTGTTTATAACCTTTTCACTTGAATGCTACTGAATTAATTTTGATGATTTAGAGTATTACCGACAAATAACTATCAACTTTATTCAAAACTAGCTTTGTTTTGCTTTATATAAAATTTTCCCGCGAGGTAAGTTGACGTAGGCAAAGTCACGGGCGTGCGATAATATAAAAATTATAACATTTTGAATCGATTGCGTGACTTTTATTTTGTGCGTTTTCTTTTTCGAGTGTTTTGTGTATGACCCATAAGTACTGTGGGTGTGGATATTCACTTCGGTTTGTTAATATTTACGAGAATCCAACGCTAGCACCGCAGTTTTGCCTTACAAATATTCCCTATTTATTTGGTTTCTATCTGAATGGACTAGTAGGTACTAGGTAAAGGCTCTTACGATTTACATATAGGACTACAGTCCACTTGTCAACGTCAATAGCTGCTTGCAAAGGCAAATAGATATACATAGCTATTTTTTTTTGTCTACAAACACACAAAAACATCTCATTTTAGGCGAAAAAATCAGGTGTTTGGCAAGGTAGCAATTTAGGGCCTTTATTATTCTTATTTTATATAAATGACTTACCTAAAGCTGCAATACAACATGTATTTTTTTTGCAGATATAAAACAGTTGTATCGTTCTATAAACAATTCAAATTACTAGTGTGAAATTAATAAATCACTAAACAATGGCTAGAAAATTGTAATCCTTACTAATATTATAAATCGGAAAGTGAGTTTGTTTGTTTGTTTATTTTTTTTTTTTTTTTTATTTATTTAAATATAAAATATAATTCAAAAATACAATTTGATGTTTGCCATGCATTATAAACCATATTTGGTTTTTCTATACATGACAGATCCGAATCATTACATTATCAACCAATAATGCGCTAGCTCTTTTAAGCACTTAACATAAATATACATACACAGAAAGAAAACAAACCACTGCACAACATTGCGCTCGTCAGAACTCGCTCCGCGCGAACCGGTTAACGAAGTGAAATTATACGGGAGTGAATTCTGCCGTGCGACGCAGAAATCTTAACAGACAAAATACAAAAATAACACCTACAAGTAATAAACATTAAAGAAACATTTTTTTTTTTTTTAACATACTATCATTATCATTTGTTTTATACATTACATAGTAGTAGTCTAGGTTTACATACACACACATATTACTATACCTATATACATACATATTAGATGTTTTCTATCAACTTAGATAGATAGAACGTTTTTAACTTATATTTAATGTTATTTTTATTGATTTCCGCTTTTAGACTAGCCGGAAGTTCGTTCATTAGTCGAGGAATCTGATATTTTAGCATTTGCTTTCCGTACTGATTGCTATATGCAGGCAAAATGAAATTGGGAGCTCGTCGTGATTGTTCTACTCTATGTTTACTTACATTCATATAGGACTCATAAAAGTTTTCAACAAGAAGTATATATTTTAACTGGTCGTGGATAGGTATAATTCTACAGTGATTAAAAATTTCATTGTTGACTTTAAATTTTTCTTTTACTTTATCCGGTAAAATAGTTTTAATTATTCTAGATTGTAAATAGAAAATTTGATCGAGATGCGATTTAAATGTGCGGCCATAGGTACTTAGACCATAGAAAATAATAGATTCTCCCAAAGCTTTGTATAGATATAAAAGGGTAGAATAAGGAATCTGACGTTTAACAATTTTGAATTTCGCGAGAATAGCTCTCAGCTTATCACATACCATATTAATATGATCTACCCATTTAAAGCGGTGATCAATTAGAAGACCGAGATACCTATGTCTAGTTACTATATCTAAAGGTTTACATGTGCAATTTATGTTGTTATTGTGTAGGCAATTGTGATCATGCGCTATAATCTTAAGAGGGCTAGTTTTGCGATTATGACTAGAGCTTGCGTACATTAGTTTAGTTTTTTCTGCATTGATTACTAGCCCAGCATCATGAGACCATTTTGAGAGAGCACTAAAGTCTTCTTGTAAGTTTCTCAATGCTTTGTCAATATCCTTGTTTGTAGAAACAAGGCAAGTGTCGTCAGCAAACTGATACATGTCACAATTGGTAACAACATTGACCGCGTCATTGACATATGAAATAAAATGGAGCGGTCCAAGTACCGAGCCTTGGGCAGTACCATCCGTAACCGCAATTGTTTTACTAATACTGTCGCCAATTTTTGTAACATATGATCTATTGTTAAGATAATCTCCACACCATTTACTGAGAGGCCCACGTATGCCACAGTCGGCTAACTTTTCAATTAAGGTTTTGTGTTTTAAAGTGTCAAAGGCCTTACTGTAATCTATGAATACTATTAACACATGTTCTTTATTATTTAAATATTTATAAATATTATCTGTAAATATTGAAAGTAATTGCGTGGCGCTCTTTCCTTTTTGGAAGCCAAATTGTCTATCAGTTATAATATTATTATTTTTATAAAATGTATGTATTTGTTTTGAAATTACTCTCTCCACAATTTTGTCTATTGTTGAGAGAATTGTGATGGGACGGTAATTATTATAGTCACTATAACTACCTTTCTTGTGTATTGGTCTAACTACACCAGTTTTGAGTTCAGTGGGATATTTACCCTGTTTAACTGATGTGTTTATAAAGTGAGCTATAACCTCAGCAACATCACCAGCAATCGTTTTTAAATCCTTTGCTCTGATACCATCTACTCCCGGTGCCTTGAGGTTATTTAATGATTTTATTTCATCAACTATCATTTTACTAGATATCGGCTGAAATTTACATGAAACGTTGGCGGATTTAGCATATAATGATTTATCTAAGAATCTGACATTACAATTAGGTACAGTATTTCTAACGCTGTTGGCAAAGTTGTCTGCAAAGTTATTAGCTATTTCTATAGAATTTGTGCAAGTGTTACTAAATGCGTTGGTTATTACATCATCAACAATTGTTTTTACCCTACCAGTAATCTCATTTAGTATTTGCCACAATACCCTTCCGATCCAATTTGTTCCGCTTTCACGCCGTAACTACTGAACCGATTGCTTTGAAATTTTGCACAAGTAAAGGTAAAAGTCTCGATTTAATAATGGGCTACTTTTTATCCCGGAAAAGTCGCTCAAAAACTACTGCACAGATTTTCATGCGGTTTTCATCTATAGATAGAGTGATTCTTGAGCAAGGAGTTGCGGTATTTTTTATCTCGTAAAAACGGATAGTGCCACGGGAAGCACGATAAAACTTTCGCGCCATAAACCGATTTCCGCGCATATGTAGCCGTGGGCAAAAGCTTAAGGGTCATAACCCTCTATAGAAATCCCGAATCCACGCGGGAAAAGCCGCGGGCAGAAAGCTAGTATTAATATAAATTTAAATAAAATTTAATTCATGCAATTTTATTTACGTAATACATCTACGTTGGATATACAAATTACTGCTGAAAATTTACAGATTTTTGACAGTCATCTGAATTGGTAATTACGCTCTTTTCGCGTCATGAGGGCCGCCAGAAGGGCTTCTCGCAGAACTTAAGCTAATTTTTAATTAAGTAAACCTAATTTTGCCTTTCATTTTTATTAAAACTAGTTTTAACCCTCGGAATCTCCATCTGAATCTGTTGCACAGCCGCATCAAACCGGACGGAGTCACGCTATCATCATCGTTTAACGCACGTTCGGTACGTACAAATATAACTACTACTATTACAAGAAACTTGGATCAAACAAAGCCAAAGGAAAGGTCTTTCCATTCCGGATTTCAACTTAATTCGTAAAGATAAAATAGGCCGCCGCAGCGACGAAACTGGAACATACTATAGGAAGTAGCTTCACTGCTCACCCTCCCTAACCAATATGGAAGCGAAGGTATGCAAACTGGCACTGCAAGGGCACCAGCCCGTTACTATCGCGTCAGTATACATACCGGGGAACAAAGAAATCTTAGCGACTTTGAATCCATACTCGCACTAGGCGGTTCAATGGTGTTATTTGACTTCAACGCCAAACATATCGACTGGAGCTCGAATTATAGTAACACTAACGGGTTATTACTAATTAGGAACCATGCCTGAAATACAGATAGTTCGAAAAAAGAGCAAGGTAGAAAAAAGGTTGAGACACCAAAGCTAAACGCTAACGTCAGCACGGACAAAATCGTCTCAATATATTAAGCTGCGGTCTATGCCATTTAAAAATACACAGAGATCGTTTTCTAATTATGACGAAGTTTAAGACACCGATACATCTGCATTAACTCATACAATAAAGCTGCTCTGTTGACACTTGAACCTCTATCTCCATTCTTGATCAGAACTGTAAAAACTACATGATTTCAGTAATCGATCATCATCGGGGCACCTCGACATTGCCAGAAATTAGGAACTAGATGAACATCCTGGAAGTGGCATGTACATCTGCCCGTTCCAAAAATGTTCTGTGTGATCACAAAATAAGAAACCTACTGTCTGCTAAGTAATCTAGTAAAGCCTGGGGCAATCGAATGTAAAACTGGGTTAAAGAGCAAAACATTCGAAAAGCCTAATTGAGGGGATTTTAGAGTGCATTCTAATATCTAAATATGATTTATATTTATTTATTTATAAAATATAGGCATGGACGTATCTAGAACATTTATTATTGTTCTTATGTTGTATGTGCTGAACACCTGCATGTTTATTTTATTTTGTCAATCGGAATTATATTAAATTTAATATTGTTAACTCAAACATAAAATAAAAAATATAAGCAAAGTAATTATTTTGGTCTAAAATTCACATCTTTTTTTCATGGACAGGGAAGAAATAATAAACGAGAGAAAGAGAGCTACTATGTATATTTTAATGGGAGGTAATAAGCGTTAAATAGGTATATTCAAAAACACACCTTTAGCGTGATAAGCTATTTACTTTTTATTAACGCTATATTAATTAAACAATTGAATTTAATAGCACGCTTGATGTGAGTTTAGCTTGTTTATACAAAGATTACTATTTATTATACGCGTAGTAGGTTAACAGTCTTGTTTAAGCTCGGTAATTGAGTCAACTGAGTGGCGCTCATCGACACCACCATGAAGGAACTATTGAAGATTTTGACTGGCTGCATTTGCATCTTAAATGTGGTTCAAGCTGTAAGTGACCTTTATTACCCTAGATACCATTTGGCACCACCACCCTGTAATGGAGGTTGGATGAACGACCCCAATGGCTTTAGTTACTTTAACAACGAATTTCACCTTTTCTACCAATATAATCCAAACTCTAGTATGGTACCCGGCTTCGCGCACTGGGCTCACGCCACTAGCATTGACTTATTTCATTGGGACCACCATCCTGTAGCAATGTATCCTGATACAGATTATGATTCACATGGAGTATTTTCTGGAAGTGCACTCATCGAAGATGACACTATGTTCCTCTTCTACACCGGTAACGTTATGCACCCTGGTCAAAATCCAGATCATGTAAACCATCAAGCGTTAGCAGTAAGCACAGATGGAGTAAACTTCGTCAAGTACGATCGCAATCCCATCATTCCTGGGAACAAACGTCAACCAAATACCAGGGATCCCAAAGTGTGGGTGCACGGTGACATGTATTACATGGTACTCGGAAACTCTTTTGATAATGACAGGCGTGGTCGTGTCCTCCTATATGCCTCCGCAGATAAGTTAAATTGGAAACAAGTTGCTGTCCTTGGGGAGTCTGATGGATCTTTTGGTTTTATGTGGGAATGTCCCGATTTCTTCCAAGTAGGTGACCGATACGTTTTACTGTTTTCACCACAAGGCGTGGCGCCTAAAGGAAACAAGTACAGAAATTTATTCCAAACAGGATACGTCGTTGGTAATTTTGATTATGAAACTTATAAATTCGAACCTATAACTTGTTTTGAGGAATTAGATCGTGGTCATGATTTTTATGCAACACAGACGGTCGAAGATGATTTGGGTCGCAGAATCGTTGTTGGATGGGCTGATATGTGGGACCGTAACTATCCCGAGGGACCGTCAGGATTCACTGGACAAATGACAATACCAAGAGAACTTTATATAACAGATGATAATGTGCTACTGCAGAAGCCAGTCCATGAAGTATACATGTTGAGAAATGAGATTTTGTTATTCCTTGTTAACAAACATCGTGGTGCAGTGCATTTGGAAGATAAAGCAGGCGAAATCCTTGTCGAAGCTCCAGATTGTCAAGACGTGCGAGTGATTATTGAGTCTGTTGATATGTCCGCACGAGTCGAGATTCAGTATGATTCCCTTCGAGGCTATGTGATTTTGGATCGAGGTGGTGAAGACGGTCGCCGCATAGCTAAATGGAGACCTAACGGAAATCTCAAATGGAGAATATTCGTTGACGCTAGTTCAATCGAAGTGTTCTGTGGCGAAGGCGAACTAACATTTACCAGCAGATTCTTCCCTCGTGACGATGTGAAGGTACGGCTAGTAAGTGAAAGTCGAGTTTATAGTTTTATTGTATATAATTTAAAACGTTCAGTATGTAATGAAGATGAATAAATATCAATGATACGTTTAATTATTAAATAATGATTTGTGATTTACACATGCTTGTTATTATTGTATGAATAAGTATTTAAATATAAAATAAAATTATAGTTTTCTGTGTTAAATTATACATTTTTAATTACATTTATATGTAGATATATATTATAGTTCGCATTGTTATTCTTTGTATTTTTTTGTAATCAGATTATTATTAGTCATTTATCGTACACAAATATTTGATTATAACTTGTAGAATACTTTGAAATTTAGTACAAATATACGCTTAATAATTTTCTGGGCATGTGTTGTTTGTAAATAGACATTACTGTAATTTAAGAATGACTTATTAACTTATAGAAGAAACCAAAACATTATGAAATAAATTCTTATAATATATTATAATCGGAACCTAATTACTTTTAAACGACCCGATTAACCTTATTTCCTCTTTCCTACCGAGATTGCTTAGAACAACGTTAAAACTTGAATGCATAGGTTCTAGTTTCATCCAGGGCTTAAAGAGATGACTGGAGGAAGACAGATTTAATATATTATTGCATGGTTGTCCCGATAGAATGGCAATACTCAAATACTCTTTTATAATTTCATAGTAGATCTATTTAACAGTTGGATATTTTTTTTATTTCAACAATTTATTTCGAAATGTGATAAAATTACCATTTTCAATCATTACTAAAAATGAATAACATAATAACAGTTTATCAGAAAATGTCCGTCAAACTATACTCCTGCATAAATTAAATCAATCAAATTGAGAATACCTTTTTATATGGCAAATCTTAAACTACTTATATATGTACTTGATGTTGTATCAAACTCTCAGATTGCATTGAATATTAAGTTAGGAGGACTTTGCAAATATTGCTGTTATATAAACTCATCATCATCGTGTGATCACACTGATCTTCACCAAATTGCTTTGGAGGAAGCTTACCTACTCTGTGATTTCCATCATTGTTGATACATACTTGTCACCGATTCCGCTGTCGACGCTCCGACTGTCAGTCATGGAAATAATGTGCCTTACCTACTGCCACTTAAGGTTCGCTATTCATCGTGCTATATCAGTGACCCTAGGATATATATTTCATCATTAGCAACATGCACGAATCAAAGACTTAAAAATTTTTCCATGCTTCTTCGGGTTTCTAACTATCGTATTGAAAGTCGTATTTATTTTTATGTTACAAAACGCTTATTAAATTACAAACTGTCTAAATAATTTTTTTACCAATATTTCAACCATTTACCTAGTCCAAAAATTTGCCTCTATCCTTCCTCAGACTCAAGACTATGCGTGCACCATATTTAATTGTAATCCGTTTAGTACTTTTGGTTTTTAAGCGCGACAGACAGACAAACGCATTTCCTTTCGCATATATAATATTAGTAAGTCTTAGTACTTTGATATAGTCTCCAAGTAGCTGTAGCAACGATTGTTATTACAAATATGTAGATAATTAACATTGAACACGTGTAAATTCATACTTCAGATTTGATCCAGAGTTGGTGATGCAGGAAGAGGACCATATTTGTAACAAAGTAAGCTGTAAGATGCTAAATACAGTAATCTGATAGTTATAACGCTTTTTGTTGTCACTAATGTTATATATACCTTTTAAGTATATTAAAACTATCATTTTATCACTGAAAATAACAATTAAAATACAATTAGCGTAAGGTCCGTGTTGACAATTTATTTGCTGCCAGTGTTTGTCGTACAAAGACTGGACTACGCTGTCCTCTAAATCGCAGTTTTAAATATTAATAATAATAATTTATTTATTTCAATTACAAGATCATATTTCTATTTTATTTTTTTATATGTATTTATAATTTATTTTCTCGTTACTGTCACTACATTAAGCATACAACAATGGTTGATGTAGTGACAGTCGAACCTCTCAGCCATCATGCTCAGTATGGTGTTGGAGCTGGCGCGGACCCTACGCACCAGGGACGCACACCGTTTCCGCATCGTCGCATAAAAGCAGTCAATCCGTGACTCGGTGAACATTCCCGACGCACTGCAGTACCGAGGCAGCCCCAACAACACCCTGTAGGCATTGTTATATTGTATACGTAGAGCGCTGTACTGCTTTTGAGTATAGTTAGCCCACAAGGCGCTCGTATAAAAAGAGGTGCAATACGCTCTGAAAAGAGTGTTTTTCACCTCAACCGAGCATCGAGCAAACCTGCGAGCTATCATGTTCGCTCTAACAGACAACGCTCTACGTTCCCGCTCTATATCTGTATCGTCCTTCAGATCAGAGGTTACCAGATGACCAAGGTATTTGAGGGAGTAAACCCTTTTCAGCGGTATATTATTTAGCTTGATGCTAGGTATGCTCTCTGGACATTTACCCCTGGTCCGAAAGACCACACACTCAGTTTTCTTAGTGTTATAGAGCAGGCCATGGCTTAGAGCATACTCTTCACAAATGCTGAGCAGCTTAGACAAACCACAGACCGAGGCGCGATATTATAATTCTATATTCTGTATTGAGTTGATTGTTGGCTCTTGGTGGAACTTATTATACATGTTGAATAAAACTCTTGTACTGTTCCACTAATTTTAATTATTGTCGACCTGACCGGTTTCGCTTTACAGCATTTTCAAAGGTTAGGTTTCACAGGTTTCGAACAGCTGTGTTTGCTTTAACCTTTGAAAATGCTGTAAAGCGAAACCGGTCAGGTCGACAATAATTAAAATTAGTGGAACAGTACAAGAGTTTTATTCAACATTATAATTCTATGTTTGTATCTGTAGATGTAATCAATTTCTCAAAACGCGTATTTAAATTGGAATTGTTAAGAATATTACATGATAATTCAAACAATAACATCTAATCATATGTATGTAAATAGTATTAATTGGTTGCTGTTTATGGTGTATATATGTGGTATGAGTGTGAGTATGTGTGAGTACTGATTATGTGTGTGTGTGTGTGCCCTGTGTGATGCCGAAGTCAAGTCTAGCGCACTATTTTGTTTTTCTTTTAATCTGCGGATAACGTTGTTGGCTGCAGTATTGGCATGCATAGATACAGTAAACTAAATTATTCTTTATATATTGTAACTGTTTGTTGTCTCTTAATAAATAAATAAATTACACACGCAACTCTGCCTAGTGTTCCCGACACGCACTTCCTATATTTTTAACATGACTGTGGTTCCATTCCATATTACTAGTCACCAAATTATACTTGATTGCTTAAAATAAGATTATATCCATTATACAACCATTATATTGCGATTAAGATTGGATCATATTTTAAGCATGCTGTCGACTCCACAATTACGAATCGAAGTTGTCAATTCTGAGTATTTCTTTTATAATTAATTGTAACTGTCTTAATCGGAACTGTATCAGAAAGATGTTAAGTATGTAATTATAAAAATCAAGGCGTGAAATCTCGTACAACTTCATTTGGTGAAGAATGTGGATATTTACTAAACGGCGCCTCAACACAATGACGATTAGATTTCTTGAGGTATGAATGAATCAATAGGGTACTTCCCTCTATATTAGAAAAGATCTAAATGCATATAACTATGATAGCTTATGCATTAAATAGTCGGAATCATCATGTTTAAGTACATAAAATAACAAAAATAATATAAAAATTAGGTTCAAAGTATTCACTTTTTTAATCTATATGTAAAACAAGTGCGAAACATAGGCCGCCATGTCGTGACGTCATAAGGTACTGTAAACTTATGCGTGTCAATGTCATTATGAATCATAGTACGTATAAAGCCGCAAAACAATAAAAAAAGTTTGTAGGTTACTTTTTTAATGTAAGAGAACGTTATAAATACGTAAGTTAAATTGAAATCACACGTGAATCACACTATGGAAAGCAGTTTTGTAAAAGGAGATAGTAGGAATTTACCAAAAATAAATGCATTAATGGTCGAAAAATTCTTTGCTGCAAATCCCGACTTTTGTTCTGCCGAGTTACGGAGTATTAAAACATCGATGTCAGTATTACACTTTTATTATTATTTCTTTATTAGTTGTTTATATATAAAAGTAAAAACCCATTTTTAAATTATGAATATAATAATACATAGCATCAAACATAGAGCTTTGTTTATTATTTACATGCCGTATTGACGTCATCGCTACAGAGTAACAACTCGTGCGGCGCCTTCGCCTAATTACGCGCGAAATTTGAAAATATTAAATTTTAATGCAATTTTTATAGTACTTAACGAGTGTATAAAATTTTTATATTTTTAGTATATGTTTACTGACATGCAAGGATCAAATTAAGATTCTTTTCAAAAAAGAGATTAATTCCCTATTAAGCACACAACTTTAGGAACAGCATACAATTTTGCTTTAAAGAAATCACAAATAATTAATCAAAATATTAATGAAAGTCGGGGAAGCTAGGGAGGTATATTTGAACCTTAGCAAGTGGAAAATTGTAATCTCTAATAACCTTCATAGAATAGACGATTAAGTCTAGTTATGTATGTCCAATTAATTAAACTAACTCTTATGTAACTCGGAATGTATATGATTTTTGTACGGCAAAAAAAGCTCGATGCCCTTCTTAGATATTGTATGTTTTTTAAAAAATCAAGTAATCTGTAAACATTTCTAATCAAGATATAGAAACGTATTTATTAACAATGCAGATAACGAAAATTGACTTGAAAGTGTTGACTTCGAGTTAGATAAATCATCGTTGGCGTAAAAGTGTGCGAAGGCCCAGTTCACATTCTGATAAGACGTCGTAAGGTGCCGCCACTCCAGCCATTACCCCAAGCGTCGTCAAAATATTAATATCGTACGTGTCGAACCTCTTACTGACTCTACAGTTCTGTGGATCCTCCATTCTACCTTATGTGCTCGCCAGGACTCACCAAAGTTGTGCTTTCTCCAAGCTAATCTTAAGGTGAAGTTGCAACAACCATCTACGGCTTGCAACGTATAGGAATAGGAATCCACGCATACCAAGCTTAATTTATTCCTATACTTATATACTATTTATTTAAATAAATATTTTTTGATTCCGCTATGACGGGACTTTCAGTTTCCTGGATCATTAATAATATTATAATAATTAATTGCGTGAAAGAAAAGAAAATCAGAACAGGGTGTTTAACAAATGCCTAAGCTCTCTAGTTTCGTAAAGGTGCGCTCGACCCTAAATTAGTGGCTGATAATGAAACAGCTCTTTTCGTCATTGTTCGTTTTGTTTATCACTGCTCGCTGCGTTACGCGTCGGAACGATTTCTCCATCCGGTGTAGTTAGAATGCGAGTGTATCACCATAAACTCATCATTTGCTTCTATAATAAACTTCACTATTTATTATTAACTAGCTGTTGCCCGCGACAGACAGACAAAAATTTTACTGATTGCATTTTGGCATCAGTATCGATCCCTAATCACCCCCTTATAGTTATTTTGAAAATATATTTCATGTACAGAATTGACCCCTCTACAGATTTATTATAGTAAAGAAGATAGAAGAAGATAGATAGATAATACAGAGTTATTTAATCAGAACAACATTGATTACGAATACTGTCGTAACATTTGTCTATATTTGACGAAGCGCTGTATAATCTATATTTAAAATGAATTGTCTATATATTTAGATAATCATTACATATTTTATTCAACAGGATATTATGTTTCCGTTACATGTATTGGAATTGTATCGGTTAAGACTTCAGTAAATGCCAACTTTTATATACTTAAAGCAGTTTATTTTATTTCGTAAGCAATCATTCAGAGTTCAATATAGGCCTCCATCGGTCTTCGCTGTCTGTGTACCATAATAAACATTTATTTGGTACCTACAATTTATACTAACACCAATATTACAAAGTTCCAGTGATATAGTCTCTTCAATGGAACCAAAATTAAACCCTAAAAAAATGTTTGATCAATGTGTGAGTATGTATAAGCAAAATGGAAACTGAGATCAAAAGATTACAAAGGCTTAGTTGGAAATTGTATCCATTAGAAAATTTTTAGATACTGTGGCCTTTCACAGCGCCCCGGGATCCGGGGCTTGAATGTTTGCGTTCGCTTTTCTTTTGTTTTGATCAGAGCATTTGAAGCATGTCTTCACATCCGGATCATTTTTTTAAAGTATTAATGAGGGTATCATCTCTATAAATAAAAATGAATTGTTGTTAGTTAGTCTGCTTAAAACTCGAGAACGGCTGGGCCGATTGAGCTGATTTTGGTTTTAAAATGTTTGTCGTAGTCCAGGGTAGGTCTTAACGGTGAGCAAATAAGGAAAAATTGCGAGTAAGATAGAGTAAGACGACAATTTCATTTTCCCATATAAAAGTTGATCACTTACTTTCTGTCAAACATTTGACGGTATTACAAATACCGTTCCACTCGAATTGAAGAAAGCATTAAAACAAGACTTTTGAATCGACAACATAATATCAACTTTGCTTATAACATCGTGTATTTAAATTTCAAAATATAAAAATAATTAATGTGTTGACATATTTGATGGGTGCCAACCTTACAGTGTTACTAACTCTCAAAAATATTTTTATTATATTGTTTTGTCATCTCATGTAAAAAGAACCCGTGTATCCGAACGTTCCATTGTTTTATCCATATAGACCAGGTTATAAGCCTTTAAAAATAATAAAAAGCGAAAAAAAATACAGTATTATACGAACTTTGATGTTATGTGAAAAAAGTGTAAATTGCAAAAGTTTTAGATGTTTTTATTACCTACAACTTTGCCATTTGATTTTTTTCAATAGGACTTTTAGTTTTTCCGGAAATCGAGAAAACCCGTTTTTTGCCCTTAACCCATATGCCTCCAATAATTAGGCGGTACGAAGTTCACCGGGTCAGCTAGTATATAATAAAAGATAGCAAGTTTAATACCTTTATTTAAATCTGGAGACAAAAAATGATCCTTTAAATTATCGACCTGTTTCGATTTTACCTGCAGTTAACAATGTTTTTTTAAATGTTCGAATCAGTTAACAGATTACTTAACATCAAATAAATGTTTACTCGTTAATCAATTTGGCTGTAACTCGCGCCATCTAAAATTTAAGACTGAGATAATTCCGTAGAGATATGATGAAAGAAATATATTGAAATTAACAGGTCAGTATATATATGAATATTTAATTTATGTTTATTGGAACTATGATACTGTTTAGGACTTATGAGTTTCGGACCGCGGAAAAGGAAATTTAAAAAAGTAATAAAAAAAAAGATTTTGACATTACGGTTTCGGTACTTGACTGTCACTTCGGATTTTTTCACGGCATTTTTTATTGAGTTTATTTACGGCGGATTAATAATTGATCATTTACGTGTCATTTAGTTACGTGTATAAAGTGTATCTAAATATACCATTGGACTAATATTTGCATATTACGGTTTCGACGGGATTAGATTGGAAAAGTGGTCGGCCACGCGTTCTCCTATTTATACACTACAAGTATTGTAGTATATGATATATATTTATAACCACATACGGTAGGGCACATTAGTACACACAAAACACACTTTCAAGCCAAGCCAGAACTACGGACCGGTAAGCAATATTATTATATAATTAAATAATATAAGCAAATAACGGGCGTTCGGGAAAACGCTACATTTTTTTGGTAGCAGAGCGTGGCTTCCTTTTCGGTTACGGACCTGTTATTTTGTAAATTCTTTGATATGTCGGACGGTTACAACGAAATTCGTCGCATATTGCAATGGTTGGTAAGCGCATTTTCTCTGGTGAGTAGACCAGACAGGGTTGAGGCCTTGAAAGAGCGGGCTTCAAATGCGAGCAGATACATGGCCTGGATCAAGCTTTACAAATGTGTTATGATAGGGCTGACATGAATCCAGACAATGAAACTTTGCAGGCAAGGTTGATTCAAGCTCAGGCAGACTACAAGCAATGCTTAGAATATTATGACAGCATTATTCAGGCGGTAAGGACACTGGATCTGGCCAGTAGTCCCACGGTTAAGGGTCAGTCAAGTAGTAATGCCTCAATTTATACTAGATTGCCGGATTTAAATTTGCCCAAGTATTCTGGTGGGTATGAAACTTGGATGTCATTTATTAACATTTTTGATTCTTTGATACATTGTCGGATGGATATATCACTCTCACAAAAATTAAGTTATCTGTTGAGTTGTCTATCGGGAGACGCTCACCAGGTTATTTCACATTTAACCATAACAGATAACAATTATGAGACTGCAAGGGCGCTATTGATGGGCAGATATCAAAATATTAGGTTAATTGCGGATGCCCATGTGGCAAAGATATTAAATTTGCCTTATTTAAGGAATATCATGTTTATAAGGGATGATTTTTTAAATCCATTAAAGGTGGCCTATAATTGTTTGGAGAAATTAAATTTACCAGTAGCGGAGTGGTCATTCTTGTTGCTCCATATTGTATTGAATAAGTTACCCTCTGATTTAAAATTAAGATTTGAACAAAAATATGGAACACATTAGTACACACAAAACACACTTTCAAGCCAAGCCAGAACTACGGACCGGTAAGCAATATTATTATATAATTAAATAATATAAGCAAATAACGGGCGTTCGGGAAAACGCAACAGATACATTTATTATAAATTTTCACATTGACTATTTCAATACGAGAAATAAAAATAAGCCATTTCAAAGTTCACAGTTATGTGGACATCCCTATGAACTTACCTCTATCTATGTAAGTATGTGTGTAAGCTTTTACAATACACTTCCAGTAAGTGTTATTGCTTTGCCTTTTCACAAATTTCTAGCAGTTATTAAAAATACTCTAATGAAATAAGTACATTACAAAGCCAATGATTTCTTGAATGATAAAATGTTTAGATTTAATTTATTTTATTTTAGAATATTTTTTTAAAACATATATTTTGATGATTCTGTATTTATAACCATATTAAATTGTTTTTAATGTAATATTTTCTTATTTTTATATAACATATATCTAATATTGTAATGACAAAACTGTTATAAAATACTATATAACTTTTGATATGTAAATACGTGTAATTGTAATATTATATGATATAATAAAGGAGAAAAAATATATATTTCGTTGTACGCACGCATATATAAGGTTGTGTAGCTTTTAAGCTCATTGTTTCTTTATATCTATTTTATATATGTTTGATTTCAATAAATGCCTGTAACTGTACTGAATAAAGATTATTTTGATATTGATACCTTTTATTGACTATTCTCCCAATTTTAACTGACCATGGGTTATACTTCGTTTTTCCTTATTTATTAAAGAAACACATTGAACAACTAATACCACGAAGTTTTCTTTAGAAAAAAAGTTATAAATTAGACAACTTATATACAATTTATTATGTTACTGAAACGGTTTGCAATATTGTACATCAGTTTTAATTGATTTCCATTATAGCCTATTGAAAGAGGAACGAAAATATTTGTTTAGAATGAATTGAATGTATTTGTACTGAAAATAAAAATTGTAAATAAATATTTCCCCTGGTAGCCGCGTTTCCTTTTTGTAGGTATATCAGAGTTGCCTAAGCCAGGCTATTTGACATTTATCATTACTAATTGGTCCTGTCTCGCGCAGATCTCCATTCAAAGCGATTTTCGTACATTAAATTACAAATCAAATATCAAAAATATTTATTACCAACTAGTTTCCCGCTTATTCATTCTCTTCGCCATCTACTTCGCCCGCATTATACGCGATTTCGAATTTTCGATAGAAAAGAGATATTTTAGAGGTAAAATTATCATATATCTTTTCCAAGGTCATTCCAAGTTTCATTAATTGATTCTACTGCTTAACGTGAAATATTACATTGGAATCGTTGGTAATGGACTTCAATTGTTGATCTGACAAATAGTGTAACTAAGAATAGGTAATAATAATTTATTTCTGACCATCCAATTTACAAAAATAATACCACATTGACATTGCTATTCGCTGTTGTATTACCTGGTACCTGGTACCTGGCTGATATCCTGTTACATATAATTGACTAGCTTTTGCCCGCGACTTCGTCCGCGTGGAATAGTGACTTCCGGCAGATTTTTGGTTAACCAACAACATATTTATATTTATATTTATATTTGAATAAAGATTAATATTATTATGTTGATACAACTTAAACAAATTATTTCGACCAAATTTGGTACCATAAAAACGGTCATTGTGACTAAACCTTAAAAGATAGACATATGCCGTCGCGGACTTTTTTTTAGATCATGTATAGAGGAATAATTCTTTCATACATATTTTTTGTGTATCTTGAACCGTTTTCGCAGCGCACGCAAAGAAAGCCTTCAAAAATGAATAATTTTCCCCGTTTTTTACACATTTACCGCTCTGTCTTTGCTCCTATTGGTCATAGCGTAATGTTATTTAGCCTATAGCCTTCCTCGATAAATGGACTATCCAACAAAAAAAGAATTATTCAAATCGCACCAGTAGTTTCGGAGATTAGCGCGTTCAAACAAACAAACAAACAAACTCTTCAGCTTTATATATTAGTATAGATTTGATTTTGTAACATGTAAGTTTGATGAAACTCGCCAGAGCAATGATGTATTCCAAACATACACTAATCTGGAATATCTAATGGGATGATGACTTTTAGCAGCGGTTGGCGGTTATTAGCTTGGTCTTGAGCCGGCTAAAAGGAAGTGGGGAAATATTTCGTGTTCCCTATTTTCGTACACATCGAAGTCATAGGCCTTTTTTTTTTGAGAGGGGAAATGGGACGTTTTGCACCATGTCACCGCGCTGGCAAGGCGCGGCCGTGTGTGGCTCTATGGCCTAAACGGAACGGCCTACCCACTAAAACCCCCCTGAGTTCTCTAAGTCCATTCGGGCACATGGCGGGGTGCGCTTTCGCGATTCTACCGCCATGATCGAAGTCATAGGCCTAGCATGAGAGCCTAGATGTTTGAGATTTCGTGGGCAGTTTCACACCGTTGTCTCTGTACTTACACTACTAAGGGGGCGTTCAAGTATTACGTAACTCAACTTTGGGGGGGGGTCTCGGTAAATAAAATGTTACAGTGCGTTATAGGGACAGGAGTGGGTCATTCTTACAACACCGTATGTAACATTGTTTCTTTTTAATAACAAATTGGCAACCCTTTTCGTTACGTTTTACGGGGAATCCTTCGATTATATATATATATATAGTATATAGTATTGCCGTCATTTTTCATTTTTTCACGCAAGTTGTTTAACGTTACGGTGCGTTACAAGGGGAGGGGTCAACCCTAAGCATAGGACATCATCCCTCAACTATTGTCATTAACGTGTCTCGGCCCGGTGGTAATGGGGTACTCCACGTCAAGGATGCTTATTTAAGCATCCTTGACAAACGAATTGTTTATTGGGCTACTTCCTTGATAATTACGATCAAAAGTATACCCACAAAGAAGAAGGAACAGTGAGTTTTTCTTCAAGCTGTGCGACAGAAACTCAACGCTGTGTAGTTATATTGTAGTATCACAGGTGAGTCGTAGTATGTTGTAGGCGCTGTGACGGTAGAATCGCGAAAGCGCACCCTACCACACACGCCCTGATATGGACCCAGAGCACACCGAGGGGTTTAGTGGGTAGGCTGGTCCTCTCAGACCGGAGAGCCCCACACACGGCCGCGCCTTGCCAACGCGGCGTCATGGTGGATAAGGAGTATTTCCCCTCGCAAAAAAAAGGTGATTCGTAGTATGCTCAGGTGTACTAGCTGTATCAACATAGTCCACCAAGGGGTACGAGACTACTATAACTTGATTCGCGTGTTTAAGACTTATTTACCCTTCATGGCGCCAATCCATTAGGGTCTCTATGAACGGCACAGGTAGAGTTTAGTTGATGTCACGCTGGTCGGGCTGCACCAGTCAGTATTGAGTCCAACATAATCCTCGTTAAGATTGATGGCGGAGGTATCGTGGGCATATTTGTGACGGATTCCTAACCTTGCCTCTCTAGAAGGGAAAAAGTAGACTTTATTCAACCACGCTAGCCCGGTGAGGATTAGTCAACTTCATACACACCTTTTGCAAGGTTGCCGCAGCGTGATTTCCTTTATTACCGTAGGAGGAATATATCCAACCTCGGACCTGCTAATCTACCGAAGAACTAAACAAATAAAACCAAATTTATTAAATGAAAAATTCAAGTTTATTTCGAACTATTAAATAAATAATTTTGTAATTTCAATGAACAACATCTTTTTAATTTTATTTTTATAATGTGTATATATTTTGTTAACATAATATTAAATTCTCGTACGTCACAACGGACAGGTCGTGTTAGAATACTAGTGCTTTCGCGGCATTATGATTCAAAACAAATCTTGACACAGGAACCAATTAGCCTTCGTTTGTGGAATGAGCTCCCTGCCGAGGTTTTCCCGGAGGGCTACAGTATGGGGTTCTTCAAAAGGGGAGTAAATAGATTTTTGAAGGGTCGGCAATGCGCGAGTGACACCCCTGTAGCCCTAGACAAAAAGCACGCGCGTCTTTCTATTCTATTTCTACTATTATAATAGACTAAGCGTTTTCTATCGAAAAATGCTAGACAAAGTGTATCTACTGATGGAATGGCTGTGTCTACCGTGACAGTAGAAAATAGAATAGAAATAGAAAATAATCTACCGTGTTTCGCCTTAATTCCCTTTGCTTAAAGAGGAAAAATGCCATTAGGAGTAAATTTGGCAAAAACACACTATTTTAAAACAACAATCAAACAATCTATCACCAATCTATTGGGTATGAGCAATCGCTTTGTTGAGTAGAAATAGAATAGAACCGTATCTATTTTTTACGTCACTACATTTTGTCTATGAATTTGTATAGAACTCTTCTACTGTCAAAATAGAACACAGAAGAGCGATAGAATAGAAACACAGTTAGCATCTTGTCTGCGAGTTTTCTATCAGCGTCATCAAGTCACGTGACGTATCTACTGGAAATGTCAGTTCCCTACATTTTTTATGTTATCTATTATAGAAAACGCAAATAGAAAGGCATTTTGTCTAGGGGGGCTGGTGTCTATAGGCTACGGTAACCGCTTACCATCAGGCGGGCCGTAGGCTTGTTTGCCACCATCGTGGTATAAAAAAAAAGCCTTGTAAATTGTAAAGCCGAGGAAATATTTATTCTTGAGGAGAATGAACATTACAATTAAATACATTTAATATTTCCCGTGCTAGTTATCAAATGTAATTAAAACTTACTTAATTTTGTTAAAATAGTAAAATTTATATAATTTTATATAATAGTAAATGTAACGTTCCCTTTCACAACAATCCCTTTACATAAAATAACGCAATAATCCTTTTAATGAATACATTAAAAGGATTAATAAAATTATTAATAATCAATAAATATTTTAATCAAAGTACCTAAATATGTATATTAACTCACAGCCTACTTTTTGTGACAATCTTAATTATGTATAAAGCCATATTCTTTATAACATCATTATACTCAATTGACTTTTAATTATATTCAGGTGATTAATTTCCAAATTCTTTTCATGAATCTGGAACAAGTTCTGATGAAATTTGTTAATACAGTGTAGTCAAGGGATGAAGAATTCACCGTAACATTTCGAACATATTTGATATTTGAAAACATTTTAATGTCATAAACCTTTCTATGTTAACTTGTAAAAGCAAAATGAACACGTACGAACGAACTCCACGTACTCATATGATTAATTAAAGAAAAATTTTATATAAAATATTTGTTTAATTAATCATATGAGTACGTGCAGTTATAACTAACCAAATCTGTCTGATTTACAGTTATGATTAATAGTCAGACTGTGTATCTGAAGCCGGCTTCCAACTGACGACTCAGTAATGATACAGGGAGAAAAAAAAATTGCCCTTGCTGGTTTTCTTGCTGGTTCTTTCCAAGGTACAAGGTCTCCCGTGTGAACCAATGGCGTAGCATCTTTGACATTAAAAATGATTGTAAGATCCTATTTGAAGAATAAATTTTCGATTTGATTGGATGAAAGTGGAGGAAGCAAGAGAAGTGTGCCAGGATCGTAGCAAGTGGAGAGAGGTGGTCTCTGCCTACCCCATTGGGAACAAGGCGTGACATATACGTATGTATGTATGTATGATTTGATTCAAATTCAACATGACAATTGTAATATAATGGCTGAACCGTGAAATTCGGCGGTGGGTACTTTCTGTAAAAATAAAACGGTGCTTAATTGTACTTATATTAACTTATAAATAGTAAGGAAAACTTAACAAATTAACCAATTTACGTAATTTTAAAATTATACCCGGCACAAATCATATTTGTTTTATGTGATTGTAGCGTTGTCATGTACGTCGTGTGCGGTGTGGTCGTTAGAGAAATCTTCGATCATTTTCTCTATGGAAACGTAAGCTCCTGATACTAAAGCTATGATGGAGATGAGACCGATCAGTAAATTCTTCCATAGTACGTAGTTCAAACAGCCTAAGTTCTTGTCCCAATGGTAAACTGTGTCCACTATAGCTGGGATGAGGAGGCCGAGGGTAGAGAAGAAAACTGCTCCGACCAAGCTAATCACTAGCTCCAGGTTAGGGAACGCCGCAGCAACTACCACTGTAGGCAATAAAATTAATTTGTACACAATTATACATGTAGTTGAAACCCAAATCTCACCAAAAACATATATGTAAATAAAGAGAGGCAAGTTCAATAAAAAAATATGCTTGGCTGTGAGATTCGCCACAAAAAGAATGGAGATCTAAATGAGTGACAAGTTCTATGCAAAATCGAAATATGTATTTATAGGAATAAAATAACATTATATTCAAGAATTAAACTGTATTTCTTAGCTTTATTGGATACCTATAACAATTGCTGTTATTAAAAATGTGAGATCTTAAAGTAGGTTTAATTTGACTTAACCAGTTTTTTTGAGAATTAAAATGTTCAATAACTGTATAAAATGACTGATGTAATGAAAACTTAATGATATATTATTATAATTATTATTGTAGCTTACATCACGTATCTTTATAAGACACGGTCCTTTATAAGGCGTGCGCGGGGATACAGATCAAACGCGTAGAGGCCATTGAAGCGAAATTTAATAAAAGTGTGCATGGAGTGTAACAACTGATTGTAATTTCAATCTGTATTATGAAAAATGTAGCTAAAGACCCAGTTAGATGCACAGTAACTATTGTCATTAGTGGTCAAAACGTTTGTGGCCATTTTCGATTTAGGTGGTAATGAAAACCGGGAAGGGACTCCGGTCACCTGCCTCCTAATTGATTTTAAATATGGCAGGTGGTGACTCGTCGCTCACTAAATGAGCCCCTAAAAAGCAGACCAATATTGGTGCGAAGAGAGCAACATTGGTGTGAACGGCTAAGGGTGTAGAGAGGTGTGTCTGCGACAGCGATCGAGACGCCGTCGGCGTTATAACATTATTACACTTCTACCCTTCGAGCATCTGCTCTTGCAACTCCACTCTGTTCGGCTGGTTAAGGCAAGACAGAGGCGGGTGGCATACGCCCTCCCGAAGCACTTCGGTACTCTCGGTGACGCAACTCACCGACAGCTCGCCACAAGCTGCCCTGAGGGAGACTGACTGCACTGATGGGGCATTTATGGCAGTTAAGGGGCATTAAATGCCCCACCAGCGGCCGATAGTGTCGTCTCTTCACTTCATATCATTTCTTTTTCTCTGTGACTTATCGGATGTATATAAAAAAGTCCGACCAAGTTAAAGTCTCAAAACGAGGATTCTGAAAAAAAAATTCCGCGATGCAAGAACACATTTACTGTTATCGGACTTTTGTGTTACTTATGTAACACGACTTTGTTTCATACCAAATTTAATGATTCTTGGTTGACAGCTAGTCTTTTATCGGTTTCGAATCCCCTGTGAGTGTAAATAAGTCATTTTTTTTCGATACATACAGTCTTTACGATACCATACCATAGGGCAAACGGGCCCCTGCCCAGGCCCCCATTCTCAGAGGGGACCCGAAGAATCTACAATTTCTCTCACACATTTATTCCAAAAACATTTTTGTCGGACACACTAGATATTACTTTTCTTCACAAATTAATAACTTTATAAGAAGGTATTTACGTGGCATATACCTGAAACCAAGTCTCATTTCTATTTGGAAGCTGAGGCCGAGAGACGCCTATGGATTTGTAGTTCGGGATTCCATCAACTAAAGCGCTAGTGTCGAAATTGCTAATCAGTAACGTTATTTTAGTGCAGTATTCCAACCGCGGGATGGTGCGAGCTTATTTAGCGAGCATAACAAACTAATTTAAAAAATGTTAGTATAATTCGCGTCTTTTACTTTCTTTGCCCAAGGGGCCCAGCTTAGTTTAAGACGGCGGTGCACATAACTCTGTTTCATGCCAAAGATTCTAGATTGATGGTTAGTACCCCATATTTTTATTACTGTGTGTGTCAATTGACAAATAATGTTATGTTTTAATAGCTTGAACTTAGAAACTTCGATTTTTTTACTGTTATTATAGACTGCAGGTTTGAGTATTTGATACTAATTTAAATTTGTTACCTTTACGCATTTGTGGGAAAAAAGTATAAATAAATAAATAAAATAAATAAATAAATATTTGTTACACTTACACCAATTAGCCTAGCCCAAACTAAGCTCTGTAAGGCTTGTGCTATGGGATCTAGGGTAACGGATAGACATACATATATTATACATATATAAATAATTTTTATTGAAATATATATCAACAACCATGACTAAGGTACAAATGCTCGCATTCATCACACAAACATCTGCCCCCACCGGGATTCGAACCCGGGACCTCAGAGATGGCGACACCTTGAAACCGGTGTATTATCCACTCGACTATGGAGGTCGTCAAAGTATAGACAGAGGGACAACGAACTGATACTATAAGAGTCTAGTATTTATGATTCGAACACGCAGCCCTACTATCATGTATAATTCAAACTATATGAATAACTTAAAATGATATGCCTAATATATTATAGCTCAATTGATAAATTCATTTAATATTATAAGTAGATTAATTTATAGAATTTGCTAAATTTACGATATGCATAGTATAGAGCTTATATAGTCTTGCTAAAATGTTTCTAATGAAAGCTATGTTACATAGAAATCAAAATATTAAAATTCCCATAATGCGTAAAAGATGGACGTCCTTGCCTAATCGACCTTGCGATCATGCCTAGGAAGGCATGATCGCTAGCGTGCCTATGAATCGCTGTAGCGCCATTTCCCATGGATTGGCATAGCGTGTTTGATTGTGTGCTATGTACTAACAACAGAAGCAAAATTGTTACTAACTTAAATGGATGTGAAATTTTAAGCAAAAAATATTATCATTATTTGCTTGAGGCTTATCAACTTTTATTTCATAGTATCAAAGAGTTTGATTGTTCGCTTTCAATTTCACAAGCCAATGACCAAACAATGCCCTAGTTATATTCGGAGCCCTGTAAGCACGAAAACAATCTTCATAAAGTTTTCATTGCTATGTCCTTGCGGATAGGACGCGCCATTAAATGTTGTGGTTTTGTTTTCTTAAATTTGAGATGCGCGTAGCTATTCACGTTTTTGTGTACGTGTGAATAATATTCACGTTGCGAACTTTAGAACCGAGTTTTCGAGATATAACTTTTTTGGGAATTAGTTTTTTGTGAGCATTATTTATTAAATCATGTCATAAAATATTTGCAGAAAGATTCTGCAATGATCGGATAATTAACTTTATATTGTTCCTAATTAGTTTCTTTTGTGAATCTCTTATAAAGAAAAGATCTTATAGTCAATCTCAACCATTAGCTTATATGCAGCAAGAATCAATGTTTATAGTACTAATTTATAGATGAGACAATTAAGTTTACTCTGTACAAATCTAAACATCATAAAACACTAGAATATTTCATGAGGTGTTTAGAATTGCCTTAATATAAGGCTAAATGCGGAAAAGGCCATGTACATAGAATAATTTAATAACAAAAAGTATATCAATAACATGTGATATAAAACTCGATAAAACCTTACCTGTAAACAAGATAATTCCCGTCCTAATGCTGATCTGAATCATATTGTTGCAAGTGTTAGTGCCTCGTTTCTCCAGATACCGTGTGATCATTTCCATGGGCACGTAAAATTGTAGGGCGTACGTCAGGAATATGCAAAGGGCCATCAAAAGCTTTGCACTTTGCGCGTATCTGCAGCAATATAGTCACATTTGAATAAATGAAGTGGTCTTTTACAATTCAAGCGTCTGTAGTTACAAGTTATAGAAAGGAAAATATGTAATACATATGGCACTGTATTTGATATTTATTGTGTTTATTTAACAAATAACACCCAATTTGCTACTGATGTTCAATGTATGTTTCTCTGTGTCTCTAAACTATTACTCAGACAGAACATCGGGAATCGTGTCTAATTTGAGTAGAAAAGTTTTAAGTCGGATAAGAATTACTGCATTATCAAATAAACGTTCTATTGTAACTTCACGAACAATGGAGTCATCCTGATTTCACAATATACGAAAATTAGTGTGAAATGAAAGTTACATTTTTCTTTTATATCCTTCTGCCCTATTCTGAAATGTCACGAAGTCTGAGATAATGACTGTTCTATTTTTTTTAACTAATATTATTTCATTATAATATTTCTTAACTGCTTTTAACATTTATATTTTATTCAAGTTAATTAATTGTTCATCGGCGATACTTGTTCTTTACTATACATAGAGATAAAATGTATTACTATGTACCATTATATAAATAGTCTTGCCATAAATATTATTACAATGGAAAAGCTTAATTTTTTCCATTGCATACAATATTTATTACATAATATGCGTTAATTAATGGAAAACGCCGTTTGTGTAACATGATGCCTTACCTTATAAATCAACTACCAGAAGGACTAATAAAGGATATTAACCGCAATAACATTAAATATAAATTAAAACCAAAGTTCATTAAATAAAAGCATAAAATACGTTTACTGCGAATATCGTATGTATATATGTTTGTATATGTATGTGTGTATGTGTATGTATATATATATATATATGTATGTATATGTATATATATGTATATATGTTTATGTGTGTATTGTAGGTGTACTGTATATGCATATCTTATTATCTTCCAAACAAAATAATTTGCAAAACACTCAAACAAAACACGAATAATCACTACTAGGTAAATTAAGATAACATTTATGATTACCATCCTACTTTATAGAGCATCCTGTGAATTATATTCGTAAACAACACGCACAGCCACCTCACAGCACACTACCTCACACTGACAAAAATATAACGAAGGTACTGCAAAATTCTAATTATATATACCTACCCACCTGTGCACAACATTAACTAAATTAACTAAGTTCTTGCTGCTATTATGTGGGTTCCACCAGGTATTAGTTGCTAAGTACTAGTTTATAAAAGCTATTATGTATGAATTCTTTGATTTTTGTATATGTACGCGTGAGTCTCCGATGAATGGAATGTACGGAAAAATCCATCGGATTTATGTTACATTCGCTGAAATCAATTATGTAATGTTTATGTTAAAATAAATAAATAATAAAATAATAATAAATTATATAAAACATTAAAAATATATGAACCTTATTCAAATCTCTATTATTTACAATACAGTATAAGAACAAGCACTCTTTCCAAGGGTAAATTCTTCACCGCCTTTCTATGGATTATTATATGAATATTGGAAAATTTGTATAGCGCCGCTAGCGGAAAAATACTCACAATTGTGTTAATTTTACATATAAGATTTACGTGACTTTTATATATTAATATCAAAAGTGTCATTATTACACTATCACTTAACTAAGGTATTTTATACATATGACAATTAGAAATGTACACAACATCCATTCTTGAATAGGGTAGACGACTACAACTGATTATGGCCGTTTTTATACTATAATTGTCTGATTTGAGCAATTTGTATCTAATGAAAGTATGTCAATATAGAAATTTCAGTTTAATTATTAATTTATATTGTTTTTAGATTTCTAAAAAATGACCAATTATTATTTACGTAATTCTAATGACACGAACACATTTTTAGCATTCTCACATTAAATGTAACATTTTTTTATATAGGAAGTATACCTATAAACGTACAAATAACAAAGTTATTTTAAAATTTGTTTATACGCTCATAGAAATTAGGCGAGTTTACTGAGTTATGACGTCACGATTGCAGTGTTTTTAGTATTGAGCGTTTTTGAGCGACCCGCGACAGCGCCGCAAACATGTCGATGTATCCTTCAAAAGTAATAGGTGCAGGTGTACTGTTGGTTCAACAATATTTCTCACATAAAAGAGTACTCTTATTATATATAGAATTAAAAAAAATGTCGTCTACCCAATATATACCCAAACCCTATATTGCTAATTATATATACTCCGTTACTACGATAAATACGAAAACTACGGCCACCTCATGGTAGAGTTACAGCGGTTGTAGCATCCAGCAACAAATATATTGCTAGCTCAGGATTAGAAACAAATTATTATGTCAGACTACGAGCCCATACGAGTAATAGCTTAGAATAGTTGTAGGAATTTGAACTTTGTCGTTATTAAATCAATTTTTCAGAAAAATTGCCGAAAGCTTTCCGACGCTGAATCAATGAAGTCGACAAGTTACATTCTATCGTTAGAGCCTTCTGGTTTATAAATATCGTTTGCTTAGCAATAAATTGATGGAAGCCAACATTTCAGAAGATGTTTTTGAACTTCCCTGATATAATAGTATTAATAGTTATAGGCACAAAGAGGTCTTCATAATTAAAGCTATACAAAAACACAGTGTTGCTTTGCTATCTACCGTATAACAATACAAATCGCGCTTCAATTCTTAAAATATTTTACCTATATTTGTTTGCTAGGTGAAATCGATTTAAGATTCACTTTAGTTTGCTAGCTGAACTTCATTTCAACTATTTTGTAGAGCTTCTGAAGGCTAATTTATAAGCCCTTTACTCCTTTTAGGTATTAATAAGGACAATCCTCCGGCTACGTTCAACTCAATAAAATTAGAAAGTAGCAATATAAATTGTATTCAGTTTTGATTTCACTCTCCTTAAAAATATTTTTATAGGAGTTCTATATAGGAGTTTAAAACTTATTAATTTTTCATTGCTCTATTCAAAATTAGGTGAATAACGACAAAAGTAAGAAAAGAAGGATGATACACCTTTTGCTCATCATAATGAGTTTCTGAAGTTCCAGAGCACAAACTTTATGTACAACATAGCTTCAGCCTATTGCTGAAGTCTAGATAGATTGCGTGACTGAGAAACTATCCAAGTAGGAATCTTTTTGGTCGCCGTTCAAAGCTACGTAAATTAACTTCTACCAATCCAATCCCAACAAATAATACAGTTCATAGTTCATATAAAGTTCATAGTTCATATAAAGTAAGCCAATCAACCAAAAAAGTAAGAAAAGTCTCCCAATTTTACTCGTTGCCTTCAATTCGACTGTGGGCGAAATAATCAATTTCTACTATTCGGACACATTAAACTGAAATGGACTAGAATCTTTGTTAATATACATTGTTATTCAGACGACAACACGAGTAATATAATGACCACCAGTAAACCTACCACAGTCTCTTAAAACAGTAATAAAATCGTAATGCTTATGAGATGGCACTATGTGCTATAAACTTTTTGTTTCAATATTGTTATAACCCTGGTGTAAGGTCAAGGTAAGGTCAGGATGTGTCCTAGGACTCTCCATGATGAGTTTCCAAGAAATTAGTCAAAACTAATACCACGAAAATACAAGTGTGAGTAATCACAGGGAAGAAAACCTCACATAACTTAGTAGTTCAATTCTAGAGAATATGTCTTAGCATGTTATATTGTTTGCGATTGAATTTAGATCCTCGATGTAAGAATTTCAGATCAATGCAGTTAGAGAGACCTTTATAAATTGGCGAAGTAAAAACTGAACGTTATGAATAAAATAAAACATAACATCACTTCTATCTGACGCATATGAAGTACTATTTACACTATTATCCAGGAGATCCTAAATTTTACTTCGATCCTCTTGGGACACTGCAAAAACGTACATTCGGAATCGTTGGTGATTCCAATATTATGGTTCTAAAAGAGTGCAGCTGGAGCAGCTGGGGGCTTAGGTTGTATCCAAATTCTGTCATCATGTCTGAGAGGGCTCAGATAAAATCTTTGCAGTGGTACCTTCATTACGTTAATATTATAATCAAATCACCCAACATTATAGTCTACTATACGAATTCTAGTTATTATATATCACCCGTAACCGATCTAGTTGAGAATAGTTTCTTTCAGTAAGATTAGTTCCGACCAGTACCTACGTTAGTTTCATCTATACACGTGATAAGTTTGCAATGTGCTGCCTGAGCCCTGTAACATCCCCGATCTTAAGCAAGGCTATAGTTATTTTTCAGTGACTCTAGCATTGCAGTTGGCCATGAGCAATATTTACCACTTATTATCAGATAGGCTACTTGCAAGTTTCGCAATAACATCAATAAAAAAATAAGCAATACTTACATAGAGTGTTCTGGCAAGTTCAGAGTGATACTACCCTTGACCTCATCTCCATATTGGACGTAGCCGAAGAAACCAACTATGCCGTACAGCGATATGACTATCACCATAGCGAATAAAAAAATAAGCAATACTTACATAGAGTGTTTTGGCAAGTTCAGAGTGATGCTACCCTTGACCTCATCTCCATATTGGACGTAGCCGAAGAAACCAACTATGCCGTACAGCGATATGACTATCACCATAGCGAATAAAAAAATAAGCAATACTTACATAGAGTGTTCTGGCAAGTTCAGAGTGATACTACCCTTGACCTCATCTCCATATTGGACGTAGCCGAAGAAACCAACTATGCCGTACAGCGATATGACTATCACCATAGCGACGTTCAGTACGCCTGGACAGCCCAGGAATCGCCGAGGATTAGCCATTTCGTTCTCCACCGGCATCACCACTCCTATGCCCTCCATCGCGAAAATCACTGTACTGCAATATTATATAATATTTAATTAAATGACTAGTTCCATAGTCAATGACTGAAGGGTAGCTCAAAGTCAACTTAACTTTACAATATGCATATTCTGTCACAATAGCAGATATTAATATCAAATGCAAGAGCTTAAAAATGTAATCAGTCAATAAAATAATTTCCAAGTTATTTAACAATTAAATAATCAATCTTTAAAATTGACTCTTCTCTTTTGGATATTGGGATAGCTGATAGCGTTAGAATAACAAGAAAACAGCTAAGATTTTATCTTCTCTATTAAATTATTACAATAATTATATTATAGTTTTGTCTATTATATTATATTGAAATCCTATTAACTTAGCATGAAAAATAATTAAGTAATCTTTAAAGTACGAAGAAATAATTATTACTTAGGTATAAAACTAACCAAAGGAATATATTTATTTTATAATAATTTCGTATATACTAGAATTGCAGATACACGTCACATCACCATATGTTCAAACAAAATTAAGATATTCACTGTTACATGAGTCAATATTATTCATCAATAACTTACCAACATGATATTTTATGTAACAAATCTATTGCGTCCCATAGAATATAAATCTGTGGGTTTTAAAGTTTAGGTAAAACGTCTGTATTATGTAGTACGTTTCTTGAAAACAAATGACTGCAATGATGACCGAACAAAGGAAATTGGAATACAGCAAATCAACTGGACTGTATTGGAATTCTTTTGACTGACCAATTGGTTAATTGAATTGTTCCAGCGCAAAATATTTTATTACATTACATATCATGCAAGTTCACACCGATAGCATATCATCCACCATAACTATGTTAGGGCGATTAGATCTTAGTCAACTGGTTCTGTGCCGATTGATCTACTTCACATAAAGCTTTGAATTTCTTCAGAGCTGTATGCAGATTGCCTACACCTCTTAAGAAATTGTCAGACTATCTGTATTTTTTAGAATTTATTATGCTCGTAATAGCTGCGGTATTTGTAAGGCAAATGTAAAGCTTGAACTGTACATATGAAATTCGTAAATTTAAAAACATATACCAATATGTTTTTAAATATTTCATATGCCAAAAAGTCGTACATGCTGGTGCATGACTTTTTGGCATACTTACGACGAACGAAACACAATGTTATGCAAAAGCTTTGGCAAAAAACAAAACTTTGATTAAGCATAGAGAGGCTGTTATACAGAGAGCTTTAATGATATGCCTAAAATTTCCATAGATTGTACAGAGATACAATATCTAGTATCAATATTTTTCTAATAAAGTAATTTAAACTCAATGTGTCGTACATTGAGTTAAAACTTTTTCATGAATTCTACCGAAGCGGAAAATTGTTGTAATGTTAATAATTTCATTCTAAAATTAAGTTAAATCTTAACCAAACCAAAATATACATAAAACGTTAATAATACGATTATTAACTAAACATAATTTGAAATTAACTTTTTTTGCAATTTTTACAATGTATTTGTCCCACACAAAAAAAATATTATTGCGAGAATTTGATATTTAAGAAATTTTAAATTATAAATAATAGTGATGTCTTCACGTTTGAAATGGTTTGAACGCTATTTTTTTTCTACTGATTCGTACTATCGTAAAAAAAGCGAAGACGATTAACGCCAAAGATCATAAACAACTTTTTTATATATCTGTTATAATAACAGGTTTTCTAACAAAAGGTGTTACTTTGATCATTTTTACTATCTAAGTAGGCCATGATTTTTGAACATTTAATTTGTGAAAACTACGCCATTACTAATGATGGAACGATACTTCAACAACGCACTGAAATTATCAAAATTTGATATAAAAATGTAAAAAATTTTGCAGATACCGTGCGTTAATCTAAAATATTTTTGGGTTGTCATGAAGCTGCCGTCGGACCGCAATACAGAAATTGGTGGAATAATTTAACACTTTGGGACTTCGATTGAAGACCTTAAAGATGGAGTTCATTAGATTTTCGAGAACATAAGGCAACCATTTTGCGATTTAGTTATGGAAAAATTATAATAAAGTTATGGTCCTGTAAGCGTGGTCGTGGTGACCATTTGGCTGATGTTATTTTCCATTCGTAATTGCACACACTCTTTATAATGAAACAAACATCTGATCATTTATCTCCACAAATGCTATTTTTCTTTGAATATTGAAATAATACCTCTTAATGGAATACCCTTCAGTTATTTTTTTTTTACATACAAAACACTTAGGATATTGTGGTTATTGAAATAGAATGGAAACGACGTATGTATTTTTGTATAAGTCTGGAGAGTTGATTGCAAAAAATCTATATCGAGTATCATGTAATGGCATTGTAATGGAAAATTTGACATGAGAAGGGACTTTGGACAATATATGATTTAAAAGATGTATGATAAAGATTGAAAAATATATTTGAGTTTGAGTTTTAAAATTAGTTTATCGTTTGAAAGCGATCAGTCACCACTAACTGACATATTATATATACCTTTACCTTTTTTTTTTAGGGGGGGAAATGCAACCTTAAGCTCCGTGACACCGCGCTGGCAAGGCGCGGCCGTGTGTGGGGATCATAGAACGAAGACCGGCCTACTCACTAAAACCCCCCCAGGTTCTCTAGGCCCATGCAGGGCACATGGCGGGGTGCGCTCACGCGATGCGACCGCCATGTGTCCCGGGGCCGGCTCGACAGGCTGGTCAATCCACCGCCAAAGGAGGGACTCTCCGAGAACCCCTGGACAGTCCCCTAGACAGAGAGACTACACCACGGCGTGCGCGCTTAGCCGGACGCGCACGCAGCCTCACAGGCAGGTTCATTAGACGGGCAACACCGCGCTTGCGTGTGCCCGCCTTCGCCTGCCTAAATATACCTTTACCTTCTAACACATTAAAAAGTGAGAAAAAAAATGATTATTCAATGCAAAGTCTGCATGGCAACCCATAACATGATTATTCGTGTACAAAAAAAAAAACATTAATATGAAAAATCTGTTTTAATATCTATTTTAAGTACCTACATTTACATAGCAAATTACGCGTCAAAAATATGAAAACAGGAACAGGAGGATGTTCAGGATATAATGTGAATTTTGGACGTGACATATGGATATACATTACCAACACTGATTTTTGGATACGTGACTCGACTACTTAGCTCTAAATATTTTATTATAATTGCTTAAACACAGCATATTACTTATAAGCCAGCTAAAGAGCAATGGAGACGCCTCTGCTCAAACTTTCTTTGCGTGTTGAATCAGAAAATAATAAATTCACTAAAGAACCACTGATTCCGCAATCGTCGAGCATGTATGAGGAATGTTATGAAAGTAGATGAAGCGAAAGAGATATGCAAGGACCGGGAAGAAGGAAGTGGAAAGACGTAATCTCTGCCTACCCCCATGGGAAAAAGGCGTGAGTATATGAGATGAGATTTCGTTTTTTTTTCTGATTTCAGTCTGGAAAATTCTGAAATTAGGTAGCAGTAGTCAGAACACATTGCCTGCTACACTGACGGCTGTTAAGGTAGAAAATACATATTTTACGTAATCGGTTTTTTGTTCTCTCAATTGATGCACCCTCTGAAACTTGAGAACAACAAAACACGAACATTTTGCAGTCAAAAAAAATGCATTTTCTACAAAACATTTAGATCAAATAAGCAGATTTTTAGTAATTTTTCAAGAACCCCAAATTGTTTTAATCGTTAGTAGCGACCAGTTTATTAACAAAAAATAAAATTTACTTTCGCCAAAAATTTTTTTATTCTATTTTAAGCTTACCAGTACACATTTGAAAAATATGTTTTTTTTTAATCACCCTATTGCCCACATTTTTTTTTGTAATAGCAACTTGTGTGCAAATTAACACTTTAATAAAAATGTTAATTTGCAGATATTTTTATTTTCAACTCCGCCACATATTTCACGGAATATTTGGTCAGGACATTCCGGTCGGGTGAAACAAAAGTGATCTAGGGTCTGAAATGATATGAAAGTTCAATGTACTGCAGCCTGTGGAGTTTGGGTGGTTATAGATATTCTTGTTACTGTCAACCCATGTGACCTGAAGACACATCACGACTAAGAGACTATTTGACGATATGTTTGAGCATATCTCGACATGAAAATAATTAAACTAATTTTGAAGTACGATAAAACAATTAGGTATAAAACTCCCTAAAGAAATTATATTTATTTTGTAATTAATTTTGTTTATTCTAGAGTTGCAATGTACGTCATGTCACCATATGTTCAAATAAAATTATTACTTATTAATTGTTACCATGAGATATATACGAGTTAATTTTTAAATTAAAATGTATTGCACTTGAGTAATATATATTGATTATGAGTCACTGCGTTGCAAGGGTTAGGTAACTATTCATATATGTAGACGTTCTACATCTATGTCCAGGAAAAACCACTCTAATTAGAAAAAGTATTATAGGAATGGGCCCTAGAATACATAATAAAATCTCAAAGGAGATTAAGCGACTAAACGATAACGTTTTTAAGACAACGCTTAAAAAAATGTATTAACTAAATGTATAATATTAACGATTTTTAAAAATAAATAAAATTTGTCAGTATATTTTTAAAAAAATATTTGTTAATATGTAAGTATCTTACACCCCCGTCTTTCCAGTTCTTTATATCTCTCCGTCCGTAGGTTGTCTGGAAGAGATCGCTGTTTGAGCGATAAGACCGCCAATTGTACAAGTAATTTTAAGTGTATTTTGTTATTTTCTTCTCTCTGTTTTGTGGTGTATGTACAATAAAGTGTTATCTATCTATATATATATATATTAATTTAAACATATATTTGCATACCGAACTAGGCAGAATGTAATGGACATTAAAATTATTTTAGCATCTATCTTTCTTGCTAACATTTTATGCAAATAAAGATTTGATTTGATATGTCCTTGATACACAGTGTTTAGGATTTATGACAATCGGACCGCGGAAATGGAAGGGCAATAAAAAAAAGATTTTGACATTTTATATGATACTTAACTGTCACTGCGGATTTATTTATTAATTGAATATTTACGGAAATATATTACAGTGCTTTGTAT
Organism: Scirpophaga incertulas; assembly: GCA_036419045.1. Taxonomy (NCBI): domain Eukaryota; kingdom Metazoa; phylum Arthropoda; class Insecta; order Lepidoptera; family Crambidae; genus Scirpophaga; species Scirpophaga incertulas. Next base: position 6,399,219 of record CM071637.1, on the reverse strand, counting down.
ACGGTTTCATCCCAATATCACTTACGGATCAACACAAACAGCGGGTGTTTGAAAAGTGGACGACCACGAGTTCACCTAATTACACTACCAGTATCATAATATATGGTATATATTTATAAACACATACGGTAGGGCACATTACCACACAAAATACACCATAAGCAACGCCGCAAGTACTGGCTGGTAAGTACCTACAAACATATATAATTAGGGAATAAATAAATATAACAATTGCGGGTGTTTACGGAACACACAGAATGTAAACTCCGGGGAAAAATTAGCTAAATGTATGTCTATTTTCCTAATTATTAGAAGCTACACAATAAAAGAAAACTCTAATGCAACATTCCAGTGAGTAATTCATTCGAAGGTTACTACAGAGAAAGTCCTTAATGATTTTATACCCGTTGACTTGTGTTCAAACATAAGATGTGGTGATTGTCAGGCGATTTATAAATATATCAATCGAAGGAAATTTCTAATACGAAAGAATCAATGTTTATGCTACAAACGGCTGACTGATTTGTAAATAATTTTATATGTTCGACATGAAATTTTCTCATCCAGTCGAAATTCCACGCTATATTTCAGGGACACAGGGAATACGTAATGAGCAGCGACCGACTGCGAAAATATCTCCCATTTTACAGAAGACCGCACTAAAACGATATAATTTTTTCATTGATGACGCTAAAGTGTATGTAAAAACTGAAATACGAACGCTTTACATCGCTTGTGTTACTGACGAGATTATATTGCATTTCTTGTGATCTCGCCACTGGTTTGGCCTATGTACTTATTTGATGTTCCGATTCCTTTTTAGGACTCTAGATGACGGTTATTATTTTAACATTACTCGTTAAAAATGCTCAGTAGAATATCTCTATTACTATCATCATTCATATGACCACAACATTTGTTCAAAGCTTTGGCTAAGATAAGCAAACGGTCTAAGAAAATACTATAAAAGCAATAATGCGACCAGAATTTAATTTCGCTTCCGTTGGAGACTGAACTCCGGTCCCTCGATTTGGGAAATGTAAATGAAACACAGGTCTCTGAATCTTAAAATTAACCTTTAAAAAGCTTTATAGTAACGTCTATCTAGATTCCTAATATAGTTAGCGTTTAGTCTATCTTTAAAGGATATGGTACTAATCATTATTTATTAGATTTGGTATTTGGTATATTGAGATAATACGAAATCTTATGTAACTTGTCAGTACAAACAAGTTCACATATTCAGCGAGTAATAATAATATTAAAGATAAAATTATTAACTATTCTAAAATACATATTATATCAATAATTTATGGCTAGGCAAAAAAAATATATACTGAATGAGATAAAATAAGTTATGTTAATAGCATCTTAAAATGATCGATTAGGGCATGTAAATAATTTAATGCATAAGTTACATTAAGTACACATAGAAACGCGTCAGACTTTCTGGTATGGATACATGAGACAACTCTTATATCGCTTAATCTTATATCCGTCAAAAATCATTCGAGTCAGCTACATTAAAACAATAGGAAAGCCTACTTAATATTCGATAACAGAAAAAAGTTTTCCCCTTGGACTTAAGAGCCAACTTTAAAACAAGAAGATAAGTAACGATTACCCGAAGTTTCATAATGAAGCAACAAGGTTCTTGTTACAAACGCCTATAATCATGAGAACCAAGAGTTTATCGTGCGAGGAGTCGTAAAAATTCTGGTTTTACCCTGTATACGTTGACTAATAACAATAAACATACCGTATCCTACACCTGCGATTATGGAAGATATATTTTTATTGCTCGTGAATATACGATTAATAAAACTCCATAATTATCTACATGATGTAAAGGAACGGAAAAAATGGAAAACAATGTATTGAACTGCACAATCTCATTTCAAATTAAAGTAGAATAAACAAATCTATCCGGAAAAAAATCGATATTCCTTTAACAACTCCAAATAATTTACGATATAGTTTCACAGATTGTTAAAAAGAAAAAATGTTGAAGGATGTTTTTGGAAAGATTATTATAAATATAGGCGCTTAACAAGTGATGAATTTACTAAAATTACATAAACTAATTTTAAAAATAAACTAATCCTAGATACAGAGAATTCTAAACTTATCTAAATATAAAAAAAAAATAAACTTGAAAGTTTGCTTTTAAAATTTTCATTTTTATTTTCTTTTTTTTTTTTAGCCTAAGCATAGATTTTTTTAGCGACTTACTAGAACTTTACCAATAGCGTAGTACAAATTAAATAAAATGCAAAAGAAGAAATGAAACATACAAATGGAGGTATTCTAATGGATGGTGTAATAATGTAATATCGTCGAGCATGTATGAGGAATGTTATGAAAGTAGATGAAGCGAAAGAGATATGTAAGGACCGTAGCAAGTGGAAGGACGTAATCTCTGCCTACCCCCGTGGGAAAAAGGCGTGAGTGTATGTATGTATGTATGTATGGTGTAATAATTTATCAAATAAATACGTTCTTATGTTCTCTCTCTAATCTTGGGTTTCCCATACATAACATATGGGCTATTAATAAAGATATTATTTCCAAGAGGAAGGTAGCGAAGATCAAGTGTTAAATTCGCATCATTATATGATACCATATAATATGCATTATTAATATAAAATTACATTATTATCATTACCTACCATGGGGACGTTGTTATCTACGCGGATGTCGTGCGTTTTCCTCAAGGTTTCTTATTATAAGGGTATAATAAACCCTAAAGGGTTATTTATGTGGATACGAAAATATTACGTTAAATATCTCATCAAATTTTCTTCTCTTAAATATATAAAGACGAAGATTCTTATTAATGTTTATAAGTTGGTTTTTGCTTTGAAATGCAATTCTTGTTGATTTATGCGACTAATTATCTTCAATGTACATTTTATGAATTATTTTACGCTGTATATAATCACATTCCGTTGACATATTCAATTTCAATTACGAAGTTCTATTAACCATTCCGATTATAACACCGTTTTAATAGTATTTGATTTCTGACAGCCGTCAAATGGGGCTTCATAATTTAAATGGAGTATGAAAATAATATTAGTCTTAGCAGTTGCCCTCGAGACTCATAAAAATAGTAGGTAATTTGTGTTATTGAATTGTTTCATTTACTTTTTCTGCGACAACCTTCAGGGCGAATTGTGACAGCCTTGTATTTATAACTGTATCATAATCTTTTTATTGTTTTATGAGATCAATAAATGTACGAAAGCTGTAACGTATCGAACATGTATAAAAAGATATCGTCTAAAGTGAAAAATAATTAGGGCCAAGCACGTCCTCCAAGACCCCCTCAATCAAATTACGCAGAATCTTTGATTCCAGCTCATAATAATATGCAACAACGTATTAAGTTCTAGCAGAATATGAGATGTAGTATGTTAAACAATAACTTTAACTAATAAATAAAATCTGTACCTATTCCTACATTAGAATAAAAGGAAATATGTACCTTAAAAATAGAGGCCACTGAGTAACATTTTCCACCATCTTCCTCTCCGTGAGAGGAGGAAGGTCGACGAAAATGTAGTACATCGTGATCGCGAACACCACCAGAATGAGAGCGTTTGCGATGGCTGAGAACGGCACCAGGTACTTCAAGTTCCGAACCTGTCCAATAAGTACCAGTGGTACCAAGGTGAGGAAGCAGTAGATCTGGATTGATAGCACGTATTCTGGATACAGTGGATCTAATACCTGAAGTAAAAGGAAAGAACACTTGAATCTGCTGGGTGATAAATACGTGCAGTCATCAATACATAGTATAAAACAAAGTCGCTTTCGCTGTATGTCCGTATGTATGCTTAGATCTTTAAAACTACGCAACGGATTTTGACGCGGTTTTTTTTAATAGATAGAGTGATTCTTAAGGAAGTTTTGTATGTATAAGAAATGCATAATATAGTAGAGAAACACTGATAAATTTAAAGGTTTTTAATGTGATGTCGTAAATAAGCACGTTTTTTTGCGCTTATATTGCAAACGCTGGCTGAACCCTACGAGATAGACCAAAATAATGTACTACAGTATTGTTCACCTTAAAAAGTTCAACAAAAAAGTCCGCAATGGTATATGTCTATCTTTTAGGGATAACCTACTATAACCATTTAATTACTTTTATTTATATAAACATTGCACCCGTGCGAAGCCGGGGCGGGTCGCTAGTGAGATTATAAACATGAGTTTATAATACATGTGACTCTTGTTTGCTATGCCATGCTATACCGTGGAACTTGTGGAATATAACTTAAAATCTTAAAATTCTAAGTAATTTCAGTACTGTATTATGTATATCTGAAAACAGCAACGCTAACACTGCTGAAACAGAAGACTCGGGTACATAGTTTACGCCCGTAAATCTTCTGGTGATTCTCCAATCTTTCGCGGTTGACATCTATTTATGCCATTTATTTGATAGGAAACTTTATATTTTACTATGTCATTGATCATCGTTATTCAAAGTACGACAAGTTACATACATTTTTCGAAAATTTTTATATGGAGCAGGTAATATATTTTTTTTTAAAAGCTCTCCCACAAAGGGACGCGAATATCCCAACTAATATTATAAATGCGAAAGTGTGTTTGTTTGTTTGTTTGTTTATTTGTTTGTTTGTTTGTTTGTTTGTTACCTCTTCACGCTTAAACTACTGGACCGATTTCAAAAATTCTTTCACCTTTGGAAAGCTACATTCTCCCCGAGTAACATAGGCTACTTTTTATCCCGGAAAAATCGACAGATCCCACGGGATGCGCAATAAAGGCTTCGCTCAAAAACTACTGCACAGATTTTTATGCGGTTTTCATCAATAGATAGAGTGATTCTTGAGGAGTTTTGCGGCATTTTTTATCTCGGAAAAACGGATAGTCCCACGGGAAGCGCGATAAAATCTTCGCACCGTAAACCGACTTCCGCGTATATGTAGCCGTGGGCAAAAGCTATGACCCTTAACCCTCTATACACCCACTCCCGAAATCCACGCGGGCGAAGCCGCGGGCAGAAAGCTAGTTGTTTAATATATGTTATGATGTGATAATAACTTACATTGGTGTTTTGTTAGAATGTACGCTTTTCTGTGGAATCAGTCTAACAGAGAAATTTCGTCAATGTTGACGTGCCTATTAATTTTATTTTTGAATCAAATTTAGTTAAAATGCTTTTAAGAATATGTTGCTAAAAGCACAATACCTAGATTTCCCCCAGTAATGGATCAGAGTAAGTGCCTAGTGTAAGAAGCAAGCAAGAAGGTACTATTGAATAGGCTGAGCTTAAGATTTCAAGCGTGGAAGGCGATTTGCAGTAAATCTCAGCTAAAAGCTTTTTCTTTTATTTTCTCGAACAATGAATTTTCAAGTGTCAAATCTTTTCGAACAAACGAGCGAAAATATGCTTTATTTATTACTTAGAGAGTCGTAAACTAGGATTACATTTATTTTATATTTGCAGTAAATATGAATCGCTAAATTCTTGACTCTCGATTCGTCGCGTAGGGTTTATAAAAAACAGTTTTTTTCTGTAGACAGGAGAGGCTGAGAATTTTCATGGATGCCACCGTATACTGTTTACCAGTTGCTGTAATGCGTGTAAGCGTCGAGAGACATAGAATAAGAATTTGTGCATAAAGTTTGAAGCAATTGGGTAGACGACAATTTTTTAAATTCAATATATTATAAGAGTACTCTTTTAAGTGAGAAATATTGTAGAAACAACAGTACACCTGCGCCTATTACTTTTGAAGATACATCGCCATGTTTGCGGCGCTGTCGCGGGTCGCTCAAAAACGCTCCATACTAAAAACACTGCAATCGTGACGTCATAACTCAGTAAACTCGCCTAATTTGTATGAGCGTATAAACAAATTTTAAAATAACTTTGTTATTTGTACGTTTATAGGTATACTTTCTATATAAAAAAATGTTACATTTAATGTGAGAATGCTAGAAATGTGTTCGTATCATTAGAATTACGTAAATAATAATTGCTCATTTTTTAGAAATCTAAAAACCATATAAATTAAAAATTAAATTGAAATTTCTATATTGACATACTTTCATGAGATATAAATTGCTCAAATCAGATAATTGTAGTATAAAAATGGCCATAATCAGTTGTAGTCGTCTACCCTATTGATGGTTCAGACATAACTAATGTAAATGACATTTTATTGTTAGTTTGATGTATTTTATTTTTTATTTGTTGTGTACGTATTAATATTTTTTTTATTGCAGGTTTTTTTTGGAAACAAGATATAGAATAGAATATAGGAAAGACTAGCCAGTGCCCGCAACTTTGTCTGCGCAGGATGTGTATTTCGAGTAGTTAGTGGCGTACATCTTTATAAATTTTAGTTTATATTGTTATTCTAATGAACAAGTATTGTAAATTATTGTAAATTTTTGTAAAATCCATTTAGTATTTTTACGTAAAAGAATTACAAACATCCATTCATACATATTAGTAGGGATTAGTTTAATGTGTCTTAAGCTGACTAAAAGAAGAACACGAAATAATTGTTGGTGGTGAAAAAGATGATGTAGAAAATAGCAATTTTTAATAAAAAGATTAACTAAAATAGCGTCATCGATGATTTTTAATTGAGGAGAATAAAACTAAAGGGACTTTTGAGGTTTTAGAAAACTTATTAATAATTACTCTGTTTCTCACCACTCGGTGCTTGGGATTCTATTTATCTACTTTCCTCTAAGTTTGGGCATATTTAGTGCCAATTCTCGATAAATACAACTTAGCGTATAAAATTAATTAAAAAAACTATATCAGTAAGATTTGAAGTCACCAGCAATTTATGTAACGACTTCACCTCGCAATTTATTGTAACAGTGCTTAGGATGATTTCTACCTCTTCAGTTAAGTCAATTAATACATGAAAAAACGTTGCATTTACTGTCCAAGATGTACGAATAAGAAGCTCAAGTCTATTTCTTACTATTGCGAAAAATATTTACAATATTGAGTATGTGTAATAAAATAATTTGGGCCACTTACACATACCAAAGCTTAAAGATTTATATAATATAAATTTATTCCATCTAAGCCGTAGGGTCTTTATTCTGGTCAAGCCGACTCGATCCGTTTGGAGTCCTACTTAATCAACGTGGCACTTGGTTGCAGAGCTATCCATGAAGTTTCTCAGACTCTCTTCTCCAGAGGGAAAAAATCGATTGTCAGCTCATTCCTTAATTGTCAGGCCTCCCCCAAGGACACTGGCTAGTCCCACTCATCCAATCCAGTCCAAATCTTCACTTAAATATCAGCTTTTTAATTTCAAATAATTTTAATTTAACTAAAACGTATTTGTTGCGTTATCCCGAACGCCCGTAATTCGGCTTATATTATTTAATTATATAATATTATTGCTTACCGGTCCGTAGTTCTGGCTTGGCTTGAAGTGTGTTTTGTGTGTACTAATGTGCCCTACCGTATGTGGTTATAAATATATATTATATATTACAATACTTGTAGTGTATAAATAGGAGAACGCGTGGCCGACCACTACTCCAATCCAATCCCGTCGAAACCGTAATGTCAAATATTAGTCCAATGGTATATTTAGATACACTTTATACACGTAACTAAATGACACGTAAATGATCAATTATTAATCCGCCGTAAATAAACTCAATAAAAAATGCCGTGAAAAAATCCGAAGTGACAGTCAAGTACCGAAAAACCATAATGTCAAAATCTTTTTTTTTATTACTTTTTTAAATTTCCTTTTCCGCGGTCCGAAACTCATAAGTCCTAAACAATCCCCCACCCCGAGATGAGCAACCCTCATCTCGCTAGTCTACCGGTAGACGGGACAGGGTTGCCACCGCACGGCGCATCACAGAGTCGCCGATCGAGACCTCTGCGAACCGAGGTACACCGTCAGAGCCTGGATAAAGCTTCAAAATGCGTCCTCTACGCCAACGTAGAGGAGAAAGATTTGAATCCTTAATCAGGACAAGATCCCCTACCCGTGCAGGAGCCGTTTTATCTGTCCATTTCAGCCGCTGCTGCAACATGTGCAAATACTCCGAATAAAACCGTTTATTAAAATTTTGTGACATCTGTTGCAGCATTTGAAAGCGAGAAAGTCGACTCAGTGGTACATTCTCAAAGGGATACTCAGGGAGAGCTGCAAGGGGCTGGCCGATGAGGAAATGACCCGGTGTCAAAACCTCCATATCGTTGGGATCCGAAGAGAGTGGGCATAAAGGCCGTGAATTTAAAGTTGCTTCCACTCTGTAAAAGACCGTAGTAAGTTCCTCGAACGTAAGAACCGTTTCCCCAATAACACGTCTCAAATGTGTCTTAGCCACCTTCACGACAGCCTCAAAGATGCCTCCCCAATGAGGACATCCAGGAGGATCAAACTTCCACGTAATGCCCTGAGTAGCCATTGCTTGTCCCAAGTCCGTACTATGTTTCGTTAAAAAATCATGGACCTCCTTAAGATACCTGTCAGCACCCTGATAATTTGTGCCGCAGTCCGACCGTACCAAACTCGGTAACCCCCTCCGTGAAACAAAACGTCCGAACGCCGCGATAAACGCTTCCGTACTAAGCGAAGATACTATTTCTAAATGTACTGCCTTCGTTGACAGACAAACAAATACACATAAATAAACTTTGTAAGTCTTAGAGGTCCGCAAGTGAGAAGCCCTGACAATAAAAGGACCAGCGAAATCCGATTCCGAGGCGTCACAGAAACCGTGAAGTGACGCATGATACTTCCCCGGTGGAAGTATTTTACGAGGTATAACAACCCTTCCGATAGTGGGTAACTGATCAATAAATGCGAGCCAGTCCGTTAAGAGTTCAGTAGGTAGGGTCTCATCCCACTTAAGCTCAGCCAACCATAACCGTTGTAGAAAACATTTAGCCCAAAATATTATAGGAGCGATCCACCCGTTAGGATCATAGATACGAGCAACCGTAGACAGGACTAGCCGCTTAGTCCATATCTTTTCCGTTATTGTTAAAACCCGAAAGGAAAAGATGTCAGGAACCGGTAAATACTGAACACCTAAAACCGATGTTGAACGAGGAGAGTCCGGATTCTCAAATAACAATGGATCTTGAACGTGATCCGCTGGTAGTCCTTCTAAGAGACGTGGACTGTTCGAAATCCATTTCCGTAGTTCATAGCCAGCCGTTGCCAATAACGCTATGAGCTCGTTACGTAAAATTAAAGCCTCCTGTTCCGAAGATCCACCCGTGATAACGTCATCGACAAAAATTTCCGACTCTAAGACGTCCGCCGCACGAGGGAATCGAACGCGTTCCCGTTGAGCGAGTTCCAACAAGCACCGCATAGCCATCCAGGGGCTAGATTTCAAACCGTACGTGTTTGTGTTCAGTTCGTAGACGCGTAATGGGTGAGACGGGTCCTCGCGCCAAAGAATCAGCTGATACCGTCTATCAGCCTCATCAATCACCGTTTGCCGGAACATCATGCGTATATCCGTCGCGAAGACCACCTGGTGTCTACGAAAGGCCGAAATAAGATCCGAAATATCTTTATGTAGTTTAGCACCCGAGTGCAGGATTTGGTTCAATGAAACACCGTTAGAGGAAGGGGCCGACCCGTCAAACACGACCCGTATCTTACCGCTATCCGATTTAAAAACCGCGTGATGTGGTATGAAATAGTGTTCTTCCGATGAGTAGTCCCTCCGTGCCAGGGACATGTGACCTAATTGTACATATTCCCGCATGAACTCAATGTATTTGTCGCGAAACTCTGTATCTCGCTTCATGCGACGTTCCATAGAAAGCAGGCGTTTCTCAGCAGTGAGGTAGGACTGCCCCAGCGGTTTGCGAATGCTCACAAAGGGCAACCGAGTAACGAAACGACCGTTCGGTAACCGATAAACATTTTCGATAAAATGGCGCTCGCATTCTTCGTCGAGCGGGTCCTTCCGTGAAACCGTGGGTACCTCTTCTGTCTCCCAAAAACGCTGTACTAAATCCGAAAGAGAAACGCCCGTAAAAACCGTATCAGAAACCGTATCATATGCTGGGCCCATAATCATATATCCGTAGTGCGATGGTATAGCAACCAAGCCATTATTATTTAAATTTATAGTGCGTCCGGTGCACAATAATTGACCAAGCACATCAGTACCAAGCAACAAATCAATTTTTCCAATATTTAAAAATTTTCTGTCAGCCAAAGACAGGTGAGAAGCCGAGTTCAAAATTTCCGAAGGTAATTCCACCTGTGGATGTTCTCCTAAAATATCATGCAACACTAGTGCTGTAACTGTAATAACAGGTTGAGAGACCGATTCTCCAACAATGTTAAAGGTACATTGACCATAAACATGTGACACGAGCACATCACCTATGCCACGAACCGAAATATTATTATTAAATATGTATAGGCCTAACCGTCTCGCCAAATTAACTGTTATCATGCAACCTTGCGAACCCGTGTCCGCTAGAGCCCGTGCTCTAACATAAAAACCGTTAATATCACAAATCCTTACCGCAACGGTAGGCAATAAAATAGTATTTAAAAAGGTTGCATTTGGCGAGGCGGCGGCGACTACCTATTCTTGAACGTCACGAAATGAAGCATTCACCCGATTAAAAACCTGGGCTGCCGACAGCGCCAGAGGGTTATATGTAGGGGGTCTCGAGCGCCCCAATGGTGTCCGAGTCAGGTGCCAACTGGCATCCGGTGTCCGGTAACCAACCGGATGACCGAAAGATGGCGGCGTGTTCCTCAATCGCGGCCGTTCCGCGAGTGGTGGTGAGAAACCCCTCGCTCTCGCTGCATACGAGGCCGCAGACGCATACTGTTCCGCAGTGACGTCACGAGATTCGTCCGCTTGAATATGCCCTATGCCCGCTGCATAGGGTGCTTGTACCATAGGCCCGGTGCCTCCCCCACCCGTATGTGGAGATGCCTGTGAAGTAGGCCTAAAGCCACCCCCACCCGTATATGGAGGTGTCGCGCGCACGTCCACCCGTCGAGGCGACGCTCGTCCAGAATGAGGAGGTGAAGTCCGTACTTGTCCGGTTTGGCCCCCTCCTGAAGGAGAACCAATCCGTGCCGCTGCAGGCCTAACTCCACCATTCCTATTCAGGCATAACATCCCGTGATGTTTGCCGTTACAATGAATACATGGCCGTGCCACTGCACAACTATTAGCAAGATGATCCCCTAAACAAAAATAACACAACTTGTGATTTTGCACAAAACACCTCCGCTGTTGAGGGGAACAATTTATAAAATGTTGGCATTTAGATATGAAATGGCCTATGATGCCACAAAAGGTGCAACCAACCCGCTTGGATTGCAACCTATTATTAATAGTATGGTCCGATGTAGCCATACCTACCCTAGTCCCCCGAGTGGGTGGCCTAATCCTACCCTGACTGAATACAGGCCTCCCAGATGGCCCTGAGGTAGCCGTTGCAGGAGGTGAGCCTACATTGTCAACAATCCGTGCTTCTTCCTCCAAGAAGGTCAAAAGGTCAATAAATTTAGGCAACGGGCTTGCCTCATCTCCGCTTCCATATTTTTGTTCAAATCTTAATTTTAAATCAGAGGGTAACTTATTCAATACAATATGGAGCAACAAGAATGACCACTCCGTTACTGGTAAATTTAATTTCTCCAAACAATTATAGGCCACCTTTAATGGATTTAAAAAATCATCCCTTATAAACATGATATTCCTTAAATAAGGCAAATTTAATATCTTTGCCACATGGGCATCCGCAATTAACCTAATATTTTGATATCTGCCCATCAATAGCGCCCTTGCAGTCTCATAATTGTTATCTGTTATGGTTAAATGTGAAATAACCTGGTGAGCGTCTCCCGATAGACAACTCAACAGATAACTTAATTTTTGTGAGAGTGATATATCCATCCGACAATGCACCAAAGAATCAAAAATGTTAATAAATGACATCCAAGTTTCATACCCACCAGAATACTTGGGCAAATTTAAATCCGGCAATCTAGTATAAATTGAGGCATTACTACTTGACTGACCCTTAACCGTGGGACTACTGGCCAGATCCAGTGTCCTTACCGCCTGAATAATGCTGTCATAATATTCTAAGCATTGCTTGTAGTCTGCCTGAGCTTGAATCAACCTTGCCTGCAAAGTTTCATTGTCTGGATTCATGTCAGCCCTATCATAACACATTTGTAAAGCTTGATCCAGATCCGCCATGTATCTGCTCGCATTTGAAGCCCGCTCTTTCAAGGCCTCAACCCTGTCTGGTCTACTCACCAGAGAAAATGCGCTTACCAACCATTGCAATATGCGACGAATTTCGTTGTAACCGTCCGACATTTTAATAATTAAAGTAAATACAAAACAAACAGAAAAAAAAAAAACAATACCTAAATAACCCCAAATTAAATTGAATGTAAACCCGTTTGACACCGATGTCAAATATATTTGTTACGCATATAAGTACAAATTTACAAAATAACAGGTCCGTAACCGAAAAGTAAACCACGCTCTGCTACCAAGAAATGTTGCGTTTTCCCGAACGCCCGTTATTTGCTTATATTATTTAATTATATAATAATATTGCTTACCGGTCCGTAGTTCTGGCTTGGCTTGAAGTGTGTTTTGTGTGTACTAATGTGCCCTACCGTATGTGGTTATAAATATATATTATATATTACAATACTTGTAGTGTATAAATAGGAGAACGCGTGGCCGACCACTACTCCAATCCAATCCCGTCGAAACCGTAATGTCAAATATTAGTCCAATGGTATATTTAGATACACTTTATACACGTAACTAAATGACACGTAAATGATCAATTATTAATCCGCCGTAAATAGACTCAATAAAAAATGCCGTGAAAAAATCCGAAGTGACAGTCAAGTACCGAAAAACCATAATGTCAAAATCTTTTTTTTATTACTTTTTTAAATTTCCTTTTCCGCGGTCCGAAACTCATAAGTCCTAAACAGTATTTGTTTAAATTTTTTAAATTAGTAATCGCGTAAGGTATTAAGAGACGCGAGTCTGTAAACAGTCGGTCCAATATTAAAAAGGTAATCCCAGCAGGGTTAAAGTGAATATTCTTAATTACAGCGATTGACTCAGTCTTTTGCATGATAATAAAATCAATGGTCTAATCTTAACTCATTAGAGTTAACTCACCTCTTTGAAAGATGATGCGATGAAAACTACATACACGCATAGTACTCCAAGATAAGCTAATGTCATTGAAGCATCTGTAATTTTCCTGAAAAGAACACACAATAGATAATTATGTAATTACGAGTAATAAAATAGACTTTTAAATCTGCTGTCAGATTTTCTTGCTTCTCCTCTCTGTTCTCAATTCCTAAACAGGTATAGATATTTTTTTTCCTTATTCGCATCCAAGGTTCTATTTCCTAAACTTTAAATGTATTTAGGTGTCAATAAGTACCTATACAGGATTATATTGAATATAGATTATTTTGTTTGCGTCACTCTATTTATATAGCGAGTTACAAAAATATGTACACATTAACTTTAATGTTAAATTAATAAGTTTAATATACTAACATATTATATCGTAACATTACCCATGTTGATTTTTTTTTAGCTGGCTTTACCTGCGGTGATTTCCTGTCCAATAACTTATATTGTTTCCACTGAAACTGTAACTGAGAATATACTCCGGCTTATTGCAGGCTGTAGCAGTATATATTTTATAAAATGTATGTAGTATTCCATTGAGCGAATTGCGCTGTCAAATCATTGCATGAAGATTTGGTAATGAAAAAGCGCAGTAATCTCGTGATCTATAAATCCTACTTAACGATTGATCACTATATATACGAGTATATATATATATATAGACCTGATACCTACCTACCTGATATGACACCTATTATAGACCTAATTCCAGACAATATTGCATAAGTAAGCAATATTGCATAATTTTAGCACCTACTCCAATCTACTAGTGCGTCAACTTAACAAACAACCCAGACCTATGCTGTATCTTCTAGAACGATGGATATATAAATATTGTCTGAAGGATATGACTATAGGCTGAGCTGCAATTTATGAAAACCTTCTTACTTCATGACTCCGCCCCATCCTTGAAGTCTCTTTGGACCGTAAGTGAACGCAGCCCCGCATGTCTCCGCGAAGCTCATGGATGGTTTCTTCGCATCGACGCATACCTCTTGCGAAGTTTTCACCTTAAATTTTGTTTTTATTTATTGTTTTAATTAATTAAAGCTCTCTCCTACGCCGAAGGAAAATATCGTGAGACAGTTCGCACTGGGCTAGCATTGTTAATTAAGGCCTGATTGCCTTAACGCAGTTAAGATAGACTCGTGCCGGCGTACGAATATGAGCTGGGTTGATGAACCTAATTTTGAATATCCTATTTTACGGGAAATAAATATAATACATATTTATGGCAGAGTATGACATTATAGATGGTTGGAAAAAAAAAGAAATAATAGAATTTATGAATGTTTAATGAAACCGTTACTATAGCTATTAAAACGTAAATTAAGCAAAAATTACGGTTCTTAAATTCAATTTAAAAAAAAAAGCAATAATAATTGTTAAGCACTTTTTTTCTCTTTGTAAAAAATATTCAGCATTGTGATTTCCTTGAGAGCCCTCCATACTTCAATGTAGGCAAAACAAAATACCTTCGTAATTTCAGTAACTTAAGCAGGGACAATTTGTCTTACTCAAGTTGGATGTTTTATCGGTACTTAGTTATGAACGGTTTATTTGTCTGCTGCATAAATTTTGTACAGAGTACAAATACATCAGAAACACATTAGCATCGCTTTCTTACAAAAACAACATTTCTTAAACTCGTTGCTTTTAAGCGTTTAGCTTTCAGGAGCTAATTTTCTAATGTCTATTTTCATTCATGGCAAAGTGATTTCAATACGTAAATGATTTAAACTTGAAAATACTAGTCCTATATTGATACTTTGCTCTATACTGAAATTCAATTTTACCAACATAATATAAGTGATGCGAAGTAAATGACAATAACATTTAAAAAGAGAATAGGGCCTACCTACGTGAACATTATTTGAACAACTAAGAAACTGGCAAAATCTTAACCTTTAACGGTAGTAAATTGAAAAAATGCCAAAACTTAAAGAAATAATAAAATTGTGGTTATTAATCTTCCATTATAGGTAGTAGTAGCACCGGGTGTAGATGGAGAGGTTTGGAATTCAATTTTCCACGGGAACGGATGTTTTTCTGCTCGGTTCGGTTTTTAGTAGGGTCGCTCAAGCTAATATTGCCTTACCTAAGTTAGTCCCCGTAATAATATTGTTATTAGCAGTGTTGTGTTCCAGTAATTAGAGGTGACAAAGACAGTTATTGAGAAATCGAGGTGAAATTCACTTTCGGCCTTATTGTCGTATAACTTCTGATGGTAAAACGTCTTTCATGTACAAAAAAAATAAGAAAGTGGTGGCTAGTAAGACACGTTTGCCCTACCCTACCACCAAGCAAATTAAATATATATTTGATCACTGAATCCTGGGGCTTCTCCAGACACGAAGAACTCAGCCAGTAGATAGTTTCTGCTGTGTTGCCGCTTACCAGCGTTGCATTTAAACGGGAAATACAACATTGAAATAGTAATTTCAATAGTCTTCAGATTACAGATGCCCGGTTTCACACTTTTTTTGAAATATTTTTTGTAATTGTGTTTTATATTTTTATTAAGTAGTTAATACTGCAGTTGAAAGCATTCTGTAGGATTAATCTACAAATTTGTAATCCCCACAGGGACTATTATGTACGATACAAAATCACGTAAAAAAAAGATATTGGTGCCTAATTATTCACTAAAATTCCAACCAAATACAGCGAAGTAAGTAGTATTGAGTTATCATTAATATATTTTCAAAACACAAGCAAAGTCTTATGAATTATTATGAATTAAATATACAATTGTAATTTTACAGAATCTTACCAATACATGGACTGTGTGTGTACAAATGAACCCAGCAAGTAAAGTACCGATCGCTCCTGTAACCAGCCCGGAATTCTTGAACGCGGCCGGCATGGCCAAGATGCCTGAGCCCAGGCATGCCTTGAGAAGATGCACTATCGATCCTATAGTTCTGTGAAATATATTGATTATTTAAAGCGAAATCAGAAAAATAGTCGGCTATGTAGTAATGCGTGTGTTAAGATGGAAATGTGAAGTGACAAGAATGAATAGAGTGAGGAATTAATATATCAGGGAAAGTCTGAAAGTAGCTCCTATTGTTTAAAAATTGAGAGAAAAGAGACTTTCCTGGTACGTGTTAAGAAGAGAGAATGATCATGTTACTGTATGAAATTAATGAATGGTTAAGATGTAATAATTTGAAAATTAATGTGAATAAAACTAAACTTATGCAATTTGGAACTTACAAGAGAGAAAATAAGAAACTCAATATAAATGTTAATGGACAAGTAGTAGAATCAGTTGAATTCATAAATTTTTTAGGCATAACATTAGACCAACATTGTAATTGGAAACATCATATACACCAGATATGTTCAAAATTAAATAGATTTGTGTTTGCTCTGAATCGTATAGGTCAAATTGTATCAAGAGAGGCTGCTATCACTGCCTATAACGGCTATGTAAACTCAACATTACGTTACGGAATTATGATTTGGGGAAACTCTACTGATAAAGACAATGCGTTTCTTATTCAAAAGAAGTGTATTCGGGCCATATTTGGTTTGAAAAACATTGATTCATGTCGACCGTATTTTAAACAGTACAAATTACTTACATTACCTTGTCTGTATATCTTTGACATATGTTTATTTGTATTCCAAAACAAAAATTTGTTTAAAGAAAATAGTGTGGTATCTAAGCGAAATCTCCGTTCAATGTATAGAAATAAATTATTTAAAGCAGCTGCAAAATTAACACTTGTATCAAATAATTCATATAATATGTGTATTAAAATATACAACAAATTGCCAGAAGAATTTAAAACCCTAAAATATGTCAAGTTTAGATCTTGCGTTAAAAATTGGCTTGTAAGCAAATGTTTTTACAGCATTCAAGAATTTCTTAATTATAAGTGATTTTAATTTTTTTTTGTATATACACTTGAAAAAGTAGGATTAAGTGAAACGTTTTGTTAGATATTAAGATCTGTTTAAGAAACCTTAATTCCATATACAATAAAGAACTTACTTACTTACTAGGAAAGTTATAAATATGAAAGAGGATGGGCGTGTAGAGAGAGAAAGATGAAAGAAAATATGACTGTGTGAAAGATAATATGTTGAAGTCAAGTGAATGTCAAAATAGCGGGCGATAGAAGAGTGTGGAAGAGAAAGAAATATTGTGCCGACCGCAAATAAAGGGAATAGGGCAAGAGAAAGAAAAATAATAGGCTGACAGAAAGTTTTCTTTTTTAAATCCCAATTTGTATATTTAGTACATAAACAATTATTTTACATGTATAGCTTTTGACCGTTGCTCAACATCGTTATCGTTCGCATTTGCCAATTTGTAAGGCGCAGGCGGTGCTCGGTGGATGTTTTGTGAGAAACTAACAATAAATATCTTGTGGAGGATAAGAAAAAGAATGTCAGAATGAGAAAGAAAACGCGGAGAGACCAGTGTGGTTATAGAAAGATTAATTTGTAAATAAGTATTTAACATGCAACGCCGCTTAATAATAATAATGTCCTATATTTCCACTTATATTTATAAGAATATCTTGAAAGTTTTTATGATATCAATAGATCCTTACTTTTCAATTTCATCACGTAAGATAGTTTAATTAACATTTATTTGAATTAATAGCGCATTTTTATCGCGGCCTTCGTCGAAGGCTGTCCTAATCTCGACAGCTTAAATAGCTAACGACTATAAATGGATAACTTTCATTGATTGTGTTTTTCTGGGTGATTTTATCGTCTTGTTGGCCTTAAGATATTCGTAAACGAGCTATTTATTTAAGGCATTTATTCATATCAGCTTTATATTATGTATGTTTGGAATGAATTATTTCAAAAACTATTTCACAAATGTTCATATAATCTATTCTTATAATAAATCTGTAGAGGGGTCAATTATATGAAATATATTTTCAAAATAACTATCAGGGGGTGATAAGGGATCGATATTGACGCCAAAAATGCAATCAGTAAAATTTTTGTCTGTCTGTCTGTCTGTATGTTCCTTATAGAAACAAAAACTACTGGACGGATTTCAACAAAACTTGGTATAATTATTCTTCATACTCCTGGGCAGGTTATAGGATACTTTCCATTACGCTACAATCAATAGGAGCAGAGGAGTGAAGGGAAATTTTGGGAAAACGGAAGAAGTACTCCATTTTTTTAGCTTCCGTCGCGTGTGTAGCCTTAATGGTTAAAGTCACATAAAAATCATGTATGACGGAAATATTCTACATAAAATTGTCTAAAACCCATCCTGCAACAGCATATGTCTATCTTTTATAAAGCTGAAGAGTTTGTTTGTTTGATTGTTTGTTTGTTTGAACGCACTTATCTCTGGAACTCCTGGTTCGAATTGAAAAATTATTTTTTTATTGAATAGCCATATATACAATACATAACATCACGCTGCGACTAATAGGAGCGAAGAAATAATGGAAAATGTGGAAAAAACGGTGAAAATTATTCATCTTTGAGGGCTTCCGTTGCGTGCGCTGTGAAAACGGTTCTAGATACCAAGAAATATGTATGAAAGAATTTTTCCTCTTAAAATGATCTAAAAAAATGTCGGCGACAGTATATATCTATCTTTTAATGTTGACTCACTAGAATCGTTTTTATGGTGATCAAATTTGGATATGTCGCGTTGTCAAGATCGGATAACAGCTGAGGTGGTTGTTTGCAAAAATAAATATGATGCTCAAAATAACTATTCCACGCGGACGCAGTCGCTGGCACAGCTAGTCTAATATAAAATGAGCCACGAATAAAAAGCTAGTATTAAAATATAAGAGCATGAGTAGTACTTATTGCAAAAGCTTTATTAAAAGTTGTAGTACTTACGAATTCGGGTGCTCTAGTTTCCTATGTTCAAATGGGTCATATTTTTTTTCGTCTTCGATTCCTTTCGACGAACCTATGCTGAGTGACGATTGAAATCCTAGATTGCTTGTGAGTTCAGCTCTGAAACAATCAATAATAGATTTATATATATATATAATATATATACATATACATATATGTATATATATATATTACACTTACACCAATTAGTTTAGCTCAAAGTAAGCTCTGTAAGGCTTGTGTTATGAGATCTAGGGTAACGGAAAGACATACATATATTATACATATATGAATTTGGTAAGAATGTATTATGACAGACATGACTAAGGTACAAATGCTGGCATTCATCACACAAACATCTGCCCCCACCGGGACTCGAACCCGGGACTCGGAGGTGGCGACTCCTTGAAACCGGTATACTAACCACTCGACTATGGAGGTCATCTACTGATAATAACAACACAATATATAAATATTAATAAAAGTATAAATATACTTGCGAACATATAATTAAGGAGTGGCTTTTAAAATTAAATTACAAAGACACAGAAGACCCAATTGTATAGGAAGTACTCAAGACCATGATACACACACACACATACATACACATATAGGATAATTGTTTAGTTCCACACAAATATAGTACACTAGCGGACCCGACAGACTTCATCCTGTCAAAAAGATTTGTACAGTGGCAGTTTTTTGTTCCTAATTATTTTATAGATAATGTCGCATAGCCAACCAAATCGCAAAAAAAGTCTAAATGACCTATTACATTTTGCGGCTATTCAATTTTGGAACGTGACATTAAATCCTCCAACGATGTATTCTGTGCTCCAACGCACGCACGCACACTGTTTTGGTAGATATGATTGAATTTCAACTATATGTAGCGTTAATAAAGAGCAAATTGACTCTTTGATGTTAGGAACACACCTTCATTGCTTAGACAACAGTGAGTGCTTGCAATATGAACTTTATACAATAACAATAAAGCTCAATTCGACGGTACGTTTTAGTTAGAAAACGTTTGCATGGGAAAATAAAAGGGCTGTTTTTAGGGTATTTTCGATAATTATTCGAATTTTCCTTATTGTAAAAACCCTCCTTGAACTTCAACGAACATTAACAAAAAAGAATTGGCCAAATTGGTCCAGACGTTGTTGAGTTATGAGCTTACCAACACATTTTGCGATTCATTTTTAGAGAGACTGAACCACTGCCTTCAAAACCACATGTGGTACCTAGCTTGGAAGCCAGCTAGCTTATGTAATAGCTATAAGAACGTTTATTGTAAACAATAATTATATATATGATGTAAGCTGTATGTATGTAATAAAACTATTATTATTACTAATATATTCCTTTATTTTTTTTACTCCTGTTTTAGAGAGTTTACACCAGATACGCGGACCAAAGTCATGCGTATAAGAGATTAAATAAAATGAGGTGAGTGTTGACGCACTTAGAAACATTTTGAATCAAGGTATGGGCGGGTACATCATTGTATCTAGACTTTGTTTAAGTGCATCTATTGTATCTAAACTTTTTATTATTATTACAATAAAACCCAATAAAAAGTTGATTAATTTGAACTTAATATTCAGTATCACACATTCTTCGACCTTGTTTACCAAGTAGTTCATGATGTCCAATCAACCGACGCGGCATTCAGCTGTGCAAATCTGTCGGTACAGTGGACGCCACGTCAAGCTCTACAATTTGACTTCACACGCTCTTATGTCGGTCGTTTTAGCAGATATTTTGGCAGGGCGAATGTTAAGAGGACGACTGAATAAGGCCATTGTGTTGCGTTGGTCACGAATGAGTGGCTGGGTGGTTTGTCAACGCGGTTTTGGTTTGTAACTTCGAAAGGTATGATGTAATACCGAGTAATTATGTTAGTTAAGTACATAAATAAATATGTTTTATTAGATGATTCATACGCCACCTATATATGTAAATAATTGTAGAGTTCAAACTAATTCATAATATCTACAATATAAATATAAGTCGGGTTTTCATTCCTAACGCTATTGTTCGGGATAGAATAGTTAAATAAATAAATAATTACGTAGAATATAATTAATTGATAGAAATGTATTACATATATAAGATAGTTAAGAATAGTACTAAGCGTAGATAAGAAATAAAGATAAACGTAGCTTAGGAAATGAATAAATAAACATAGAATAGGTTCCCTTAGTGATAAGACTACATATAGTATGTAAGATAGGTATATATATTGCATAATACTTCCTGAAATTCCTTAGATAAGGACAGTTGCGTAAGAATGTAAACAAATGAGTTTTGTGGAAAAAGTATGAAAAATATAAGGAAATTGTTATTGAATTAGGGCATACTATATGTAAACGCATTAAATGAACAATATTACAAGTAAATAGGGCACAATAATTTATAAAATTGTAAACGAGCGGCCACTGAGAAATCACAAAATGTATGGAAATGTCGAATTAATGTCCTATCGCACGCCGATTAAAGTGCATATATATGTATATCACAGAGCATTCTCAGTGGTAGCGAGTTAAGATATAGTATCGGATATACACTCCGAATGTTTGCCCAAAGGGGAAGGACTTAAAGCTTATAGGTAATTTGTAGGGGGTAAATTAAGCCAAAAATAGGGATGAAAATTCACCCTCTCCGACGTATTATCGAGTATATCTCGAGGACTATATAACATATAGTTGTACTTGAAACGGCAGAATAAAGAGAAAAATATGCCCCTGCAGATTACCTATATATGAAAGGGATGTAAATAAGGGAACAAAGTAATAATAAGAATTTATTGTAAGAATAATAGTAAAATAAAGGGCAAAATGGGGTTCGACAGGTGCTTTCTGTACGGTAAGACCTCGCCAGGGGGGTCTCGAAATCCCATTTTTTGGTAGGGATTTTCTCTGGAATAAATTGCGGGACTCCCCCGCTAGCCATAGGACCAAAGGCTAGGCTGAGTTTAGTCGGTAGGTCTGTGTAGTCGAGCCGTCTCGACAGTACCAGGAGTCCGACATAATCAACGCATCCCTGCTTGCCTGTTGCGTTGGTATCCATGATGGATTCTCAGCCTCCTCTCCTGAGGAAAAAAAAAAAAAAAAAAAAAAAAAAAAAAAAAGGGTCGATACGGATTACGACGGGGACCTCCTACTGAAGCGGACGACTGCCCATCACCGAACAGAAAGCTCCTGAAGACCCTGCTGGCCGACCGAACAAAGAAAACTGGCTTCTCATTTCTTCCTGCAACCACCACCGGGCCGCAACGCACCGTTCGAATCCTTCACCAACCCCAGCATTTGAAGTGTGCCGACGTGCCTCCAACCCGAAGAATAAGTGTGCGTCGTGCACAGCTATAACTCCAGAACGCACGAACCGATTTCCACGGTTTTGCATTCGTTGGAAAGATCTCGGGCTCCGTGAGGTTTATAGCAAAGAAAATTCGAAAAGTATGATGTCATACCGAGTAATTATGTTAGTTAAGTACATAAATAAATATGTTTTATTAGATGATTCATACTCCACCTATATATGTAAATAATTGTAGAGTTCAAACTAATTCATAATATCTACAATATAAATATAAGTCGGGTTTTCCTTCCTAATGCTATAACTCCAGAACGCACGAACCGATTTCCACGGTTTTGCATTCGTTGGAAAGATCTCGGGCTCCGTGAGGTTTATAGCAAAGAAAATTCAGGAAAAGTTTCAACAGAAAAGCGGGAAAATCTTTTATCTATAAAATAAGTAGGAACAAAAAACTGCCACTTTACAAATCTTTTTGACACGATGAAGTATGTCGGGTCCGCTAGTTAAAACTAAAACCTTATGCAAATAACGCTAAACTAATTAGAGTTCAGTCAATTTACATGACTAAGTATTTAAAAAAATACAACGTTTTCGTTATGTATGTATTTGTTTAGTTAGTACATAGACAGGCTTAAGACTTTCCAATCAGCCTTTGGGTGATGGATAAATATATTTAGATAAAATTTAAATATAGAAAATAAAACCGGGATTTAATATATTGATTTAAAGTAACATGAAGCGAATATATAAGCAGAATGTAAGTATATAATGTAGAAGTATATATAGAAGTATCGCTGGCGCTATGGTCTCGTCACTCGATCGTGCCATGTACCAACATTTTTGGTATTTCAAATGTCATATGTAAATTAGTCTGCTGGTCCTAGGTGAAGGAAAACATCATGAGTCAACTTGCTAATTCAAAAGTGAATTTAGTCAACCAATTCGCTGTTAAAATAGTAATTGACGGGTCTTAAATGTAAAAGTAAAAATTACTTATTATACAGATTGTACAATTACAGGCACTTATTATAAACAAAATAACAATAAAACAAATAACAATAATAGTATAAAAATAGTAG
Source organism: Scirpophaga incertulas (assembly GCA_036419045.1). Classification (NCBI taxonomy): domain Eukaryota; kingdom Metazoa; phylum Arthropoda; class Insecta; order Lepidoptera; family Crambidae; genus Scirpophaga; species Scirpophaga incertulas. The sequence goes on along the minus strand of CM071637.1, from coordinate 6,375,763 downwards.
AAACAGGCAGAGTATGTTCAAAATTAATTACAAGATAAATTAGCAGGTTATTTGGCATTTTTCTGTGCACGAATATCTATTACGGATATCGGAAGACGTGATTTATGTAGGTAATCCTAATTAAAGGCTCGACTTATTATGAAGTGTTTTTTAAAGAAAAGATTGTAAGAATACTTACATTCTTTTTTTTATTCAATGTTTTTGTAAAATACAACAAAACGTATTCTACTTTTTTATTTCTGGACATTTTACAGGTGTTTCCAGGCCAGCAAAATATTCATATAATAATTATATTTATTTGTTAAGAAGTATTTAAGTTAGATATATAATGAACTTTAGGCGCTTGTCTAAGACCAGAAAAACTAATACATTCAAAATTGACTTCAAAATGGAAATAAAAACGAGTGACACCCATAGTCAGCAGTTAAGACAAAAGAAATGTATCTGTAGACGCAATAGCGCTCAATGTACTGCAGCGTAGTATATATCTCGTACAGTAATGTAGGGTTGTCAATAGTGAGAAATAAAAAATGTTTTTCTAAAGAATCTTCACTTGTATTGAATATACACCAGTTAATATTATTTCACTGGCCATGAAACATTTTATCTACTGTCGTCTAGGGAAAAAATAATTGAAGAACATAAATATCATCCCTTATAAAAACAAACGAGTTTAAAAAAGTGGAATTGCATATTTCTTTTATTATTTCATACCATCGTAAACCTATGTATGACTAAGAGCTTAATTCATATTATACAGTATTGACGATGAAAATGAAACTCTTAAATATGGCTTAAATTCCGATACAAGCTTCAATCCATTGAATCGATGAGCTCATATTTACTTGCCATGCTAGAAAAATGTCATTATTATGTCGGAAACTCAGAAATCACCATCGTCTAGCTTCAGTTATCTTCATTTTTTTTATCTGAGTTAGCTCTGAGCTAATTCAAAATTACTTTGTAAAATATTAATCTGTGGTTTTTTCTACGTGTATCTTTGGTATAAATCTAAATGTTATCTCAACGACCATCAGTGTCAATGTGTCACCATTTGCTGCTTTTGAAATCTATGTGTGTCAGACACATGAATTGCGTATGTTACTTTTAATCTAAGCTCTATTCTGAATAAAATTGCTAGTTAAGTAAATAACGTACCGACCTCGACTCGGCCCAGCACACGCTGGCGGAGAGCCCCTCGTGGGCCTCCGAGCGCCGAGTCTTGGTCGCAGAGATCGGGCGAGATCTGTCTCCGCCGGCATTGATTGCGGCAATGCTGGCGGACGACGGAGGTTGGAGGGCTGTAGCCTCCTTCTGTGAAGCAGTGATGCTCCAGAAGGAGGCCGCCGAGCGGGGTCGGGAGATGGCCGATCCCGCTCGAAGGAGGCGGCGCCGGGCTCGGTAGCCTCCCCCGAAGAGGGCTCCCCTGTATCGGCGGGAGAGCGGAGTCTGGGGGTTCCCGGAAGTAGCTTGTTGTTCCCGGGGGCTCCCTACATGCCTGAGGAAGGCCATCCCTGAGGTTTTTAGTGGGTAGGCCTCCCCTTCTGGGGAGGAGAGACCCACATAACCGCCGGCTCGCCACAGCCGGGGTATGCAACTTAATGCATTTCCCTCAGGGGGAACAAAAAAAACGTAATTTATGGGATTTACGACGAGCGATTTATACGATATTACTGAGTAATTACAATTATCGTGTATGGAATACTGCTGTTATCTATGGGACGGCTCTGCCAAATACCAACTGGCTGCCTTGGACTCAATCGAGAAACGTGCTAGGAGGCTCATTGGTGACTCACATCTAGTAGAGGCTACATAAACTGCAGAGCGTCGATCACCGACGCAAGGTAGCCTCTATGGCCATCTTTTATCGGATGCATTTCGGAGAGTGTGCGATGGAATTGCACAATTTGATTCCAGCATCCCCATTCCACCTCAGAGGAACTATACGGCGGTTGGGCTTCCACCCTTATGTTGTTGATATACCACCTATACGCACTAAGCGTTTCGCTTCTACTTTTATAATGCGCACAGCAAAGGAGTGGAATTCCCTCCCGCCGGATATTTTCCCTGATAAATACAATCTGGGCCTTTTCAAGGCAAGAGTGAATAGGCACTATCTGGACAGGTATGGACCATCTTCGGTCTCATCGTCACTTACCATAATGTGAGATCGAGGCCAAATGCCTGTCCATAATACATTAAAAAAAAAACATTTATGTTATACATGACTGCACCAAAAATCTAAAGTCTTACCCTCCCGTACCCTAGAGTGTCTATCTATCCTAGAGTAGGGTTAGCTTTAATCAAGCACGCAAACGCATTACGAGTTGGTTGACTTCTTATGAGAAATCAACCAACTCCTACACCATTCGAGTCTTTGCATCAAGTACACTGCTTAACAATGTTTTCTTATCTGTAGGCGTGTGGGATAAAGGAATAATGGTATATAGGGATATAAGTTATAATAGGAAAAGTTTAACATTTAGCATGTCAATTTATAAAGTCTTAAAGATGAGAAGAAGAGAGTAACTGCATTTTTTTTTGTTTCAATTGCACAATACACAATTTACTTTGGCCATAATCATGAAAAATAGAGGAATAGAAATGCTCTTCTATATTATATTGATACTTATTTTTTATTTATAAAATTTATTTGAGAAATTAAAGTATCAATATCGTTGTGAATTAAATACGCAAAATGATTACCGATTAAATCATTAAAATTATGATTAACGTATGAGTCATCGTGTTTATTCATTTTCTAAAACAAATAAATAATATACTGTAGGAAGAAATACAATAGCAACTCTCAACAAAACCAAAGAAATCGCCACTTTGTATTGAATGGAACGAAGCGAATCCATTAGATTTTTAGATTTGCGTTTTTCGAATTTTTCTAACCATGACAAAATTATTTTGTCACAGTATTAGCACAAACTATTTTAAGAATACCAAAGGTCAAAAGATATTTTTTGTTGTGTTTTCTCCGTGAATTTTGTTTCCATACAAAAATAATTTGTGATTTTAGAATACGAAAAGTACTTTAAAGAAAAATGGGTCGAAAAATAAGTCCACTCCTACTTATTTTGATGGACATAATAATAATGTTAAGAGAAAACATCAAGGCCGGGAGAATTGAAAAATTGTGTTGTATTCTTAAATTTTACTTTTTTTTTAAATCGTTATGGATATTTATTATTTGTTGGATATTTGAACACACCAAGAAATCAGTCTATTTTTGTAGGCTTATGAACATTTATATTTCTTTTACTAATTATTTAATAAAACTAAAAAAATATAAGCTACAAGTTTAAAAAAAAACACAAATTTAGTGTGATTTGTGATCCAAAATAAATGTCAGGTACCTACGGTATGAACTTATATGCCGCGATGTTTTTTTCTTAATAGCATTATTGCTATGTTGGAGAAACCTAAGAGAAATTCGTCTCACAGTAAGCTTGTCTCATTTTTAAATTTAATGTAAAGTTACACACACAAATTTGTAAGCTTGATTCTTTTCTAACTAACTCTCAACAAATCGGTAAAGATATCTAAGTTAGATGTTAATACGTAGTTATCAACAGTACATAAAGCCTACTTTTGCTTAACAAAGTAAAAGGTGAAAAATATCGCTGAATTGTTCCTACTCTTTTATTATTTCTTACTTGTAATATGTATTATATATTTAACTTTTTTCTTGTGTTTAATTTAATTCTCATTTCATGTAGATATCGGTAGCTAATGTAACTTAAGTTAATAAATCATCTCAGATAACCTTCTAAGCTGAGCAAAGTTGTGAGCTGGGTCATTCTTATCCAATTAATGATGGAACACTCCATGGAATGCGTTGCGTGCTTCACGAAATGCAATACGAAGTACGACAAATGTTTAGTGCTACTTTCATAGTGTTATGTCCTATGGACTGCTGCTATGGGGATCAGCGGCTAACATTGAGAGTATTTTCCTTTTACAAAAAATAGCGATTCGTACTATTTAGTGTTTACGGGCTAGAGAATCCCTAAAAGAATTGTTCAAAGAAATTAATATTTTAACTTTAGCTAGTCAATATATATATGATAATTTAGTTTTTGTATATAGAAATTTATAATAAATTCAATAAAAACAGTGATCTACATAATGTGAATACTAGAAACAAAAATAAACTTGCCGCTCCAATGTTCAGACTCCATAAAACTAGCTGTTCGTTCTTGGGGAAATGTATATCTATCTTTAACAAACTTCCGCAAAGTGTCATTGATTTGCTTTTATATAAATTTAAAATCCATATCAAAAAGACACTCATGAGTAAAGGTTATTATAAAGTAAGTGATTATCTAAATGATCACACTATTTGGGAATAGGGACACTATTCATAGAGCCATGTTTGGTAACTACATTATTTATAATATTGTATTATTTTTATATGTGTATGTAAACATACATACGACTTTAATCTTATTAGGTTTGATTGTATCTTATATTATATTGTATTTTTATATTATATTATTATAATTATATATTAACATTGAAAAGAGGAGATAAAAAATAGACCTTCAGAGTTTCTTGCCTGTTCTTCTCGAGAAGGCTCTCCCAATTTCCGAACAGGTGGCGAGTCAATATATATTTTTTTCCTTATTCGTACGTACGGACAAGGTTTTTGATTTTTTTTAAACCTTTTTTTTCTTTTATTTTGTTTATTGACGTCAATAAGTGCCTGTAAAGGTCTATGTTGAATAAAGATTATTTTGATGTTGATTTTGAGTATTAAATGCACTGTCCCCCGCTCTAAAGAACGAGCTCTTTTAGAGTAGTTCAAAGCCGATACGGTGCCAGGCCTTCTGCCCTAACAAAGACTGTCGGCAGTACTTAGTTGGTAGGCTAAGCTTCTGCTAGAGCCCAACATAGTTGCCCGCCGTCGACCGGTCGCGGGCGGTATCTGGTGTAATGTCGTCCGAGCACCAGGGGGTTATTAAGACAACTACAATAGTAGCGCACCTCTTATGAGGATTCACTACCATCCGTCCGTGTGAAATAAAAGAATAAAAGTATTTGTTATAATAAAATTTATGTGTGACACTGTTTGAAGCAAACCTCTTTGGATTGACATGTTCTGTTAATATTCTGTCCATTTTTTATTATATACTGATATTAAGCAATTTTTTCTTTATTTGTCTTGCATTTAATATATATAGGTATCTTGCGTAGAAAAGTTTTGACAAATATTTTATACTAGCTGACCCGTGCCCACTTCGTTGGGCTTAATATTAATAATCCGCGAAGCAAGCACGAACGCGAATCGAATTAAACCCGAAGCCCGTTTTTTCTCCGATTCACTTTGCAAAACGAACTACCACGTAAAAGCCTTTTTATTTCTCCGTTTTTTATATAACCTATGACACTCAGCAATAATGTGGCTTTCTATTGGTGAAAGAATGATTAAAATCAGTTCAGTAGATCCCGAGATTAACCCTTACAATTTAACAAATATACAAACACACAAACTTTGCTTCTTTATAATATTAGTATAGATTTACGATTTTTTGTAGAATATTATATTTTAAACAGCATCTTCATAACATATTTTGAAGGAATTACTTGATAAGATGGAGCGTCTGACAAATGTGGTCATTTCAGGCCATAGCTTCATATTTAATCTACATAAATTTTACCATGTTTCTTACTATTGTTCTTACTTCAGCTTAAGGACATTCAATTCATCAACGTAAAGACAATATATTTTATCCCTCTCTACAATATGTTGTTTGATCTATCTCCATCATACTTTAAAATCCTCTTTCTTCTATGAGGTCTTACTATCGAACTTTAGTTTAATGCTAAGATAGATCTAGTTACACACTGACTTTTTCATATTCTTTCCAGCATATACATGTATCTGACGCTTCTACGGAGAAGGAAAACATCACGAGATAATTTACGTACACCTGTGAAGAAATTCAAAGACGTATACAGTCAAATAGTCCGCATTAACATTAAGGTAGGTCATGATCCTTGATGGTGAAGTATATGAGCTGTGATAATTGGAGTTTCGCATAAATGTACTTTTGAAATCCTAATAATGGAAAATATATTATTTATACGTGACAAGACCGATCTCTGACTTCCTGATTAGAAGTCTAGTGCCAAAACTACACCACCATTAACGCTAGATACATACGAATAACACTAAATATATTTAAATTACCAGCTGATGGACTTTTGGATTTGATTAACAAAGACGACAATACGCAGTCGCTTCTACGACTTAAACTTCTATTCGAGTAAAATGTGGAGTAATTACCAACAAGTCAAAATAATATCGTGAAATTGATTTCTCATTATTCAACTTAAGCTTATCAGAGCTTAACTGAAGTACTTTTAAAAGGTTTCAAAGTTAAATTATATTTCCAAGGAATTTGTATTAAACTAGATTAAATTATAATCAGCGCCACAATTATTACGAAAGTAAAACCTTACCTTCTCTGAAAATCGAAAAATGTTGTACTATATTATTTCTCAGATATCTATTCTCACATATATATAGCATACACTTAAGATAAGAAAGAAGAGAATAGAAGAGATGTTTACAGTACAGGAAAAATCGATGCTAACAATCAAAACAGGTAACGTGTGCTGGTCACTATAACACGGCACACGACGCACCTACCATATCATTCGGAGCTAAAAAGGATAACATCTCATGCCTCATTTTCTTCTCCGTGTACGGCAGGATCATTGCTGATATATGATATTATAGAAGATAGTGAGGTAATGCCAGGAGCTATAGAGGGGTGCGGGAGGCGAGCTCCATAAATACAGTGGCGCACACGCCTCGCCCTTCTCTCCATTCAAGCCGTGGGGCCCTCATGGCCAAAGTTAAGCTGAGTTTAGTCAGTAGGTCTGTTGAGTCGAGCCACCTCGATTCACCAGGAGTCCGACATAATCACCGCATCTCTACTTGCCGTTGCGGTGGTATCCATGAGGATTCTCAGCCTCCTCCTTCCTCTCCCGAGGAAAAAAAAAACCTCTCCCTCTTTTCTGCGCCCAATCGTCGACTAGTACACGCGTTATTCGTCAGACATTTCGTTTCCGCCACATAATTTTTGTATCGTACATTTCTTTTATTTTCGTTAACTTTAATTAGTTATTGTTTGAGTCAGATCATTTTCTTTAAGTATTAAATTTATATCTGTTTGTAAAATTTCGTTATTTAAAAAAAACATTTCTACCCATTTTTCCTAAGAATATGATATATTATGATATAAATGCAGAAAATGATCATAGTGATTACCCTTTTTTTTTTGTTCCCCCTGAGGAAAATGCATTAAGTAGCATACCCCGGCTGTGGCGAGCCGGCGGTTATGTGGGGCTCTCCTCCCCAGAAGGGGGAGGCCTACCCACTAAAAACCTCAGGGATAGCCTTCCTCAGGTATGTAGGGAGCCCCCGGGAACATCAAGCTACTTCCGGGAACCCCCAGCCTCCGCTCCCCCGCCGATACAGGGGAGCCCTCCTCGGGGGAGGCTGTGCTTCGAGCCCCGCGCCGCCTACTTCGAGCGGGATCGGCCATCTCCCGACCCCGCTCGGCGGCCTCCTTCTGGAGCATCACTGCTTCGCAGAAGGAGGCCACAGCCCTCCAACCTCCCTCATCCGCCAGCTTTGCCGCAATCAATGCCGGCGGAGACAGATCTCGCCCGATCTCTGCGACCAAGACTCGGCGCTCGGAGGCCCACGCGGGGCACTCCACCAGCGTGTGCTGGGCTGAATCGAGGTCGGATGCGCAGTGGTGGCAATGTGTCGATCCCTCCCGTCCTATTTGATACAGATACTCACCGAAGCAGCCGTGCCCGGTGAGTATCTGAGTCAATCGGTAGGTTACCTCCTCCTTTCCGTGGAGCCAAGCTTCCAGGTGCGGGAGTACGGCACCGGCAGCCCGCTGGCGCGCGCAGATCCGTAATTCGAGCTGCGCACGCCAGGCCGCCACAATCCGTCGGTGCCACTCCCGCTTAGGCACTTCGTGCGCGGGTTCCAGGGCGCTACCCCCATCGCTCCCCCGGTCGACACGCCGCGACGCATACATTGCCACGTACATGTCGGCCGGGATATCGAATGGGGAGGAGCATCCCAGAACCGTCGCCGCCTCGTACGAGACGGTACGGTAGCCTCGTACGATCCGTATGGCCATTATCCGCTGCAGGCTCCGTAGCAGAGCTCTGCAGCGGGGGGACCTCGCGCAGTTTTGCTACCGCACGGGAGCCCCATACATGGCCACGGATCGCACGACGCCCTCGTACAGGCGGCGAACTCCATCCCGCGGTCCCCTGAGATTGGGCAGCAGGCGATGCAATGCGCCCGCCACCCTTTTGACTCGGGGGACCAACCCCACGAAATTGATGTACGGCCCCACCGGTACCACCACGTCGCCCACCCGGATCCGGCAGCTGAGTGGTACCCGGCGCCTCAGAAATAGTGATTACCCTAAAGTAATTCAAATTCAAATTCAAATTTTTTTCAAATTCAAAATCATTTATTCAGTCTGGGCTGTTACAAGCACTTGTGAATGTCGAAAAGCTACGCCATCTGTTCGCAAATCTACGGCGGGAGACCTTGTACTGAGAAGAACCGGCAAGAAACTCAGCAAGGGCTGTTTTTTTTCCCTGTATTAAATAGATACAGAGTCGTCAATTTGGAAAATGACTTCAATATTGATATTCATGAAGTCACTTTCCATTACATAGTATAATTAATAAAAAAATATTTAGAAAACATGCTTATATTAGGAATGCCGTGTCATACAGTTTTAAAAGAATATATTAAAGTTAAATTAAAATTATAATAAATACGAGTAGTACCCAGTATAGCAAAGAGCAGACTCATCTCCGCTGGCAGCACCCGTTCACGAGCATGACGCATGAACCAGCCATCGCTTCGCTCAACCATGTTTTAGGGAACGTAACGACCCGCCTCACACGACACTGCCGAAGAGATTTTAATGAGAGTATGACTACCCTTAAGCCACAGAAGGATACAAATTACCAAAAACAGGTACCCGTGTAAATTAGCACAACTAAAAAAAAAAAAATCAACCGCAGGACACGCGCATACAATCATTTAAAAACTAGCAATAATGTATTATACAAGTAACAAAAGGTTATTATAATAGGTACAGTTAAATATACATGTTATTATGTTACACAGTTACCTAAGAATTTATTAACAATTTGTTTATTTCAACGAGCGAGGGTTTTTTAGTCCCAGACACTTCGATCATCCAAGTAATCCTGGACTCGATAATATCTTTGCTCATCAAAGTTTTTTTTACTCGAGTTTTAAGTTTATTAAAAGGTAGATTAACAATACTGTGTGGTAACTTGTTATAAAAAGTTATACATTTCCCCAAGAATGAGTTTTGTGTTTTACGTAATCTAAAATTTGGAACAGCAAGCTTATTTTTATTTCTGTATTTAATTTATGAACATCGCTATTCTTAATGAAATTATTGTAATATTTGTGTACATAGATTATATTTTCATAGATGTACTGCCCCGCCAATGTTAAAATGTTAATTTCTTTAAACTTATCCCTAAGGGAATCCTTGGTCTTAAATTATATATAGCTCTAATTGCTCTTTTCTGTAGTATAAAAATACTTTCAATGGTGGCAGCTGATCCCCATAACAAAATGCCATAAGACATTACACTACGAAAATAACTAAAGTAAACTAACCTTGCTGTTTCAACATCAGCTAGAAGCCTTATTTTTTTAACAGCATACGCAGCTGAGCTAAGTCTGCTTGACAGAGCATCAATATGGGTATACCATTGTAATCTGGAATCTAAGTGTATGCCTAAAAACTTAGTACTCTCAACAAGAGATACCACTTCACCATTAATATTTAAGGTGTATTAACCTGCCTTACATTTGGTATAGAAAACTTAACAAATTTGATGAAGTCAAACGACTACACTGTTTATAAAGAATATGTACGAGATAATAAATATAAATTAAAAATTATCTGTAATTTATGAATATATAAATATGCTAGAAACTAGTTATATATCTGTGGAAATAAGTAGGTATAGTGATGATATTAGGTGATAAGATATTAGTGTTGAGTAGTCGAATCTTTATCATCACAGCTCATATCCGTCCCCACCGAAGAGCACAAACTTACCCTATGTTAAGGCTTTTTGTGTTTAGTCAACCATGAACAAGTGAACAAGTGACTTCACAATAACACTTTGCATTTCTTAGCAGGTGAACAAATATTATGCAGGCGTATGTTGTTTTCGATATTTTCATTCATATTTGGAGTGTAAACAAGAGATTACTTGTTCGATGCAAATAACTTGTTGCCTAATAAAGGAAAAGCGAAATGCGTGAAGTTTGTTTAATGCGATGTATAATAAGAGTATGAAATATAAGGACTGGCCTAATGCACACTGCCGCTTTTTTCGATATTTTCAGCTTCAGTGGTGCTCACATATTGAGAAATTGAAGTGGGGAAATCAATTTGCTGTGGGCATAAGCATCCGACATTATAACAATTTATGCTGCTCAGAAGGGCTATTCGAACAGTTTACAAAAGAGATGTCCTCTTATTACAAGGAGGTTGGTTTTTTGTGATCAGCGTTAACTAACAAACACCAAACTACATTAAATTGAAAGCCGAAAAAATATGAAGTATGAAACAAATAAAAGAAATATTTTTACCACCCCCAATTATTTTAAAATAAATAAAACATGTTTTTAAGAAATATTTCATTATGGCAACACCTTAATGATGTTTTTATTATCTGTGACTACCGGTATCTTACTCTATGTTTGATATTTTCCAGCACCACATTGACAGCAGGTGCCTGACTTGTCAGTTAATTTTTTATTAATATTTTTTTCTGGCTCTAGATAACATACATTAAGTAACATACTCGTAGCTGTCCCTATATTTTGTTAGTTAAAAACTTCTCAAAATTAGAAATATTCGGTTCATTAAAGCAATTATGTATGTATTTAGATTTTTAAAAGGCTTGTTGATAATTTTTTTAAGCAATGTGTAATTATTGCATTAAAGATATTTCAATTGTTATTATACTAGAATACGAATTATTAAAAATCGGGGGTCTTGAAAATAACATGGCTTACGGCGATTACTTTCTTTTAGAGCCTTCTATCCAAATATATCAAATTTACCCGAGTTAGTTACTATAAACCAATATGGTACATCTCCTTTAAGACTAGAGACTTCAAGAGAAACAATTTCTTAACAAAATACATTTATTTTGTTGGATTTCAGGTAGAAAATCAATGAAAAAACTTATTATAAAATGTCTGATAATGAGTTCGTTCATTATTGCACGCAGCAAAAGATGACGTTCCGCTAGGTATGTGCGGTTGGTAAATAAGTAATTAATGTTGTATGAAAACTCTTTTGTCAAACAACAGTATCAAAGTCCTCAATTAATCTACTTACGTTGAACTAAAATTATCCATCTGAACGTTTTGCTTCTTATCCCTGTCCATGATGCAACGCTAACTGGGTAACTGGAACAAGCGAAATGTTTGTATAATTATGTGAACTTATAGACAGAAATAATCAATTTATTGACCGAGTGTTATATGGTAATTATATAACACTGGCTATTTTATGTCACATTTTAAGTACAGGTCGTTGATTCACATAACTGGAGTGCTTCTGCCATTCTCGTCTATTGTTCGACTTTTCTGTACTCACACAATTCACACACAATTCACACGTGTTGTGATTTGCTAAAGTTTCTGTAAATTAATTGAGTATTTTATTAGTTATGAATAGTATTGGTATTGGAATTTACCGGATGTAATCGATTTTGTACTATTGTTTACTAGGTTATATAAAATGTTACATTATATTATCTTACTGAAAGCTAATATTATTTGATCTAGTTATTATTATTATATCGTGAGTTATTTTTATTTGGGAATAATGTTTAAGACAGTTGTTGTTTTGATTCGCCGGAAATATTTATTACTAGAGTTAGTTTTTTCTACAGAAAATTATATGAAATATTCCTGTGTATAGAATTAGAATAAAAATAAATTGCACTGATTATTATATTGTTATTTAAAAGTATTTCAGCTCATTAGTTAATTTGTAGCGGAAGTAAAAATATTAAAACGGATGTAATACAAATTTGTTACTTTAAAAAAGAAGCGATGTTGATCGTACTTTTGCTTAGGACTGATTTTAGTTTTTTAAGAGGCATTCTGTACTAGACGTCGAGGTGTAAGGTGGTGCGAATAAAGGAATAGTTGTGACAAAGTGTTGTTTGAAATAAAAAAAAAGTGTGTGCGAAATACTGGTTTCATTACACACGCATAACTTATTTGATCTTGTTAAACAATATTGACTTTGAAATAATCATTCACAGGTTACGTCTTTTCCTATCATAGTTGATTAGACTAAAAAAAAACTAAACGCAAGCATTTATTGCAATATTAAGTTAAGAAGTGAAAAGGTAATTCTAATTTATCCATCAAGAATATGCACAAAATGTGGTCATAGCCCAAAGGATTATAATAATAATTAATTGTCACATTATTGAGATTCCTATTTGTTTGGCCTTATCTATGTATTTTACGGATTTTTTAATTAAACACTAAATTATGTATTTTCATGAAATATTATTATGTTGGCATCACCGCCGTCTTAAAATAAGCTGCGGCCCTTGGGCACACAAGAATTAGAGGCCCTTTTGCAAAGTAAAAAACGCGAATTCTACTAACATTTTTGTAATAATTTTGTTATGATCGCTGAATAAGTTATGCTCGCGCCATCCCGCGGTTGGAATAGTGCACTAAATAACGTTACTGATTACACAGCGTTTTTGTTGTTTAAAGCCAACAAATCCATAGGCGTGTCTCGGCCTCAGCTTGCAGATCAAATCAAAATCAAAAATTTATTCTTCAAATAGGATTTTACAATCACTTTTGAATGTCAAAGATGCTACGCCATTGGTTCACAAGTCTACGGCGGGAGACCTTGTACTGGAAAGAACCAGCAAGAAAACCAGCAAGGGCAATTTTTTTTACTCCCTGTATCATTACAGAGTCGTCAGTAGGAAGCCGGCTTCAGATACACAGTCTGAACCCAACCTCCGATACAAGTTAAAACAACTAACAAATATATATTTCCGTCACAAGAGTCATATGGCATCAAACAAATCTGTTATGTATATGTCCGGTACAAAACAAAAATATCATTTATTAAAGAATCATTAAAATTATATATCGCAAAATTTACATCCAAGCATGTTTAATTATTCAGGAGATTAAATATCGTAAAAATTACATCCAAGCATTTTTATCATTCAAGAAATCATTGACCTTGTAATACCCTTTTTTCAGAAGAGTATTTTTAATATGTGCTTTAAATTTATGAAACGGTAAAGCAGTACCCTAAGAACGAACCTCTAGTTTTTTGAAGCCTGTATGTTGGAACGGCTAGCTTATTTTTATTTCTCGTATTTAAATGATGAATTTGAAAATTTGTACTAAATGTATCGTAGTTCTTATAAACATATATTAAATTTTCATAAATATATTATATATAGATAGAAATGAACCTTCTTGGACCATGTGTCTTCGTTGATATAATGGCCTAGCATATGCAACGTAAATACCTAATGTAATGTCTAATGTGTCCGACAAAAATGTATTGAGAATAAATCTGGGCCCCTGTGAGAACGGGGGCCCTGGGCACGGGTCCCCTGTGTCCTTATGGTAAAGACGGTTTTGGTTGGTTTGCGTCCATATAAATAAAATTACTTTTTTCCCGTAACGTAACGGCAATATAATAGGTGTACTCATACTGCTAACGAACTACATAGTAGAGCATTGATAAAAAGTCAGATACGGCAAATAAAATATGCAAAAACAAAATATATCAGTCTAGAGTACAAAACAAAACGTAAGCATTGACTCTGAACGCGCACGCTTCACGCCTCATTAAGCACGTAAAGTATCTTTAAGTAGCAATCGTTTAGGAACAAACGCCACTTCTGTCACAATAATTGGTCAGTCTTAGACGAAATAATGATAAAAACATAAACAAAGTAAGTGAATGTGCGAATATGAATTCTAAGAAATGTAAAAAAAAATATTTCCGTCTCAATCAGAAGGTATAGTTGTTAATGAAAAATACTTTGAGCCCCATAGCTTCTTCAGTATCCAACGCTTGGAAATAATTCTAAAATAAAATCGTAGAGAATTAAACTAATCCAACAGTATCATACAATTGCACTGATTTAGGTGATCTTTGCAATAATCGATTACCAGGATTATGATATTTATTACTAGAATACAAAGAACAGAAGAAGAAAGAAAGAATTTTGTGTAATCGGGTATATTTAATCCCTAATCTCAACTAATATTATAAATGCGAAAGTACTATGTCTGTCTGTCTGTTAGACTTTCCCGCTTAAACCGCAAATTTCTATTTTTATTTCCAAAAAAAGGGATGAACGGGTTGAAATATACATTGAAAGTTTGTATGGGATTTCTTAATTTTAAATAATAAAACATTGAAACTTTATATTTAAGCACTTGATAAGAAATCATTAAACATTTGCTCAAGAGTCTCTTAGACATAAGGGACCAGGATTGACAATAACTAATTTCACGCGGGCGAAACCGCGGGCGGAAGCCAGTAATATTATAAGCGCAAAAGTTTGTAAATACGGATGGATGTTTGTTACTGTTTCACGGAAAATAAATAAAGCTTATGTGTATATATATATATAATATATAATAATATATATAAATCTCATGTCACAATGTTTGTGCTCAATGAACTCCTAAACTACTTAACCGATTATAATAAAATTCGCACACCATGTGCAGTTCGATCCAACTTGAGAGATAGGATAGTTTAAATCTCAAATTATTATTATTATTATTACATTATTGCTGAGTGTCATCATCATCATCATCATCATCATCAATTTTAAAAATTCTTTCACCAATAGAAAGCCACATTATTGCGGAGTGTCATCATCATCATCATCATCATCATCATCATCAGCGGACGGCGCGCGATGGCTTCGGGTTTAATTCAGTTCGCTTTCGTGCTCGCTTCGGGGATTATTAATATTATGCCCAACGAAGTGGGCGCGGTCAGCTAGTAGTATATATTATATATATATAATAGTACATAGACTGCAATTTATAAAGATATTGTGTGAATTGTTCAACATACGATGAAATACTCATTCTGTGTATACAAAGTCGCGGCTATCAGCTATATATATATATATATATATATTATATATATATATATATATATATATATATATATATATATATATATATATTTTTTCTTGAGCTCATAAAAAAAACGTAAGCGGTATTATGTCTTGCTTATATTGCCGATCTACCTCATTAGAGCTTGTATAATATACGGGGATGATAAGTGATAATAAAACTTCCGAAGTGGATGCTCCATACACACTGATTGATTGCTTAAGACACAATACAGTTCGCAGAACGCGAACTGGCATACAATAACGCTGCGTGTGCATTGTGTACGTGAATGGGTAATGTGGGATTCTGCTCATACAATAATATTAAGCGATTATTAGTAACATTGAATAAACATGCAATATAATTCCCACTTATAAGTAGAAAGCATCGAAAATTCAATGATACCCCATTTAATTAAATTGATTTTTTTTCTCACACATGACGCGTAATGATGCTATATAAATTTGCTTCAAACAGTTTCCTAACACTTGTTAGATCAAAACAAAATGAACAGCGAGATGTATAAATAACCTTCACAGTATTCAAGTGAAAATACATTTATATCAAAAGAAACAAGCTGCTTAGCGTTTTGTTAAGGAAAAATCATTGAGAGCAACATTTAGACTGGACACATAGCCCAGTCATATTAGGGCTTTCACCTCGGAATGAAAGATAATAAGCTGCAAATTGGTATGAACCTTTGTTTTGTCATTCTAAATGTTGTCTCAAAAGTCACAATCGTTATCGTGTCCGCGTCTCAAGATATTCAAGGTCAAAGGTCACAAAAATCAGTTTTTCGCGAATATCTGGCTTCCTATCGGTTAAATTAGATTTGCATTTATTATAAAAGTTGTAGGCTATAAAATTCCCTACAACTTTTGTTTAAACTTTTTTTTCATACGACCAACCGTTTTGAAGGTAGAGCGCGAAGAGTGCACATCGTACAGTCATATACGGCCTAATGCAAGGTCAAGCGTGAGTTATGGTTATCAGTACGTTATAAAGTCAATTATTTACTTGGAAATTATAATTATTAAACAATGCCCATTATTTATGTACTAACTATTAATTATTTATATTTAATTAAAGTAAGTAACTTGATTATTTATATATAATTATTCATATTTAACTATTTAAGTATAAAATATTATTAATTCTGGATTATATATTTTAGTTTTATTTTAAGTTAAAATGATAGTAAGAGTATATATTTTACACATATTTTTATTTATTATTAATACGGCATAATATACATTTATCAAAATGTGAGTTCAAATATCAAAAGTATCTTTGTTGATTTTAATTGTAATGAAATTGGAAATGGAAGCTAATTATCTTCTTCTTCTTCGTCGTCTTCTTCTTCTTGTCGCTCAAAAATGTTCGATTCATTGTCATCATCCTCATTATCTGTCATGTTCATCTCCAAACCTTCCAGAATATCGGGATCATATGTATTTTCTTCATCGGGATTACTTGGATACAGTGAAGCGTTGAGGCAAGCTTGTCCGTTGCACTGGCCGCAAGCTAAAGAACATTGTAGCCCTGATTTTCTGCATCCACAGCGGGAACCACAACCATTTTTGCGGAATGCACATTTACAGAACTTAAAGTATTTAAATAGTCTATATGTCCATCATTTCTTTCAATACTTGCAGTTTTTAAAGTTTGTAAACCACGTACGACATTCACAGAAACACCTTCTGAAAGTTTCTTATCACATATAAAACACAAATCAGCCATAGCTCTTAAAACCGTACGTCCGTAGTTGCAACGGTACAATTTCAAACTAACGAATAATCTTGACTCATACAAAGTGGAGAGAGTGGCCTTGAATACTATAGAACATCTGTCCCGGCAATGAATAGAAAAGGGCATAGGGTAGGGACAAGTATTTCCAGGTATATAAGTATTGAGAAATTTACGCGTTTTAAAGAAAAGATATATAATGTCGTGTTAACTTAAAATAAAACTAAAATATATAATCCAGAATTAATAATATTTTATACTTAAATAGTTAAATATGAATAATTATATATAAATAATCAAGTTACTTACTTTAATTAAATATAAATAATTAATAGTTAGTACATAAATAATGGGCATTGTTTAATAATTATAATTTCCAAGTAAATAATTGACTTTATAACGTACTGATAACCATAACTCACGCTTGACCTTGCATTAGGCCGTATATGACTGTACGATGTGCACTCTTCGCGCTCTACCTTCAAAACGGTTGGTCGTATGAAAAAAAAGTTTAAACAAAAGTTGTAGGGAATTTTATAGCCTACAACTTTTATAATAAATGCAAATCTAATTTAACCGATAGGAAGCCAGATATTCGCGAAAAACTGATTTTTGTGACCTTTGACCTTGAATATCTTGAGACGCGGACACGATAACGATTGTGACTTTTGAGACAACATTTAGAATGACAAAACAAAGGTTCATACCAATTTGCAGCTTATTATCTTTCATTCCGAGGTTGACCCCTTTTTTTACCTAATATGACTGGGTTAACAGTCTCTTATTGTTATGCGAAAATAGTAATATTAAGCCTGTTGTAGCATTTCGTCAATCAATACATAGTATAAAACAAAGTCGCTTTCGCTGTATGTCCGTATGTATGCTTAGATCTTTAAAACTACGCAACGGATTTTGACGCGGTTTTTTTTTATAGATAGAGTAGAATAGATAGATTCTTAAGGAAGGTTTGTATGTATAATAAATGCATAATATAGTAGAGAAACACTGATAAATTTAAAGGTTTCTAATGTGATGTCGTAAATAAGCACGTTTTTTTGCGCTTATATTGCAAACGCTGGCTGAACCCTACGAGATAGACCAAAATAATGTACTACAGTATTGTACAACTTACAAAAATCCACAAAAAAGTCCGCGATGGTATATGTCTATCTCTTAGGGATAACCCACCATAACCATTTTTTCACTGCACCCGTGCGAAGCCGGGGCGGGTCGCTAGTATAACTATAAAAATATATAATTTAATTCATTACAAAATGACTTACATTATAAATAAGTTAGTAATTCTGTCTATTAGGATGTCAGATTTCACAGTAAATAGCTTGTACTTTTTACTACCATCGTAAATTATTATTATTTATTATTATTATATATAGATAACACAGTAAATAGTTTGTATTTGTGCAATTGAAAAGGCATTATTTGGTCAATTGTGCTAACACGAGATGTTAAAAAATATATATAAATAGTTTAACGTTTTAGCAGACATAAAAACACTTACAACGCATATAAAATAAAATAACAGTTGTAAAAAAAATATAGATTCTACAGAAAAATAAACAAATATATTTTATAAATATTTCTCTAGAGAATATATCAAAAAGCAATAGGTAGCATTAAAAAATGAAAACAATTTTAAGATTTATTGAAAATTGATTATTGTATATTGTATTTTAGTATATTGTAAAGATGACTAAATTGGATGTAGATTCGTTTAAAGCGAATATAGACTTCTTTGGTTCAACAAAGTAAAAAGGTAAAAGAAGCAGTTTCATCTTTCGAATAGAACTAATAGTACTCAGTAACCGAATTGGTTTTAGTATTTAATATGGCATGTTACAAACATGAGTTTGATTCCCGCCTGAAAATCTTGCTTGACAGTTATTCATACTTACAACATTATTTAGGAGAAATATCTTTTTGTTTACAAAGCTTACAGAGAATTTATAACTATCAAGAATATTAGAAATAACCCTTTTTTCACAGATGTAACGAAATAAACAAATTGATATTTATAAAATATTAAATTTATAAGACCTACCTAGTATTGTGATAAACATTATAATTTTATTCATGAATAAGTCTATTTTTAAAGCTAAATTCTCGTGAATTACGCTCTGCAATGTTGCCCACGCAAAAGAGACGAGGTGTTTTGAAAAGGGTCATTGACATCCTGGATCTTTTAACATAAAGACAAGGATCATTTAATATAATTAGGATTTGCATAATATATTTTAAATGTCAACATAATTACGAAATTCGTCCGATCCGATAAAGTTATTACTGATGATGGAAGATACAAAAATTTTGTTTCGAAGTGATTCGAAAGACAGTAAGAACACTCAGCAAGGAGAGTTCCACGCACAGCAGCCATCTGACAACGGCAATTTTCCATTACCTTTACAAATATGAAAATATATATTTTTGTGTCAAAGTTTGTTCAACGTCAAGGGTTATAACTAAAGTTTAAAGTTTTGTTATCGATAATGTTATAATCTTGCAAAGTTTCCATCAAAAAACAAATTTAAATTTAGCGATGCTTACTTAATAATCATAGGTGTTTATCAATGGATATTATTCTGCATACAATTAATTTTTTTTTTCATATTATTATCCGTTGGGTCATTGATTTAAGATACATGTTTGACCTTTCCCTTTCTTTCAATGAATATCATGAGCTTAGGGAATCATATATTTATGAAAATATGTTACATGCTATATATACCACATATACAATTTATTATATTATTACTACTTTATATACAACTGTTCTTGTCAAAAGTCTTATCAGAGATTCTAACTAAATTTGGGCTGCATATTTCAAATAAGAACGCAGATTTTGGATTAACAGGAGGTGTCCTACAATACGAATGATTCCCGCAGCTAAAATTATAATATGTCCTTTTAACCATCCCCATATGAAACTACAATAGATCAGAACCCGTTCAAATATTTTCTTTTCATTTACCACAATAAAGTACATCTAGTAATTATATCATATCCAGGGTTTTAAACTATGCTAAATAATCAAATGTTTTATAACACATAATACACATTAGTAATGACATAAGAAGTTAAATGATGTTGATTTGATAAATGTATGTCATAATAAAAACTTCAATTTTTTTAAATGAATTAACTTAAAAAACCTGTATTTATGACGTCTATTCATGTGTAAGGAACGTTATTAAGCGATTCATCCATAACCAGACAATTAACAG
Organism: Scirpophaga incertulas; assembly: GCA_036419045.1. Classification (NCBI taxonomy): domain Eukaryota; kingdom Metazoa; phylum Arthropoda; class Insecta; order Lepidoptera; family Crambidae; genus Scirpophaga; species Scirpophaga incertulas. The sequence continues at coordinate 6,355,507 of CM071637.1, read as the reverse complement.
TTATTCATATAAAAAATATTAACCCAAACTAAATAAAAATAAATAAATACATAAGAAATATGAGTTTTAGTTTTTGTACATTATTACACCAAAAGACCTTTGACTTTACTTTATTAAAGACCCAAAAATAAAAAAAAGATATTACAAATCATATACTGAGGATAATATTAAATGAAATGGTTTAAAAACGTATCGAAGCTTACGTTTGGTAATATTGTAAATCTAATTGCCATTGCGATCGACATAAAATTTCAAGTCAGTGATTCAAAATGTAGGATCAACACGAGTCGCTTACTTGAAATTCCTTTATTTGTAGCCGATACTGCTGTAATAAAATATTTCAAGTTACGTAAATGGATCAAAGTTAAATTTCTTTAGGATATTTAAAAGGTGATTTATGATTATTACAAATTTAACTAAGTAACTGGTTATATAAAAAAAATGTACGAACCTTATTAACGTAATAAATCAAAATTTTATTCACTCGCGATCATAATTGTATATTAATAATAAGTAAGGATCAGTGCATATTTCGTGACAATTGAATTCAAACTGCGGACCTGCGCACGAGCAATCTATCTGTGACAAATCTCAGCGAATTATCAATGGAAGTTTTTATTGCATTATTGCTTCAGGATAGGGTTCAAAATCGAATGATTCTGTAACTATTTTCACGCAAGGTCGCCACTTCAGCTAGTCCAGACTATAGTCAATCTCATTAACAATCGCTCGAAAGGAAATCTTCGATCAGTTAATATGTTTGCCGTTTCGTTACGCTATTGATGCTAAAATTAAGCGTTAAACTCACTAATATGTTTGCTGTGTATAATACTATGGTTACAACTTTGTACGCCCAAGCTTAACAACATCTATAAACAAAAAACATTGTTCGTATAGCCTGTGAATATTAAAGAAAATTCAAAAAATTTAAAGTTTATGTCAATTATAAACTTGCTGCCGTCATTGGTGTTACTATTAAATCTCACCTTGCATATATTAAACTCCTTGGATAGCCTGAGTCATTTAAAGCGCAAATATTTTTTTCTTCTTGGGCAAGTTTCTGACAGGGAAGTTTCAAGGCTTATTCCTTAGAAATTATATAACTGTTACAGCTGAAATCTTCAGTCTTGTACGATAGTAATCAATATAATTTGATCTCTGTAAAGTATTACGAGAATGAAAATATACTTTTAACGTCCTTAATGTTCATAAGAATAGGTTTGTAAGTCCGGGTATTTTTGGAAAGTTGTTTCAAGCGCAGTTTTTTTTTTATTATTCTAGGTCGGTAATTGATCAATACCGATGCACCTGGCTGATCTCGTATAGAATTGGTTTTATAACAAAGATCATTGTGGTCGTATGAATAGTAAACTTCTTAAATCTCTTAACACTAATACCGCGTTATAGTCTGTGAGTCGAAGAGCTTCCAAGCCCATCAGGTCAGCTCTCGCTGTCTTGCCTCAACAAAAACCACAGTGACCGTTTTTAATTTATGACTTTACATAACCCAATGATTTCACTGTCATATCTTACTGACATGTCGTATTTAAACTGGGACGTAGCAATGAGACAGAAATAATATGTAATAATATTAAAGGTATAGGAAATAAAGAAATAACAATAGCTGAAACGGAGGTACCCAAGCAGACGATTCTATAGTCTCCTTACGTTATGAAAATAATTTAAAACGAAATATTATTGAGCCTGAATTAATTATACATTTTTTCTTACTTTTTAAGAATGACGGTATGCTTTACTGTCGCTTTAAGTTGTTTAATTTTAAGTGTGGGTAAGGCCCTGGTGGTGCGTCCATTGATCAGCAGCTGGTGTAGTTAGTAAGGGTGCTAAAAGTTATTTGAAATTATATTTGCTGCGAGTAGTAGGGATTTTAAATCAAAACCTAATCAAAAAGTCATGAATATACATGCTTCCAAAATACTAATAATGACTCACAATCGAGTTCCTTGTAAGCGGTAAATACTCATTTAAATTTATGTTTTTGGAATGAAAAAGTTTTAACTGGCTTAGCCACAAGGAAATTAGATTTCTCATAAACAAATCCAATCGCAACCGTGCAGTGAATTTGCAGGCCAGTAAGGGTAATGTTATTGTTAGCGAAATAATACAACACACCGCAATTTGTACAGGTTAAAGAAAATATTGAAAAGCAAAATTTCTTTGTCTGCATGAAACGGAAAATTAATGATTTTTTTAGGCATCCCGTGTTTACTCAGCTTTTGACTTGAACAAGCTGAGTCATAAAATCTTGCTGGACCTTACGTATACAATTAAATCACAGAGAGAGATTCCACCAAGGATAACGATTTTTATGCAATAAAAAGTTAACAAATTGCAATAATGAACCATTTCTGCTGTCTTTAATCTGATAAAACAATCTCATCTTTCGTCATAAAAAGCAGTTTTATTTGTTCAAATAATATTATTTGTTATTGATGATGAAGTCGAAAGCAGAGTACAACTGAGACCTTACCTTCAGTGATATAAAAATACCTCACACCAGGAGCATTGCTCAAGTCAGCCTTCAGTTTGCACTGATTGTGTTACAAATATTATCAATGAGGAAAGATGTTGAAACAATGTCATTTTATTCTGTTACCATTTCATAATAACTAGAAAAGAGATATAAAGCTGAATAACGTTACTTTTATATTACTTACATACACTATCTGATTATTAATTCAAAATTAAATTAAAATTATTTTAAATTAAATTTGATATATATTTTTTTATATTTGAGAAGGTATCGTAACAGGGCCAACTAAAAGTGTTGTGCTCAGAGTTTTTCTGTATAATCAATTCAAGAATGAACAACAAGGGTAATTAAGATAATAAATGAAAAATTAGAGCTGTGAGTGTCAGTGGTCAGGTCTATTGATGCCCGTTGGCGGGGAAAGGTTCTTAAATGGTAGACATATCTTGGAAAACGCAGCGTTGGTAGTTAAGATTTACCGCGGACTTTTCACTACCATAAAATTAGGTTTGTACTTTCGTGCATTAAGCCTCAACGAAGACCACAGGCAGCAATGAAATCTTGGAAGACAAGTGAATGGTAGCATTGTGATTATGACACTGGAAAGTGCTTGCGATGCTCAGTATTTGCAGACCGAAACGTCCACGCTCAATCAACATCCCAGCAGATGGTTTTTAGATACTCATTATCTACATTCAGAATGTAATCAATCAGTGTTTTATTCTAGTAGAGAAGAAAAAATGAAAGACACTACTATATGTACTCAAAACATTAGAATTTGAACTTACAATTTCATATTTTGAAGAGGTCATACCTGCGTGAGGCGACACCAATATTCAACACTCTTTTGAGAAGAATTCACGATTTCAGCATTCAAGATTCATAGTAAATCATTCGTCGAAAATATCGTATCTGTTTATGAAACTGATGGTATGTTGTTAAAATGAACAGATCAGTGCCTAACTTTATAATATTGAAGTAATCACAGGACGGTAAAGTTACGTGTCTAATCCTTATGACATGTAGCTGGCCATTATTCCAGAAACATCCCTTTTTTTCCCCAAGGAGACGAGGTTACCGTATCCAAGTGTAGCGGTGATTATGTAGGACTCCAGAACTAACGAGGTGACTCGACAGATGTGTCCTATCGACCAAACTCAGCCTAAGTCTTGATCTTAACCTCTCCTAAACTCAACCCCATTGCAGTGAGAACGACTTCTCAAGAGATGACACTCTGCAGTGTTCCTTCAAAGCCATTATTATATATATATTTAGCTATAAAAGAAATATGAAACACCGAAAGTTTTGGTAAAAACCTAGTTTAAATTATAGGCGAATAAAATAATGATGTTGGATCATTATTGAACAAATGCAGATACAATTTTCAGAGTGAACACATTAAAAAATAATATAAAACATTCACAAATACTGCGTAGTTTTCGTTACACTAGTTTCGTGATTTTGATAACTTGTTTTAATTTATTATTTAATTTTGAATAAGTTTCGGTTAGCGATAATTTTCGTATACAATAAATAGACTACCAAATCATATATTATAACCTCAGATTAATAAATAGTAATAATAAATTAGTTGGTTGTAGTGTCACAATAATTAAGTTACACACACACACCACTTAATTCACTTATCAAGAAACTGTAGCATGAATGAAATAAATATAAAAATTTATAAACAATGAGAAACATAATACTATTAAAATGCTATCGACATTATTGTTATGATAAGGTTAGCAGAATTGCGACCCTGGAAAGAGGCGACGTCAAAAACAACAATAAAGCCTACTTCAATTCAGGAATTTCCGAGTCGGAATGAAAAGCATTTAATAGCTTCGCTCGGTCAATATTTTTGAAAGTAACTGCTGTTTAGACTCCGTTTACATTGATTTATCAACATTCATTTTACTTATACAAAATGTGGTAGACGTCTTGTCTTCATTTCATTTTTGTCTGTAATGATTGTTTGGAGACTTACTTTATACCTTAATAATAACAAAAGTATATGTACATTTATTAAAACTTTCCGTATTATACAATCATATTAAAATACAAATAATGACCATAACTCCTTTTCTGTCAATACAGTTTTTCCTACTATTGAACAAATTTCAAAACATTGTGTCCCGCCTATGTAATAACATATTATTCACACTCTTTCTGGTGATGAAAATCATTGACACTTTGATAGCGTGTGATTCTGCATTTTGGCAAAAGAATAAAGTCACATTCAAGAGAAAAATAGACAAAGAAGTTAAGAAGAACTTTGAACCATCACCACTAGCTATCCAGTTAGATACAGCAAAATTAGGATATCCTAATATAGGCAATTTTACTAACGTGACTTCAAAAGTAACTAACATAAAAATAAGCGCACCAAAAAAAGTCTAAATTCTAGAATTTTGAATCTGAGTCAGCTCCCCCCTTGGCGATGGTTCGACTAACTAGGTCTAGCTAGCCCGTGGGCGTATGGCGATAGAATCACGAGAGCGCAAACCGCCACACGCCCCGGTATGGGCTCAGAGGACACCGGGGGGTTTTAGTGGGTAGGCCGGTCTCTCAGACCGGAGAGCCCCACACAGTGCATAAAGAGCACTTCCCCCCGATAAAAAAACATCTGAGTCAGCTACGTTTACATAAGTTATTCTAGATGACAGAAACGTTGTACTTGCATAAAAAATACATTGGTAACGAGAAAATTCTTCGACATTATATAACGTTTTTTTTTTTATCTTTTATTGCTAAAGTTGACAAGCAAGCAGGCTGCCCACCTGATGGTAAGTGGTAACAGTCGCCTATAGTACTTGTGGTTCCCACGAGATTCGCAGCAAATCTGCAAACCTCATAAGAACCACAGTGTACGTTGCCAACTTGTGACATAAGATGTAAAGTCACAGTACCCAGTAATATCACTGCCTATCTTACCCTTCACGCCGGAACACAGCAAAGCGAACCCTGCTGTTTGGCGGCGGAAATAGGTAAGACGTAGGTACCCATGCAGACGACCCTGGTACAGAGTCTACCTCCTAAAGTACAGAGTCTACCTCCTTGGGTACAGAGTCTACCTCCTAGAGTACAGAGTCTACCTCCTAGAGACGAGAGACGTTTCAGAGACTTAGTATTTTTTCTAATACACATTGATACAATATGTTCATATTTGAAACGATGGATATGATAGTAGTACCATTGATTTATTTTTCATATTATTTTGTTTAATCTTTATCATAATCTACTACTACCTGTATTACGTTTTGAGATTTTTCTGCAGACGTACCGATAGTATCTTCACGTGCATTACCTAACGTGAATTCCATTCTAGTAACAGATAAAAAAATGTTGAAATTCATTATTTCTGAGAGAATGATCTCAACCTTTATCTCTTTAACATTTTATCTCATTCACTGACATCAATACGCTATCAACATAGCAACTTACCTTTCGAGTATTTTTACCATATTTGTATCGATAATAAATATCATATGATATATGATCAATAATGATCTTATTCCTCGATAACAAATTGTGTCGTATTTAAACAAAAAATATTGTGCAAATATATGATTGTAAGTTAGCCCCCTCCCCTATCTTACAACCTTCATCATTTTTAGTATTGTCTGAGCGACAACAGTTGAATACCAAAAATAATGTTTAAATAAATAGGTTTTTTATTTCCTTTTAGTAAATTCAATTCCTTTATCCACAGAGCAATGAAAATAAATATAACAATGAATATAGTCATATCCATATCTTGAGTCATAAACTGTTAAAATCATTGATAAGAAATTCGAAAAAAAATAAGAAGAATTGTTATCTCATAAATTTTTTCAAATATTACCTGATGGAAATGTATTTCAGTAATATAAGTTTAGTATATATTGAACAATATAAAATGTATAACTTTTTAGGTGGAAGCTCTTCAGGAACGTGTAAAAAATATTTCTTCTTTATGTAAATATGTTTTTAACGCTGTTGGTTACCCAATAAATAAATAATAACATAATACAAATATAAATATAATCTCCATTGAAAGTAACACGCCTAAAGCAATCCCACTTTTGAGAAATCCAATTGAAGCTTGCTATTATTATTATTATTATTATTATTATTATTATCATCCACTGAGGGATACGAAGCTATTCTGATAGGGTGATTACACCATGGTAAAACATGTCGTCCAAAAGTGGTTTAGTCGAGATTGACCTAAGTGATTCGTTCCTGTTATATGAAGGTTACATTATAACATTCTACTAATGTTTCTTTCATCGTAAGAATGTCAGATATATGACTCTACTAAATTATAATAACGATAAGTGCGTATATGTCAACATTGAGATCTAGAGCTCTCAATCAGCAGATTAGAATTAGAATTAGAATTAGGTAATTTAAATTAGTTTAATCTTATCAGAAATTATGACACAGCAGGTTAATGGAGTTTGAAATGAAAAGGTTAAAATTAAGCACCAAACTCTTATTTGTTATTATTTGAATATTATTTCAATAATAATTATTTCGTGTCATTCAAATAATTCGTTTATACATTCCGTAAAAAAATATTTGTCTTTTGTGTCAAATTAAGCTGAAATTGCGGATTTGATTTCTTCATCGTCGTCATATTCTCTATTAAAGCATTAAAATCAAGAATATTTTTTAAAAAAGTACCATATGTTGTCTCTGAGGACCAAGTTTGGACTGTGGAGTGGAGGGTAACGTTACTTCAAGTCGCACTAGTAAATGACAAACATGGCACATAAGTACCATAACTTTTGACAGCTTTCCTCTTCCTTCTTCTGTAATGACTTCTTTCAATTTGTCTAGTAAACAAATTAAGTATTGTCACTTTATTCCTTTTATTAGTATAAACCGTTCTTACAAAGGTAAGTTAATTTTCATTTAGTTTAGACGTACCTACAATAACGCTACGTTTTTTATCTTATAAAAATATCTTCTATATTCGACAGAAAATCGCCATTAGGCCACGCCAAACACGGATTTATAACTTCTGCATTTCTCTCTACAGCGCTCTAAAAACTTGTGAGAACAGTCAATACGTGCGCGTTATAGAAGTGGCGTGAGCTGATTCTTTGAATCTCTCATCACCTTAATCATCCCAAGATAATGATATTAATTATCCTATAGGATACTTAACATACTTGTTTCGAATACTCCAATAGTTACTGGAAGCTACTTCTTTTTCAGACAGACATCTTCAAATACAACTTCTTTTTTACGATCTCCGGTTTGATGATTTTAATTAGTCCTTCGGGGTGCGGGTCGTATGGTCGTCTTTAATCGACTCTGAACTTGTTTGAACATACACTGCTATTTGTCTACGATGGCGTTACCAGACAGACTCCCCTTAAAGCGGCAAGAAATGTGATTATATAAGCTGATTTATGAATCTGAGTCCTAATAACAGCGCGGTATTCAATTTCTTCATATTGACTGTTTTCTTTCCGATTCAGTTGTTTGCGGGTTGAATACTTTTAAAGATAATTTAAATTCATCTAGAATCAATCTTGCTATATATGCAGCTATTAACGTGGTTGAACAGTGGCTACCTGAATAAGTAAAACTATATCGACCACCCTGTTCATTTCGCAAACATATTGATCAATTTGACGTGACTTTAGTTTATTTCTACACGACTATTAGTAAACTAAATTTAAATATGTTAACAAAGTTTTACATTTATATGAATCAGACAATTATAATACGGATGTTGGTGTTTTTGAATTGATCTACCAGCAAATATCAAAGTTTCGAAAGGAAATTTTCATTCACGAAGCTATTTCTACGAGGCTTAGTTAATATTGTGGTCTAACTTAAGTTTAATTTGTTATCCGTGGATTACTATTTTCTCAATGAAATGTTTCGAATAACATTACTGAGGTTAGTCAACTGGAAACTTTTCGGGATGATGGATGACCGTTTAATTAAATTTAATAATCATTATTTAAAAAGAAGCCAAACTTTGTTTCTCTTACTATCTTGGTGTATCTTGGTGAACTTTATATGCTGAATTGTCTTGAATTCTCGTATATTTCTTTTATTTACTATTAAGAGCTGGCTATACTATCACCAAATGCTAGCTGACGGTAGTAACCGCAGGAGCGATTAAGCCCTTTAGGGTATCTTTAAACTATAGTTTAAAGATATATCTATAAATTATCTCTTTAAACAGCACACAAAATTCATAGTTGAATATAATACGAGTACCTAAACCTCAAAGATACAAATATTCATAATATTTCAGTTGTATTATATAATCAATAAACATCCACCTACCACGAACAACTTCCTTACTGATATTGTAATTACGAATGAAACTCTGTCTGTCGGTCTGTCGCGTTTTTATATAAAACTACTACGCCGGTTTGAATTTAATTTGGATACAGATCTTCTACAGTCTGAGAAAGGATATGGGCTACTTTTTAACGTAATAAAAAGGTATAAATAAGGGGATGTTAGTTTGTATGGAAAGTACATTATTTTTAAAGCTGGAAGTTTGAAACATATTTTTAATATAACAACTACGCCATTAAAAAATAAATAATAATGTGATAGAAACAACTAACTGGATTTTGTAACAATCGCACGGGAATAATTGGAGATTCGTAGAAGAACATAGCATAGTTTTTATAAGGGAAAAATATATCGGAAAATCCGATATAACACGGGCGGTAGCTATTAAATAAGGGTATTAAATTGCCGTTGTGAATGATGATTTGAATTTACGAACTTTTCATTATACACACATACATTTTCAATATCTATTATTTCACGAAGACTACAGATTTTACACATTAATCAACAATGAAATTTAATCTAAGATCATAAGGGATTATAAGGGATGTATATTTGTTTTTTAATACTAAGTAACTAACTACAAGTAATAAATTAATACGTAAATTTGGTATAGGTTTGGTAAATAGGAATTAAATGAGCTTTCAAAGCCTACACGCGTATTATAAATTATATTCGATTAAATAGTTGTGAGTGTACATTAATAACCGTCATTTATCTGTTTAAAACTGGCAAATCCACAGTTGCGTAGTGTGAATCTATTTAATACAGGGAAAAAAAACAGCCCTTGCTGAGTTTCTTGCCGGTTCTTCTCAGTACAAGGTCTCCCGCCGTAGATTTGCGAACCGATTGCATAGCTTTTCGACATTCACAAGTGCGCTTGTAACAGCCCAGACTGAATAAATGATTTTGAATTTGAATTTGAAGACTAACCAATATCTTTATAACCACGCCGTCTCCAGAGGAGTGGTCCCAGGCACTTCAAGCCATTAGGAGTCAAGCAATAAGTAGGGTCATCAGAACTAATGGCTCGACCCGAAAGACCTACCGACTAAACTCAGCCTGAGCCGTTGGTCCTAATGACCATAAGGCCTGACGTGACAAGGAAGACTGTGCCTCAGAAGAGGCGCGGTCAGCGCTGCCGCTACGCCGCTGTAAAAAAGAGAGTATGTGCGCTAGACGAGGCACAGTACACCTAAATGGCTTGGGCCTATGTTGATAGGAACCTACTTGTTGCTAAGCAGAAGGCTGCCGAGAAGGCGAAGGTAAGGATGCGACGGCTCAGACGCTGCCGCAAGCAGGTCTTGAAGGTCCTGCATTAATTGATTAGGAGGGTTGTTACGGGCGTGTCGCGGTCCTCGAAGTCTTTATCGATTTGTATTAAAAATATTCGCTGAAGGCGATATTCAACTAATATTATGAGCGCCGAGGAATTCCAGAAAGTGGTGTTTGAAATTTGACCTACTTTTACTTACGCTCTTAGTATTACAAAGGATATTGATTACGTTTGCTGATTCCGCGCAGTTGATGATGACTTGTCCAACAAGCAGACAAGGTCGACACGTGTTTCGTCTCTCAGCGAGACATCTTCAGGATATGTTGCCCGCTCGGTGTCTCACGAGCGACTCTATTCGCTCGCTAGAGTCGCTCCGCAAAATAACACCTGCTACAATAGAGTACTTACGCTCTTAGAACAAGCGTTTAGCTGCAAATTGTCCTGTACCAGAGGCACCTTATTCGTGATAAAGGTGTAAACGTATTTTGAAACTTTTCAAAGGAAGCTAAAGAAATCGCGTATACAATTAACAATGGCGAAACCAAGCTCAGCGCAGCTAGTAATGAATCAAAAATTGCAGGGCCAGTTTTTAATTATTTCAGTAATATAGAGCTACATTATTACTATTTATTACGGAGTAACATTGTAAGTTTAATCGAGTTTCCTACTGGAAATACTCCTGTGAGGTAATAAGAAATAATGCGAGTGCTGCTATAAATATAAGAGTTTATACAATAAATTGACTTTGACCGCCTGGTACATTTTTTATTTTTGTAGAACGAATGTGTATTTGTGTTTAGCAAATTGTTATTTCACTAATATGTAATTTATATTTCGATTTTTATATGCTGTTATTTTTGAATGAGTGTTTCTTGGTAGTTAAATTATTTTAAGGAATAATTCTCACTTCTTTAGTGACATTCTTTCAAAATTAGCCAGTCATATGTTTGTAGTATGACTACACCTAGAATATTTTTAGTACCTACTATTCCAGTAGTCTAATACCAACTATCTATCTATTTTCCTGTAACAACGTAAGGTCTTGAAGTTTTGATAAACATGTCGTGTGAAGGTTGATTATTTCGCGTTTCATCACTTATTATCAAAAACAAATAGATAAAAAAAGTATGGGGAATCCCACAAACGCCTGACAATTAATAATCGGCACGACAGTATATAGTATAGCATTTTCTAGAAACTTCCAATTTTTTTACATGTTTTAGCTGTAAAAATTGTTAGACGAAGAAGTTCACCAATATATTTGTTACGTTTTGACGTAAACAGATTATTTAACGTAATTACTGAAAAAAGCTCCTTTTCAGATAAATAGCAAAATTGAGTTTATTATTTAACATGTTGTAAAAGTATATGTTTTAAAATAGCAAAAATGCCACAGCAAAATTTTAATGTAAAATCACCTTCCTAAGCTAAACTTTGAAAATATTGCTCTATTATCACTTAATGTTAGATTAGGTCACTTAGTATATTTTCAAACATAGTTATAGATTTTTCTCTCCCGCATTAATTAAAAAAACTAGAGGTTTCAGATCATGTTTAACTTATATGCACCTACAAAATATTACAAAGCAAACTAACAGTACAGTATAATTTTGCTGCTGAAACTCTTATTGCATACAGCATCGCTCGCGCTTCAAATTTCCGTTGAAATCGAATATTTTTTCACAGTAAATACAATCTATATTATTTAGTCGTATTACTTCAGTCTTGTTACTGCAAAATTTCAATATTCATCAATAGATATACATTTTAATTTAAATTTTTGATTTTTTTTCCTTAATTTTTAACGTCTTTTATTAGAATGTTGTGCTTACCTGTAAATTAGTTGATTTAAATTAATATCATTTTTTTTATTGAAATGTTAATAGAGTACTTTCGTTTATGTACATATTAATTAAAAAAATACACTCCAAACGGGTTTGAATAGTATAAGGTTGAGGCTTATAAAAAAGTAATGTTATTCTATGTAAAATGTATCTATAAAATGTGTTGTTATTCTATGGTCATACATATATTGTTGTAAAGTAATATAACCAAATAGAACAGCTAAATCTAAAAATAAGACTAAACTCAAAAGAGGCGAATAAGCAGTTGAGTTTCTTTCCTCGTTAATATCCTACCCTAAAGTTAAAAATAACCTTAGTTATTAAATATTTGATCTTATACCAATTATTCCAGGCATTAATATTCTTTTTACATACCTTCTAAACATATTTTAATTAAAAAATATGTAGTTTATATTAATATAATTAAAAAGTGTTTAACACTTTTCTTTGATCAAATTAAACTCTCCTAAAAAGACCTAAAAATTAAACAGTAAGAAGTGACGTAACAGTCTCTGTCACATGGACAAAAATATGAATTCAAATTTGAACAAATGGATTTAATATTAATAGAGGGACCTATTTTAGATCATAACTTATGAACTGTACATTAGATAGGAACGAATTGGAATAGACTCCATATTTCCAAGTTTTATAAAATATTACTAATAAATCTCTAGAAATAGTTGCTATCCATAAAGCCACACTCTACGTGAGTAAAACAGGAGCTACGAAAATAAATTGTTACCTTCTCCCGTAGTAGAAACACTTTGCAATATATAACTCGTAAGTGTTTCTTAGGACGAAGATAGCAATGAGATACTTGAATCAGAACATTATGAATATTATAAGCCAATAAAAATTTGGCTTAATATGGGACTAATTCAATCAAATTTTGATCTAATGCACAAATATTTACGCAAACATATTTGTGAAATTTTTCATTCGTAATCATTTTTTTTCTCAGGACATGAAGGCTGAGAATCCTCATGGATACCACCGCAACGGCAAGTGCTACGGCGATTATGTCGGACTCCTGGTGAATCGAGGCGGCTCGACCCGACAGACCTACCAACTAAACTTAGCTTAAGTCGTTGGTCCTATTGACCCTATGGCTTGACGTGATAGGGAGGACCGCACCTCAGGAGAGACACAGTCAGCGCTGCCCTATAAAGAGAGCATATGCGCTAAAAGAGGCCGAGAAGGGGATGGTAAGGGGCGCGACGGCTCAGACCTCGTCGCTAGGAGGTCTTAATAAAGTGATCTATGACGGGAATGAAATCAGCGAGTGACAAGAGCCCTTGCATAAGTATCTTGCCAAAGCATCTTCTTCCATTCTCCTCTATCACTCGCCATTTTGAAACCCACTACCCTTTCAAACATATCATCATTCATCCATTCTTCGGTTTTTCTCTTCCTACACGCTCTGCCTTCTAAAGAATATGGAAGGACAGAAGCATTTCACGCAACACCAAGACCAAACTTGTACGTGCTCTCGTATTCTCCATATTTGCATACGGCGCTGAAACGTGGACTATTAAAAAAGCTGACCGAGAGCGTATTGACGCCTTCGAGATGTGGTGCTGGAGAAAAATGTTAAGCATTGCTTGGACAGCTCACCGTACCAACGTATCCATCTTAAGGGAACTCAAAGTACAAACCAGGCTATCCACCTCATGCCTACGAAAGGTACTCAAGTATTTCGGCCACATTGCTAGGAAGGGAAATGACAACCTCGAGAAACTTGTAGTCACAGGCAAAGTCGAAGGAAATAGACCGAGAGGAAGAAGCCCTATACGTTGGACAGACCAGATACGCACCACACTGGAATCCACTGTCCATAACGCGTTCCACACTGCCGCAGATCGACACCAGTGGCGGTCAATAATCATGAGCAAGGTGCTCAACAAGAGAGATCACGACCCTCAGTAACTGGGGTATCGACGCAAGGAGGAGGAGGACACGCTCTGCCACTTTTCAAGTTACTAGCATCTTATCAAAACTAATACACAACTGCGCAAGAAAGTAGGACAGGTGTTCGCTGTAGCTATTAAATAATCTGAAGTCTTAATGAAGTAAAGTACCACTGGCCAAGCGCTTAGCAGCTATAACTGTTGGATACGTCCTTAGTCTAGACACTTGAGTAGAAATTGAGAGGTAACTAATTATGAATTCAACACCGTCCAGACGATATATATAACGAGGACGGATGCGAGCGTTCTTCATCCCCCATGGTGAAATTAAACAAAATACGAGTTTCGGTACACTCTTTAATTTATTAACAATAATGTCCAATAATTGACAATCAAAAATAATCACACACGGCCTAGATGGAAATGGATTCCTTTCGGAACGTGGTGAAGTCGGTTGTATGTTGGACACACCCGCTCGGCTTGACGTTCGCTCGCAAACTGCTGCCTACCCGCTCGGAGGTTGGTTGTCATCGCCTTAGTGTCAAGCCGTAGGGTTGCCAACACACAAATCGAATACACCCAAGTCGATATAGATTATCAACTTGACGTTCCGATTTTTGCTCTCTGCGACACGGCCATCTTGACACATCACACGTCCCAGTGTGATGAACCTGAAAGATCATATTCCATCTGCAACATCAAAGCATCTCGACGACCTCCATAGTCGAGTGGATAATACACCGGTTTCAAGGTGTCGCCATCTCTGAGTTCCCGGGTTCGAATCCCGGTGGGGGCAGATGTTTGTGTGATGAATGCGAGCATTTGTACCTTAGTCATGGTTGTTGATATATATTTCAATAAAAATTATTTATATATGTATAATATATGTATGTCTATCCGTTACCCTAGATCCCATAGCACAAGCCTTACAGAGCTTACTTTGGGCTAGGCTAATTGGTGTAAGTGTAACAAATATTTATTTATATTTATTTATATTTATTTATTTATCTCTACTCGGCTTATCCTGACTAAACGAGTCAGAACAAGGTTTCAAATAAACTCTCATAATAAATCAAAACTTTAATCTCAAATAATTAAGCTTACAGGATTACTGAGAATAATCACAAAGTTGCTAACTATAAACTGATCACTGATCATTATTCACTCAACCACGTACTTTAAGAAATTAACCGCTCTATTTAATCACTCACATCGAATATTTCGTTTCGAACACGGTCGTCTCCATCGCCTAATTCGAGCGATAAGACTCATGCCACAAAGTGACGATATCTCACAGAAACAGTCGTCGCTATTGCCTAATTCGAGCAATAGGACTCATGCCACTTTCGCAAGTGACGATCTCTCAAAAGCTGTCGTCGCTATTGCCTAATTCGAGCAATAGGACTCATGCCACTTTCGCAAGTGACGATCTCTCAAAAGCTGTCGTCGCTATTGCCTAATTCGAGCAATAGGACTCATGCCACTTTCGCAAGTGACGATCTCTCAAAACCGTTCGCCACTATCGCCTAAATCGAGCGATAGTAGCTCATGCCACTTTAACAAAGTGACGATAACCTTGCCACCTTCACCAAGTGACGATCGCCACGTTGCCTCCCCAGAGCAAACAAATTACAATTTAGTCTCTTGATTGAATAGTAGTAGTAGTAGTAGTGGTCAATGGGCTTACACTTTCCTCTACATCGCTAGTCTCAGAGTCTACAGATATTTCAAGGTCGGGCATCTTTCTCAAACGATCGTGCGCGTACTTGTAGGTACGCTTAGAATTCAAAGCCTTCAAAGTATATCGATCGTTTTCTAACACCTCGATAACTTTAAACGGTCCTTTATATTTAGGATCCAGCTTTGTCTGATTTCGTTCCTCGTTTTGTAAAAGAACGAAATCGCCGACAGAAAATGGAATGATTCTAGCTTTTGTCGCATCGAAACGTGTCTTGTCATAGTCAGAGTTTTTCGTCATATTAACAATTGCGGCCTCCCTAACTTGGTCTAAGTCAACGTCAGGCTCGATTTCCTCAGCTAACATTATCTCTAACGGTCTACTAACCCTTCCTATCAGTAACTCTAACGGACTTGCCTTGGTAGTACGGTTTATTGTGCAATTAAGCGCAAGTTGCACATCAGGGAGAGAATCCTGCCAAGATTTATTTGAACTTTCAGAGGACGTAAGCATGTTTTTAAGCGTCGACATAACCCGCTCTACTTGCCCGTTTGCTCGTGAGCTTCCAGTAGCGATCAAGTGTAATTTAATATTAACAGAGTCGCAAAAATCACGAAATTCCTGACTAGCAAAACAACGGCCTTGGTCCGCTATGATTCGCGTAGGTGCACCAAATAATGAGACGCTATGTTTTACGGCTCTAATACTACTGGCAGTGTCAATATTTTTTGTATGGTGCAAAAGAACATACTTAGTGAAAGCATCTATGAGAACAAAGACGTATTCTTTTGTGTCTCTTTTACCACTAAGTTTGCCAGTGGCGTCAATGTGCACTGTGTGCCAGGGAACTGCTACCTTTGGGATGGGGTGTAACTCAGCTTGAATTTTCCCTGAGTGCGATTTAGAGACACGACAAGTTACACAATTTTCTACAAATTTCCTAACGAATTTTGACATGTTTTCGAACCAATAAAAATCGTACATTTTTTCCAAAGTCTTTTCCCATCCCAAGTGTACCAACCCCTCATGCATACCTTGGACAATAGACCATCGTAACGATCTTGGAACGATTGGCAAACAACGTGTTCGTCCGTTGCGTTGTATTTTGCGATATAATGTACCTGAACGCAATTCATAAGTTTTGGAAATATCTTCATTAAGATTACCATCAGCAAGGTCACTTACTAGTTTAATTATGTCCCTATCCCGTTGTTGTTCGGCAAGAAACCAGCTGTCAGAAATTTCAGCAACACAAATTTGCTTAGTTTCAACTTTATCAAAAGTTTTGTCAGATTTTGGAGGCAAAGGGTTTCGAGAAAAAAAGTCTGCATGAACCATACGTTTTCCTTCTCTATGTACCACATCAAAGTCAAAGCTTTGTAGAAAAGCCCACCATCTGTGGACTCTAGGTATCAAGTCGAGCTTTTTACGAGCCGACTTCAGCGAACTGCAATCCGTCACGACAACAAACTTGCGACCGTGTAGAAAGTACCTGAAGTGCTTCACTGCGTTTACGACCGCGAGAGTTTCCAGCTCATAAGAGTGGTATTTCGCTTCGGCGGACGTGGTGCGACGGCTATAGTAAGCAATTACATGAGGCACGTTACCTACTTTCTGAATAAGTATAGCGCCGTAACCGATTGCACTCGCGTCAGTATGAAGCTCGGTTTCGCGATCGGGATCGAAAATGGACAATACCGGTTCATTCGTCAAAACGGACACAATCTGACGCCTAATCTCTTCATGCTCTGGTTTCCAATCAAGTCTACCATCGCCGGACGTCAAGGAGTATAAAGGTGCCATAACCTGGGAAAATTTAGGCACGAACTGTCTAAAATAAGAGGCTAGGCCAATAAATTGTCGCAACTGTGTAACAGTTTCTGGAGGTGGTAGAGCAGTAAGTGCCTCTATCTTCCCGGGATTAGGGCGAATTTCGCCCTGACAGACTTCAAAACCAAGGTATTCGACCTTTTTCTTTAAGAAAGAACACTTTTTCCAATTGAGCGAAAATCCTTTATCAGTCAAGGTTCTAAGAACCACCCTCAGTCTTTCAAGCGCCTCTTTTGGGTTTTTTGCAATCACTAGGACGTCATCCATGTACACAACTACGAATGTACGCGTTAGATCACCTAGAGCTTTTATTACGGCACGTTGAAAAACTGACGGTGCGTTACGAAGACCGAACGGCATAGCCAGATATTCGTACTGGGAATCCGGTGTAATGAATGAGGTACATTCAATAGAATCAGTGTGGATAGGGATCTGATTAAAGCCAGAAGCCATATCTAGACAAGTAAAATAATTAGCGCCATGAAGCCTTGCAATCTGATCTGGAATCAGAGGAAGCGGGAACCTATCTGGTACTGTGTTATCGTTGAGCTCGCGGTAGTCCACACACATCCTGTCACTTCCATCCTTCTTCTTTACGAGAAGAATAGGACTGGCAAACGGCGAAGAACTAGGCCTGATAATATTTGCTGCAAGTAACTCGTCTACCTTTTCACGGACAACCCTGCGTTCCTCAGGACTCAGTCGGTAAGGACGTCTGTATACGGTCTTATTTGGATCTTTCAAGCGTATAACCATTGGTTCAGTATCAGCACGAGTAGTAGGCACTCCATCCGTAAATGAGCTTTTAAAAGACTTTAGCAGCTCCACTAACTCGCTCCTAAACTCAGGGGGTACATCAGTGTCTAAGGAATCAAAGTCAATATTAGATTTAGTCACGTCACAAAAATTTACAAGTCTAGTCCGAGTGAAGGTCAATTTGTCGGAGGTCATATTAACAGCTATACCTAAAGCTAGTACTTCACGACCTATCATAATGTAGACAATTATCCGGCAAAACATGAAAAACTATTTCAATCAAAATATCATCGACTTCAATTTGTGATGTGAATTGCAAAGTACTAAAAATTGGACTTTGACCTATGCCAGTCAATGAAACACTATTATTGCAACGCTTGCCTCTAAAATTAGATGCAATAGACTCTCTGATTAGTGAGCACTCTGCTCCTGAATCGTATGTAAAATGAAATTGTTCACCAGCATGTCGCAGCATCCCAGCAGGCGCGTTGATGTGGCAGACATTCACGCGCTTCTCCTGTGAAGGCCCCGCCATGTTGTTAACATTGCTCTCCATGCCGCTCCTTCGACAATTCTTCGCGAAGTGGCCCGCGGCGCCACAGCTGAAGCAGATGGTGGACGATGAAGAAGGAATCTTCTCACTTGTTGGTGTCTTCAATCTACCATCTTGGTTACTCAGTCCCTTTCGGGAACGACATTGTGCCGCTTTGTGGCCAGCTTTCCCACAAACAAAACATTTCACAGAAGAACTATCCGAATTCACACGAAGTTTCTTGGCATCTTGGTTACTTTCATTCGAAAATGGTGATTTTCGTTTCATAAAAGAGACAGCCTTCAGTTCTTGCTGTAACTCGTTCCTCGTAGTAATATTTTGAGTAAAAGATAATCGTTGGACACGATTTTCAAATTGCGAGATATGGGACAAAACAGTTGATACGGCAATTTGTTCCACTGAAAGATTTTTCCATTTCGACATGATTGATGACATCAATTTAGCCGCATATGAAGCCAAACATTCACTATCTTTAGGTCTACTGTTTTGCAAATTAATCAGGAAACCAGCAGCAGTTTCAGCACTTTCATACCTGGCAGTGAACAGGTCCTTGAAGTTGCTCCATGTCATCCCGTGGAAGGACACTTGCGACAGCCACACAGAAGCTTGCCCTTTTAGTGCACAACTCAAGGCTATCATAAGTGGTGCGCCGTGCATATCAGGATCCGTGACGCACATATCCGCAGTAGAAATCCATGCGCGAGCATCCACGTTGTCTTTATCCGGGTCAAACTCAGGAAATCGAGTATCCTTGCTAGACGTCGGTGCCTTCATGGCTTGAATCAAGGCCATAAAATTCTGATTCTGCTGCTCCATTAATCGCATCCATTTTGTGTCTTCATTGTTTGTTGTATCACGCTCGTTTTCTTGACGGTTGCATCCCACTTCTGATAACGAGGACGGATGCGAGCGTTCTTCATCCCCCATGGTGAAATCAAACAAAATACGAGTTTCGGTACACTCTTTAATTTATTAACAATAATGTCCAATAATTGACAATCAAAAATAATCACACACGGCCTAGATGGAAATGGATTCCTTTCGGAACGTGGTGAAGTCGGTTGTATGTTGGACACACCCGCTCGGCTTGACGTTCGCTCGCAAACTACCCGCTCGGAGGTTGGTTGTCATCGCCTTAGTGTCAAGCCGTAGGGTTGCCAACACACAAATCGAATACACCCAAGTCGATATAGATTATCAACTTGACGTTCCGATTTTTGCTCTCTGCGACATATATATTCTTAGACAGGTTTAAGCATTCATAGTATGCAGATTAGATAATGAAAAGTATATGACACAATTTATAACTAAAGCTTCTCAAATTAGCTATTTATTGTACTTAATACGAAAGAAGCATTGAAAATATATGTTACTAGCTGACCCGTGCCCACTTCGTTGGACATAATATTAATAGTCCCCGAAGCGAGCCCGAACGCGAAGCAAATCAAACCCGAAGCTATCGCGCGCCGTCCGCTGCTTTGGCCTTCACACTTAAGACGATGAGTTTACTTATTTTCATCAAGATTTATAATTTTTGGTAATATATGACAAATAAATATGACCTAATGATTTAAATATTTTTTTTTAATATTAAAAATTATTCTATACTAATATACTATCTATATCTATACTAATATTAAAAAACTACTTTTTGTAACTTTAATATAAAAGTTAGACATATGCTGTCGTTGACTTTTTTGTCGATATTTTCAAGCTCCACATCTTTTCCCTAGAACTCAAAAATATATCTTTCATAGTTAAGGCAACGTTTGTAAGAAACGCTTTCATTCGACCGGTTTTTCTTCGATTCACTTTGCAAAACGGACCACCGCATAAAAGTCTTTTTATTTTTCGATTTTTTATATAACCTAAGACACTTGGCAATAATGCGGCTTTCTATTGGTGTAAGAATTTTTAGAATCGGTTCAGTAGATCCCGAGATTACCCCTTACAATTTTACAAATATCAACGTATAAAAGGTCATGTCGAAAATTGTATTTTTTTTTTATTACACATATGGCTATAGTTGGCCATACGCTCATATCAAAACATGATTTTTTTTTAAATTGTATGTATTTTACTACATACACAAACCGTATATGAGAACAAGTATTATAATTTTACAGAATTGGTGCCGTAGACGCGGATATGTATGCTTGTCATTTTGTACTACGTTTTAAAATGCGCGCCATTCGGTGCAAACGCGGTCTTGTCAAACTTAACGTCATTCACGGTCTTCATTAATTTATTTTTTATATTATTGCTTAAAGATCTAGAGATGTTTAAGGTACCATTGTAAACAAATAATTATATTTTTTTTCTTTTTATACATGTAATACTAGCATATTATCATAAAAAATTGCATTATTTCTTCCTACGTACAAACGGTTATCTAAGATTTGTCTGATGTGGCTTTATTTCAATAACGGTGTAATAACGGTCATCTGTCTGTTTTTTATAGCAAAATGTACATAAATCAAATATCTTTAAAAACATTTAAAAAATGTCTAACTATAATAACACATTACGCAAACAATATATTCAAAGCTGAAAGTATTTTTATTTCTAGAGCGATTTGACCTTTCGTTTCACTCTCCTGTAAACCTTAGTTTTAGACTTATCCTCTTATACGTAGGGACCGTCGATATACAAACACACAAACTTTATTTCTTTATAATATTAGTATAGATTTATAGTAAGATGACATGAAAATTATTTCTATGTTCACTTGTAAGGCTTAGAAGTTTTTCTCGTTGCGTAGATAATTCCATCATAGCGATAATTGTATATCTAAATGGATTTATTTTAACCTATTAAGATGCCTTATTCTCAAAATTTCTGCGCGGCAATTCTAAGCGGTCCGACAAAAACTCTCCAAATCTTCGTCGTGTGGAGATTGGTTTTTGCAATTTGAACCGTATACCTTCTACTATACACCAGGAAATACCGCGGGTCCAGCTCACGCTGAACTCAGTGAAAGGCTGAATGAGACTTGCTTTCGATTCTTGATTGCGACATCATAACCGGTGTTTAACAGCATGTGCTGCACACATAATTATTGATTACATCTTAACATGTCTGATATGGCCTTAAGCAATTTTACTAGTTACAGTCTATAAATAACCGATTGGCAGTTCGTATTAATTGTCAAAACCTCAACATAGTTGTACAACCTTTGTCTTACAGTACACCAATTGTGTGTGTGAAGTAAGAGAGGACTTACTTCTAAGAGAGAGCCTTCTTTTTAACCAATCCCACAACTACGTATTAAGATGTATAAATGCGAGAAATTTGAAATTCTAATTGTACCTCTATTTATAATTATTACAACAGAAATGACATTTATATTTTAAAAATCTATATTCTTAATTAATTCTAAAAATATATCTTGTAAGTATATTATTATTCAGAACTCATTTTGCATTTCTTTTTTCAAATCGTTCATTTCATTCGATTCTTATTTCAAAATTTTGAATTATGACTATTTCTTATTAAGCTATCGCAAACGACTTCTCATGTCTGCAATCTTCGAAATTGAGTTGAGACAGTAGTGTCACGTACTGTAGATCATTTCGACTTCCGATTAAATGGAGGGTGGCATTGAAATGGCATACATATTTCAAAATGAAACAAAAACAAAAATAAGGAACTCTCACTTACTTAAAAAAAATACATACATATTATTAACTAGCTTCTATAAAGACCCCGCGGCTTCGCCTGCGTGAAATTAGTTTTTATCAATCCTGGTCCCTTATGTCTCAACCCCTATTTAACCCCCACACTGGTAAAAATTTCAAAAGCTAGAACAAACGATTTTTTATTTCTTAAGACATGATATTTGACGATCTTGCATACTAACTTTCAACCCTTATTTCACCCCCTAGCTGGTCGAAATTTCAAAAATGCCACAACAAATGTTTAATAATTTCTTATCAAGTGCTTAAATATAAAGTTTCATGGTTTTATCTTTAAAAATTAAGAAATCCCGTACAAACGAAATAAAAAGTAACCTATGTTCTGTCTCAGGGTCTAAAGATTGTCTGTACCAAATTTCATCAAAATCGTTTGCGAGGTTTAAGCGGGAAAGCATGACAGACAGACAGACAGAGTTACTTTCGCATTTATAATATTAGTTGGGATTTTTATATATCATAAAATGTTATGCGTTGACCAATTTTGTAGATGACATAGTTTAGAATAATGCACGTCTCCATTTCTGCGCTTCCTTTTACTGTACGGACAAATGCCAGCTCTCTACTGCCTTGTGATATAATAATACTATAGGTATACTAAAAATGCGTAGTATAAATTCACGCTTTTGTATTATAAATGCGAAAGTGAAACTTTTTGCATTGAGATAGAGTTATGTAATCTATTTTTACATATAAATTTTAAAATAATTTTTATTCTTTATAGTCTAACTAGCGACCCGCTCCGGCTTCTACTGATACTAAAAACACTACAGAAAAACTGTGAATGTTTTATAACAAGAGATAGACATATACCATAGCGGAGTTTTCTGTAGACCTTTTTGTTAGTAGATTTTAGTTAGTAGTTAGTAGATGTTTACAATACATAGTACTCCAGTCATGTCCTACGCGTGTCCAGTCTTTGCGCACGCGAATCCAAATATCATTAATAAAATTCAAGTAATACAAAATAAATTCTGCCGCGTTGCAACTAACTCGCCATATTATGTTCGTAATTCAGATCTCCACAGGGACCTCGATTTAACGACCATTCAACAGCACTTCCGTACCTGCTCCGAACGCTTCTTCAAACCCGCAGAGCAACACTCTAATCCCCTTATTAGAAAGGCGGTGGATTACACACCAGGCCCTCCATCTCGACTTTTACGGCGTAGACCTCGTCACGTCCTCACCGACCAAGATAACCCTTTGACGCGGGACCTTCTGTCCTTGCAGGCAGCATCTGCGCTGCCGGCGGCATCTGCGCCGCCACCCCCTACATGATCCCTTAGCTCGGCAGCCTTCAGCATCGCCATGACTAGGTTCTCTCATGATAAGGCCGGCGTCACTTTGACTTCCCGCGCCTCTTCTAGCGCTTTCGGGTCCCTTTATGGCCTGCGCTGCATCGTCCCTCTCCTGAGGGGCGGTCGCCCTCACGATTTGCCTATATGGTTTAGAACCTAGGCCAGGCTGAGTTTAGTCGGTAGGTCACGTGGCTGGACCGTTCCGGTCGCGTGGAGTCCGACATAACCTCCGTGACACTTGCCGTTGCGGGGGTATCCTGGGTACGTTTCGGGGTATCCTCTCTTGAGGAAAAAAAAAAATACATAGTACATTATTTTGATAAATCTCGTAGGGTTCTTCAGACTGCGTTTGCAATGTAAGCGGAAAAAATGTAATTATTTACGACATCACATTAGAAACCTCTAAATTTATTAGTGTTTCTCTACTATATTATACATGTATTATACATATAAACCTTCCTTAAGAATCACTCTATCTATTAAAAAAACTGCATCAAAATCCGTTGAGTAGTTTTAAAGATCTACGCATACATACGGACAGACAGACGGCGGATAGCGACTTTGCTTTATACTATGTAGTGATAACAGTTTAATATAGCCTTATGAAGCGAGAGCAAAGTACTTTAATCCTTAGAGATTGTAATCGGTTTTTTAATTAACTTCGTGACCAAAATATTTGTTGGTTTATACTGGCGAATCCATTACTCACTCTCATATTGTTATTTTATTTATTTCCTTGGTTACTGATGATCACCTAATGTTCAAGAAGAACTAATAAAATATCAACTGCAAGCCTGTTATCATGCGGATCACTAATCATTGTGAAATTACAACTAATGATAATACAGGCAAGTTCGTTTTTATGTTGACAAACAAGCAGACTGCCCACCTGATGATATGGTTACAGTTCATGTGATTACTCTGAGATTCGCAGCAAATCTGTAACTCTCACAAAAATCACAGTGTAACATACACTGTGACTGTGCCATCATGTTATCACTTCACATCACCTACCTATCTTAACTTTCAAACCGAAACATGCAAGCACTGCTATTTTGTAGCAGAATTAGGTAAGAGCAGACGACTCTGGTATAGAATTTCCCTCGGGTAAAGATCAGGGTGCCTCAAGTACAATAAATGTTCTACTGACATGTGTATCTTATTCTCCAATATATTTGAGGAAATATTCAAAATCAAAATCAAAATAATCTTTATTCAACATAGACCTTTACAGGCACTTATTGACGTCAACAGACAAAACAAAAAAACACGTACGAATAAGGAAAAAAAAGAAAAAAATTGACTCGACACCTGTTCGGAAATTGGGAGAGCCTTCTCGAGAAGAACAGGCAAGAAACTCTGAAGGTCTATTTTTTATCTCCTCTTTACAATGTTAATAATTATAACAATATAATATAAAAATACAATATAGTATAAGATACAATCATACCTAATACGATTATTATTTTATTGGCGATAGGATTAGAATGATTCCTTATGTTGGTGATGTTTCTTATAAGCGAACTTCTGCAGTCTCAACTTTACATTCAATTAAACCAATTTTCTTATACAAGAATAACAATAAACATGATGAAATAGTAAACCCATCTCTACATTTATTTGGCCACCTCTTGGTTAAGTATGCTGAAGGGTTTTACAAATAAAACCGGAGGAGCGTTATATTAACTAGGGTGGTACAGTGCCCGGCATTGATTGCGGCAATGCTGGCGGACGAGGGAGGTTGGAGGGCTGTGGCCTCCTTCTGTGAAGCAGGGATGCTCCAGAAGGATCCCGCTCGATGGAGGTGGCGCCGGGCTCGGTAGCACAGCTGCTGCGCCGCCGCGGGTCGCCGGCGGGCGCGAGGAAGTCGCGACCGCTACGGCGACCCGGGAGACCACGCCCCTTCCGTGGCCGGGGGGCGTCGTCGGTGGAGGAGACCGGGGGAGGTAGTGTAGCCACCCCCGAGGAGGGCTCCCCTGTATCGACGGGGGAGCGGAGGCTGGGGGTTCCCGGAAGTAGCTTGGTAGTTCCCGTGGGCTCCCTACATGCCTGAGGAAGGCCATCCCTGAGGTTTTTAGTGGGTAGGCCTCCTCCTTCTGGGGAGGAGAGCCCCACATAACCACTCGCCACAGCCGGAGTATGCAATTTAATGCATTTTCCTCAGGGGAACAAAAAAATAAGGGTGGTACAGTGTACTATAAATTCATAGTATGTATACTTATTATAAATATGAACCACTTATAACACAAAAAAAACACATTCGTAAAATCCCTTTTGATATAAAATAAACAACAAATAAAACTTTAACTCTTGATTAATTTTTCTGCTATCATTCTCAACCGATACTTTTTTTTTGTAGAATTGTTATCAACAATTTCCCTTAGTTCCTTCCCCACTGCAAACTATCTACTAATAACTTCATATGCGCAAGGCTCTGTCCACAGCTCAATGAGTTAAGTTGCGAATATAAATGTTACTTTACTCATTCTAAATCTTGTTTTCGCTACTCAACATTGGCAAATGACAAAACAAGGATCACACTAATAAAATAACGAAATCAACCGTAATTTCAGTTTTATGATTTGCTAAGAAAGAGGGTAGCTCAGTATAACTCAGAAGATTGTGTTATTTTGCTTATCCGTTACTGTTACGCTTGTTTAATCTACTATACTTTGTCTATGGACTATCTTCGTAATTTACTTTTTTAAGCTGTGCTTGGTTGAAAGCGAAAGACATTTCAGAACTTTTTTTTAGTGTAGTTTGAGATAAATTGACTCATTTAACAATGTTTAGTGATATTATAAATTTATTTTGATTACTAATTAAATTTTCCTTGAATTCCCTCGAAGAATTGTCAATATTAAAAACTAAATATGTCTTTTAGGATTAATAGACACATATATATATTGCTCCTATTTATTATGTTAATGGCGACCATTAACATAATAAATAGAATCTCTTACATTATTCTGATATATATTCAATTATCTTGTGGTGATAAAAATCGTTGATTGCATAAATAATCTTGATTTTAGGGGAACAATTGTTTATAAATACAAACTAATAAAGTATAATGAGTAATAAAAAAACCGGCCAAGTGCGAGTCGGACTCGCGCACCGAGGGTTCCGTACAAACCTGCAAGGTTTACAAAGTTCGTTCATTACGACAATCGAGTCATAACTATGGTATTTTTATTGCAAAATGAAATTTGATATGAATTTCAACTTGATAGCTCTACGCGTTCATGAGGAAAAAAGTAATAAGTTTATATTTATTAAAAAATATATATTTTGTAATGTAACTAAAAATTTAAGGTTTTCGGAATTTTTCCTTTATGTGTGCTATAAAACGTTGCTTCATGCCAAATTTCAAGATTCTAGGTCGACTGGAAGTACCCTTTAGGTTTTGATTCCCTTGCGAGTACTTGCGAGTTTCAAAATATGCAGCTTAAATTGCTGTTTCTTTTGATTGCGTTGACATAGAAGTTTGATTTTGTTACAGCTTAAAGGTATTATAGACCTGAGTATTTGGTATGAATTTCAATTTAATACCTCTACGCGTTTATGAGGAAATGGGTAGTAAGTTTAAAATTATTAAAAAAATATATATTGTGTGATGTAACTAAAAATTTATGGTTTTCGTAATTTTTCCTTTATCTATACTATAAAGCGTTGCTTCGTACCAAATTTTTGAGTTCACGGGATTCTGAGTTCACGGGAAGCACCCTGTAGGTTTTGATTCCCTTGCAAGTGTCGAAAATTTGCGGCATAAACGGCTGTATCTTTTGATTGCATTGGCTTAGAAGTTTGATTTTTTCACAGCTTCAAGGGACAGTAGACCTGAGTAATTGATATAAATTTCAGCTTCATACCTCCACGCGTTCCTGAGAAAAAGGGTCTTGACAGACGGACGGACAGACGGACAACAAAGTGATCCTATAAGGGTTCCGTTTTTTCCTTTTGAGGTACGGAACCCTAAAAAAGGAAGACTCGTAGTGAAGATGAATACATTACAAAATTCAAAACGAAAGCGCTTGGCTAGATATATTTGATAGCGCTAGACCATTTAGCATAAATATTTTCAATAATGAAAGTACGAAATATTAAGATTAATCGATAGCAAATATGAAAGCGTTGATATTCCAGTCGGTCACAATTTTACACACTACCCAGTATATCATTAATTTCTATTAATAAGTTGCAAAGTTAATGAAATTAGTTTACAAGTACACGTTAAACATTCAATCCTGGATACTATGTTTGCAATTACTAAGCATAGTCACATTTTTGAAACCTCCCAGCAATAATGGTTAATGTTTTGTACACTTATAATTGGAATGTGTTTGAAATAAAAAGTAATGGTTACTCCATGCATGCTTCGCTAGGATTGTCACGTAAATGCGTGTTTGGTGTCAATATCGACATCTGTCTGAAGATTTTCACTTAATGCCATTGAAATGGCAACGTAGAGGACTGTCAGTTTTGCATAATCAAAAATGACAAGATGCCAAAAATGATCAAGGTCATTCACATAGGTAGCAGTGGGTAAATTATTCGATTGGCTGATAGCCGTTTAGCTTGAAGGTTTTTCGAGCAGACCCCAAACACTGGATAATGTGGGAAGACGTCGATTTATCGAGGGTAGTTTCCTACTCACATAGCAGGACTACTACCTAAAACGAGCGTCAATGAACTGAAATGGTGATAATGAATACCGCTCTTCATAATAAGAACGAATAATATATATATGAATATACTTATTTTTGCTATTTGTCATCATTAATTTAAATCCCTACTAATTATTAACGCGAACGTTTCTAACTATGGATTTTTTCACATAAAACCTACTCAATTGATGTTGATGAAATTTTACAATAATATCATAATAAATTTTACAACATCAGAATAACATATAGGTTAGTATGACATACGCAAGTCAAAATCAAAATCGAAATAATCTTTATTCAACATAGACCTTTACAGGCACTTACTGACGTCAAAACAAAAAAAGAGCTTAAAAATAACAAAAACCTTGTCCGTACGTACGAATAAGGAAAAAAAATTAAATAAAATATTGACTCTACACCTGTTCGGAAATTGGGAGAGCCTTCTCGAGAAGAACAGGCAAGAAACTCTGTAGGTCTATTTTTTATCTCCTCTTTTCAATATTAATAATTATAATAATATAAAATAATAATACAAAATTGAGTTACAATTATACCTAATACGTTTACGGTCGTATGTATGTTATGTATGAATATGTAAAAATAATACAATATTATAAATAATGTTGTTACCAAACGTGGCTCTATGAATAGTCTCCCTATTCCCAAATAGTGTGATCATTTAGATAGTCACTTACAAGACTAATTAACTCCTATTCTCAATGTTTTTAGTTCACTGTGTTATTACGTAATATCATTTAGCTTTATTATCATCTGTTTTAAGAAGAATCACTTGTAAATAAATGTATAGATTGTTACATACTGGAGCTTCTTAAAACGTGCAACAGATAAATTGATAATTGACATGGTAGAGGAGCACTATCATGGGTCGTACTAATATCTGCCTCTGAGTCACAACACCCAAATGCTAATTCTAGGTTTTCCATACATGCACCCATCGGCCATACGATCCTTGGAACGCTCAGAGGTTTAACTCATATACGAGTATGGAGTATGGTTTTGGATATAACTTTCTAGCTATTTAAAATGTAACAAAAGTAGTCAATACTAGACATACTGTCTTTTGAACTTTTTTACCTATCGATTTCTACTACTAAACAGCTGTGTATCATGAAGTTGACGTGTTTTACCTTAACGTTTCTCTGTTTATTTTCCTTCCCTTTTTGTATTAGTTCAAATTTGACAATAAAAATGTTTTTATTGATAGTTTCTAGCTGCAAAGAACCTTAAGGTTTGCTACAATAATAAGCCTTTTTGAATTACGAAGCTCCACTTGACAAATGTCAACATACCTATATATCTCGTCATCTTCAGGTAATCCCAAACGGTAAAGTTTGTAATAATAATCTTCATGCTTCAATAAGTTACATAAAAATACTGCATCGTTCAAAATTCTTTGTAACGGATTTTATCATATGTTCACTCATGAAAAAGAATATCAGAAATACACGAGATTACAAATTAAGAAAAGGTGGTTTTTATCCAGAAATTCCCTGGAGTTTAGAGCTTAGCAATCACCAAGATAACGATTCAAAATCATATCAACTTATAAAGTCTTATTATAAAAGACAACGAATGAATTCTAAGAAGTATTATGGTAATGCGACTCCCTGTGAAAGGTCGTTCGTTGTATTCGCTTGTTTTGTGGTTCAGAATGACTGATGGTGTTTGCTTTAAAACTATTGACTCGACAAACGGAAGATGTCAGTGTTGCGCCGAGGTGAAAGCTTTTAACCTTTCTTGTGGGCAAATCTTTGTGCCCCTTATTTGTTGAGATGTAATTGTTTATAACAATCAGTCATATGTTTCTATTGTGTTGTTCACAAAGTCATGTTGAACGTGAACAAAGTACACACATATGGTAAGTGTACAAGTGTATAAACAATTTAAATTCTTACTTTTCTTGTTGTAATTTACGTGATAATAATTTAATAATGCATATTCACTTCCTGTCATCCTCTTGATGATTCCTTAACTTAAAATAGTTATAGTCTATTGTCCTGTTCAATTACTGCTACTTAAATCTCCTTTTAGTACTTCCCTTGGTCCAAGATTGCCTGGAAGAGATTACTGTTTAGCAATAAGGCCGCCTCTTTTACATTTGCAGCGGCGCGCAATCCGCATAATCGGCGATGTAGAGGCAACAAACACCCTCGAGCCTCTACAACTTCGTCGTGATATCGCCTCTCTTAGCGCCTTCTATCGGATATTTCATGGGGAATGCTCTGAAGAACTCTTTAGCCTTATCCCTCCCTCTCCTTTAGAAACACACGTAAGGGTCTTCGGAGCTATCCGTACACTACGTCCCCCATTCCACACCGCAGTAAG
This sequence comes from Scirpophaga incertulas, assembly GCA_036419045.1. Lineage (NCBI taxonomy): Eukaryota > Metazoa > Arthropoda > Insecta > Lepidoptera > Crambidae > Scirpophaga > Scirpophaga incertulas. The sequence goes on along the minus strand of CM071637.1, from coordinate 6,324,848 downwards.
AAATTCCAAGATTCCTTCTTCTGCCGTACTTCCCGCACTTGGAATTCTCTGCCTGCGTATGTGTTTCCTACTCGTACATCCTACGACATGGGTTCCTTCAAAAGAGGCGTGAAAAGGCATCTTTTGGGCCGGCAGGGATTGGGCAGGTAGGAGAGTGGAGTAAAGTCACTATCCTGTCTGTCATCTCATTTGGGCCTCTTTCACCGCTTAACATCAGGCGGGAGGAGGTCATCTGCCGCGCCTAGCATATAAAAAAAAAATTATTTTTTTTTGTTTTTCTTTGCTCTGTTCTTGTGTTTAGTGTGCAATAAAAAGTTATGTTATTAAATTAACGACCTCCATAAGCGAGTGGATAGTACACCGGTTTCAAGGTGTCGCCATCTCTGAGGTCCCGGGTTCGACTTCTGATGGGGGCAGATGTGATTGTAAATGTAGGAGGTACTTACTTAACTACTTAATCTGCCTATAACTACTTTTTAATCCAAACTAATATTATAAATGCGAAAGTAACTCTGTCTGTCTGTCTGTTACGCTTTCCCGCTTAAACCTCGCAACTGATTTTGATGAAATTTGGTACAAACAATCTTTAGACACTGAGACAGAACATAGGCTACTTTTTATTTTGAAAAGAAAGGAATGAAGGGGGTGAAATAGAGGTTGAAAGTTTGTATGGGATTTCTTAATTTTAAAAGATAAAACCTTGAAACTTTATATTTAAGCACTTGATAAGAAATCATTAAACATTTGTTCTAGCATTTTTGAAATTTCGACCAGCTAGGGGGTGAAATAATGGTTGAAAGTTAGTATGCAAGTTCGTCAAATATCACGTCATAAGAAACAAAAAATCGTTTGTTCTAGCATTTTGAAATTTTTACCAGTGTGGGGGTGAAATAGGGGTTGAATTGAAGATAAGACCATGAATCTTGGTATCTTAGACATAAGGGACCAGGATTGACAATAACTAATTTCACGCGGGCAAAGCCGCGGGCGGAAGCTAGTTAGAAATAAACAAACCTTATATTTGTATTTGTAATCTGTTAATATTTTATGAATAATCATTGTTTATAAATCGCGCCAATCGATTCTCAATTTTTATTATGGTATGGTATTAAAATGGAGTGGAATGATAAAGATAACCGAATCGCTATTATTGGATTGCTATCAGATAGGTATCAAAACATCTACACGAATGTATCAAGATATCTTTCAACAAGACTTAGCGCCGAGGTTTTCCCGGAGGGCTACAGTATGGGGTTCTTCAAAAGGGGAGTAAATAGGTTTTTGAAGGGTCGGCAACGCGCGTTGACTCCCCTGGTGTTGCAAGTGTCCATAGGCTACGGTAACCGCTTACCATCAGGCGGGCCGTAGGCCTGTTTGCCTCCATCGTGGTATAAAAAAAACCCAAGCTTGGTTGCCAACAAACGCTCTGAATTTCATCACAATTGTTTAGGATTTATGACATTCGGACCGCGGAAAAGGAAGGGCAATAAAAAAAAGGATTTTGACATTCAATACGGTACTGACTACGCATTTGTCTCGGTCGCATTTTTCAGCAGTATTAATTTGGTTTAATAATTGCATATTTACGGAAGTGTTCCACAGTGCTTTAAATATACGGTATATATCACTTACGGATCAACCAACAAACCTATAGTAAACATATAGTGTCTTGAAGACGGGATTCTAAAGTGGACGACCACGAGTTCACCTAATTACACTACCAGTATCATAATATATGGTATATATTTATAAACACATACGGTAGGGCACATTACCACACAAAATACACCATAAGCAACGCCGCAAGTACTGGCTGGTAAGTACCTACAAACATATATAATTAGGGAATAAATAAATATAACAATTACGGGTTTACGGAACAACAATAAAAGCCTAATAACCACCTGTAATGGTGAATTACTATGAATCAACATCCATTAGATCATCTATCCACATATAAAAGTTTTCATTATGTTCAAGTCAAATGCAAAGTCGCAAATATTTTTCTAGTTTAAATAGCAAAACTTTTTTGTAGCCGTGTATTTTATCGATGGCTCCTCAGAGAAACGGCCACACTCGCGAAATAGTGATCAAACACAAAACTAAGTTTATGCTAAAATATTTAATAAAAGATATTCGGGGCTTATTTCTTTTGTAACATGGTACAGGCCTAGTTTTGGCAGCCTCTATTTGCGAAGCATGAGATGCTTTTTATCGCGTCGGCATTGGTTGCTATAATTCTGTTTTCACACAAATTTTTACGGAATTATTATTCTGTAAACGTTTGTAGGTAATTTTTAATTGACTTTAGATTTGGCTATTCGTCAATGTAAATAAAAATTAAACACTTCGTTATAATAGACAAATCATTATTATTCATAATATTATTATTTTTTGAGTTTTACTACTTATGAGCTGAAATTCAGCCTGAGTAAAAATATATCCTGCAATTTTAATAGCGCCACTTGAAATTCGTTCAAAATATTAATCGATTCTATTTTTATCCAAACTTTAAATTCGTTTAGAATCTATGATTCTAAGAACTTTTTTTTATACTTGGTGTCATATATTTATTGAACAAGCTTTTTTATATATATTTCTCACACTTACACCAATTATCCTAACTCAAGTAAGCTCTGAAGGCTTGGATTTTTTTTTTCCTCAGGAGAGGAGGCTGAGAATCCATCATGGATACCAACGCAACAGGCAAGCAGCGATGCGTTGATTATGTCGGACTCCTGGTGAATCGAGGCGGCTCGACCCACCAGACCTACCGACTAAACTCAGCCTAAGCCTTTGGTCCTAATGACCTACTGGCTTTATTGACGAGGGCCGCACCTCAGGAGAGGTACGGTTAGCACTGTCCCATGGGGAGGGCATAAGCGCTAGAAGTAGGCACGGTTAACCAAAGTGGGACCGGCCAGTATTGACGGGAACCTACACGTGGCTAAGCAGAAGGCTGCCGAATAAGGGGAGACAAAGGAGGCGACGGCTCAGACGCCGCCGCTTGCAGGTCTAGAAGGTCCTGCGTTAATTGATTGGGGGGTCGCTTAGGACATATCGTGGTCTACGTGTCCTCTGCCAATATGGACTGATATCCCGGAATGGATCCGCTGAAGGCGGTGTTGATGGGTTGAAGGCTTGGATCTAAGGTAACGTATATACATGTATTATACATATATAAATATGTTTCACAGAAATATATAATAACTATGACTGTAGTACAAACGCTCGCATTATTCACACAAACATCTGCCCTTACCAGGATGCGAATCCAGAACGTAAGAGATGACAACGTCTTAAAACCGATGTACTCGACTAAGGAGATCTTCAAATAAATTTACGCTTTTTGATCGACCGAAATTTCCATTTCATTACTTAGTGACTTAATAGCATTTATCTTCATTTATGGAACAATGATTGTGACGTCAATTTTTAATACCTGTTTTAATTCAATTCAATTCAATTCAAGTGTTTATTGCATGTCACATTACAAAACAGTGCAAGATAGCATTCACAATATAGGTATACATGTGACGCCCTGTAAGGGCACAGCAAAACATATTTTTTTTTTTTTGCCATATTATCAATATAAAACATTATATCTAAAAGCTTGATTTCATTATACACTAACAAAATAAATATAACACAACATAAGTGATATTTAACGACATCTTCAATATTATATAAAACTACAATACATTTATTAAATTATGGTATTATGTGTAATTTATTGTTATTTCATACACAAAAATAAAATATATTTATTGTATAATATAATATATATACATACACACATATACACACATAATTTTTATTTGATACACGTACATATATACTTCGCGCTATGTGGAGCACAATGCTGAGCCGGGACCTGTTTGCTGCTGAGGCAGATAACATGTAAAATCATATAAATGATCTTTTGTTATCATTGTATTTGTGTCATGGTGGCAAATAAAGTTATGTCTATGTATATTATTTATTACTATTGTATAAAAACAACCATGCATATGTAGTAATTAAGAATGGCAGCGTCTTTTATTATCATAACGTCACGTTAACGTCACATATATACGTTCCATTATCCTTTTGAATTCTTTACTCCGATCCTGTCAAATTGATCGATATAAATTCAGAATAAAGTTTAGTTTAACCTACTTAGTTATAATCTGAATGATTTATATTGTGTTTTCTCCTAAATTTATTATCCATCATGCAAATTTAACAGTATATGTACATATATTTGTTTATAATACTCAATTAAAAAACATCCACAGCCAAAAAGAAATGTTTGTCGCATTCAGTCATTTGAACATTTGCAGGTATGGAAATTGACATATTATATCATACATTCACAATGCACACTGTAAAACTTTTGACGACCTCCATAGTCGAGTGGATAGTACACCGGTTTCAAGGTGTCGCCATCTCTGAGGTCCCGGGTTCGAATCCCGGTGTGGGCAGATGTTTGTGTGATGAATGCCAGCATTTGTACCTTAGTCATGGTTGTTGATATATATTTCAATAAAAATATTTATATATGTATAATACATGTATGTCTATCCCTTATCCTAGATCCCATAACACAAGCCTTACAGAGCTTAGATTGGGCTGGGCTAATTGGTGTAAGTGTAACAAAAAAAAAAAAAAAAACACTTGGGGACAGCTGATTTGCAGCGAATCTCATAGAAACCACTAGGTTGTAGGTGGCAACTGTAACTATTTATTATGAGGTGGGGTGTCTCTTGCTTATCGATATATTGTTATGAAAAACATGCAGTTATACGATGATTATTTTCGTTGTGGAACAGAACGTCAGGTTTTGAACAAATAGTATAAAAAACTATTTGTACTTTTTTTATTATTTTTTTATTTTATTTTATTTTATTTTTCTAAGAAACCATACAGCGATATACAGACTATGTTTTTCTACAGTGTGTGCCAATACCAAGGCCAATTAAAGGTTTCCTTGCACAAAACCATTCGTAAGTAGCAACAACGGATGTTTGAATTTAAAATAACTTCGTAGAACAGTCTCTGCCTATTACCTAAATTAAAGTTATACAAGTATTAAAATTATACATAAAGTAACACATTCATTTTAGAAAATAAATTATACAGACACACTCCTTCAACACATAGCAAAGATACTATATAAAATACAATACAAATATATACATACATACACATATATATACATACATAAACGTATACACACAAATAAACAAATCTTCATATCGAGTGTTAATGTTTGTCTGGTTCGTTTTGAGATTTTAATATATTTAAGACACGGACTTTAAAGTTGGACTTGGAGCAGGCAAATATGTCAACTTCTTTAAACAAAACATTATAGTTTTGAGGCAGTCTTGTGAGTGGGGCGTTACAAGCATAGTTCGTCGCATGTCGAGACACGGCTATTAAGTTTATTATATTAGTACTTTATATAAACTCCCAGCATTTGCCATATACTGTGCAGAATATTCTCTTTTACTTAGATCTGTTTGTTGAATGTATTTCACATTAAGGAATGCCTTGTAGTTGACAATGGAATAACTCACTAAAACATGCTCAAGCTTTTGTAGAGAATGTCTTAATGAGAAAATTACAGAGCTCAAACAGAAATGTGCGAACTCAAAGCAAATATTTCTAGGAACCAAATGTTGACTGTTACCTACCAACTGAGACAAAACATTTAATTGTGTATCGTTCATTAAGTTACTCTATCTCCTTTTTGATTTATAACAACCAAAAAATACCAACAATGTCGAAATACAAAATTAGTTATTGAAAGTTTGTCTACGTCAATAAGACTAGAAGTATTAATGTTTGTTTAAATAAACTAAACACCTTGATAATATAAAAGTGTAAAATAGTGTACTTTAGAAAAAAAAAAAACGTTTTATTCGGCAACGACAAAAAAAGTAACTGCAAACATATAAAAAAATATATAATCATAATTATAACTTAGCATAACGCATCAGCTTATTGGGTTAGACAATAGCGCTGGTATTAGTCGGTGCCATTATTCGAATTACTTAAATTGTATATGAAAAAATCTTAAAATACATTAAAATAAATTTATTTCGTTAAATAACAATTAATTTAATTTATATTACACCCAGATTTATCAAAAGTAATGTCTAGCTATAAAATGTCACAATATTATATATAATAATAAAATACAATATTACATAAATTTTCATTATAATAAAATGTCACATGAGATTAAAATAAAGTATCAAGTTAACTAGCAGCATAACCAAGATTGAATAGTAAATGTAATTATTTATATTTATTGTCTTACAAAGACTTGATTGTCTTACAGAGATTTGATTTTGTAAACTTATATATAACTACTAGCTGACCCGCGCCCACTTCGTTGGGCATAATATTAATAATCCCCGAAGCGAGCACGAAAGCGAACTGAATTAAACCCGAAGCCATCGCGCGCCGTCCGCTGATGATGATGATGATGATGATGACACTCAACAATAATGTGGCTTTCTATTGGTGAAAGAATTTTTAAAATCGATGATGATGATGATGATGATGATGATGATGACACTCCGCAATAATGTGGCTATCTATTGGTGAAAGAATTTTTAAAATCGGTTCAGTAGATCCCGAGATTACCCCTTACAATTTACAAACACACAAACTTTACTTCTTTATAATTAATATTAGTATACTCGTAGATTTCGTACAGGTTTACGATTGTGTAAAATTTATAAGCATAGCTTTAATATGAATCTTGCAAGAAATCTTATGTATCTCATTATTTATCATAATGAGTTTTTTATACTGCATGAAATACGTCCCGTTTTTTAAAGATCAAAACATGAAGAACTCGTCTTTGCTAGAGGCACTGAGTGGAGGCGATGTCGCCGTGACAATGGTCATCTAATCGGGAAGCCCAAGATCGACCCCGCTATATAAAACCAGATATAAGTCCAGATTATAAAGTGACCTTGAGTCTGCCTCTATTCCCTACTCAATAAAAGTTGTTATTGTAGTTCAACTCCCAGTATTTAACCTGCTGCCCGAGACTCAAAATCAAAAAATCAAAATCAAAATAATATTTATTCAACATAGACCTTTACAGGCACTTATTGACGTCAACAAACAAAACAAAAAAAAGCTTAAATAATAAAAAAAAAACAAAAGTGTCCGTACGTTGAATAAGGAAAAAAAATAGAATAATATTGACTCGAACACTGTTCGGAAATTGGGAGAGCCTTCTCGAGAAGAACAGGCAAGAAACTCTGAAGGTCTATTTTTTATCTCCTCTTTCAATGTTAATAATAATAATATATAATATAAAAATACAATATAGTATGAGATACAATCATACCTAATACGATTACAGTCGTATGTATGTTTACATACACATATAAAATAATACAATATTATAAATAATGTTGTTACCAAACATGGCTCTATGAATAGTGTCCCTTTTTTTTTTTTTTTGTTCCCTGAGGAAAAGCATTAAATTGCATACCCCGGCTGTGGCGAGCCGGGGTTATGTGGGGCTCTCCTCCCCAGAAGGGGAGGCCTACCCACTAAAAACTCAGGGATGGCTTCCTCAGGCATGTAGGGAGCCCCCGGAACACAAAGGCCACTTCCAGGAACCCCCAGCCTCCGCTCCCCTTTCTTGGGGAGCCCTCCTCGGGGAAGCTACCACCTCCCCGGTCCCCTCCACCGACGACGCCCCCGGCCACGGAAGGGGCGTGGTCCATCCCGGTCGCCGTAGCGGTCGCGACTTCCTCGCGCCCGCCGGCGACCCGCGGCGCCGCAGCTGTGCTACCGAACCGGCGCCGCCTCCTTCGAGCGGGATCGGCCATCTCCCGACCCCGCTCGGCGGCCCCCTCTGGAGCATTACTGCTTCACAGAAGGACCACAGCCACAGCCCCACCTCCTCGTCCGCCAGCATTGCCGCAATCAATGCCGGCGGAGACAGATCTCGCCCGATCTCTGCGACCAAGACTCGGCGCTCGGAGGCCCATGCGGGGCACTCCGCCAGCGTGTGCTTTTTTTAATTATTTAATATATATGTATATTTTTATTATTTAATATATAATTATATTAATATTTGTTTTATTTAATATATATGTATATGTATATATAGATTTATATATTATTTTATATATTAGTGTATAAGATTATGTATTCGTGTATGGATATATATGTATATTTTAATCATAATCTCCCCTGCCCAATTCAGGTTCTTTGATGTGTCAATGGTTAACTGGAAGAGATCCCGCCAGGGATAAGTTCGCCTTTGCATATACATAATATGTTGAATGTATTATTTATGTTTCTGTGTATTATTTATGTGTATGTGCAATGCAATAAAGAGTTTTACAAACAAACAAACAAACGAATTTGCATGAAATATATTTGTAATTTTATTTTGCGTGAATTACTGCATTGCTAAGTTAATTTCTCCTATAATTACTATAATGTGGGTCAATTTAATCATATAACTTTAACTGGAGAATATTTTTAAATAAAACAAAATATTTTTCGTAATTTCTGTGTTTTATATTGCTATGTTGCGTAATTGTCAGACATTAGAAGTGTTATTATGGTGTTTAATTTAAAAAATACGTTGTCTCACATTAAGATTTTTATCCTGTGTAGTGGAAGCAACCACCCTTTGTCGGCATCACGTCAAAGACAATTGGAACACATATAAGAATGCAATCGCATGCGAGGCATACAGAGGAATGGAATAACCTAAAGGGAATGACGCACGCCAAGCTCTTTATGGGCTCAGAAAACTGGCTGAGATTCACACTGAGCTCAAGTAGGCTCCACACCGCCTGGTGCTTGGTGCCCTTACAGGACACTTTGGTACTAGAACTATGCTGCACAAGATGGGCCTCACTGAGACCACTCTATGCAGGGCCTGCAAGACGAGGAGGAGAGCATGACACATCTATTGTGCAACTGCGATGCTCTGGCCGGAAGTAGGCAAAGGTTGATAGGGATTGGATATCCAAAACCCAACGACTTTAGGGTAATGCCACCAAGGGACATAATCAGGCTCTTGAGCACGATTGATTGGACTGACGGTGGTCAAGTAACTGTCTAATGACATTAAGGAGTAGGAACCAATGGGGTAGCACAAAAGACCCATAATGGGTCGAAGTGCGTTGGCACCTCACGGTAGCCACCCCGGCCCCTAAGATAGATAGATAGAACCACCAATACACGCGCAGACCGTTAATTTAGTAGGTCATACAAATTATCTGTCCCATGAGGTAGTCGAACCTGCGACCCGATGCGTAGTAGCCGATCACTCGACTGCTGCACACAAACGTGCCGGCATATCGTTTCAAAGGGTAAGAGAGTAGGATTGCATGGCTTATAAATTTTATTATATTCGTCACTTTACATATTTTTATCTGTATATTCTAGCAAACACTAGGCATGAATTATCAAAAATATAAATAAAGAATCTTTCTTGAAAAAATCAGTAATAATGGAAGTATTTACAAATAAAAGAGTAAACATCAACGTATGAACCTACCTGTTCGATAACTGAGACTTTGGAAGATCAACTCGAAAGCGCTATATCATTTCCAAGCAATTTTAAAATTTATTTTATACTAGCGGACCCGACAGACTTCGTCCTGTCAAAAAGATTTGTACAGTGGCAGTTTTTTGTTCCTAATTATTTTATAGATAATGTCGCATAGCCAACCAAATCGCAAAAAAAGTCTAAATGACCTATTACATTTTGTGGTTATTCAATTTTGGAACGTGACATTAAATCCTCCAACGATGTATTCTGTGCTCCAACGCACGCACGCACACTGTTTTGATAGATATGATTGAATTTCAACTATATATAGCTTTAATAAAGCGCAAATTGACTCTTTGATGTTAGGAACACACCTTCATTGCTTAGACAACAGTAAGTGCTTGCAATATGAACTTTATACAATGACAATAAAGCTCAATTCAACTGTACGTTTTAGTTATAAAACGTTTGCATGGGAAAATAAAAGGGCTTTTTTAGGGTATTTCCGATAATTATTCGAATTTTCCTCATTGTAAAAACCCTCCTTGAACTTCAACGAACATTAACAAAAAAGAATTGGCCAAATTGGTCCAGGCGTTGTTGAGTTATGAGCTTACCAACACATTTTGCGATTCATTTTTATATATAAGATTATCTAAGTGACATTTCAACTTTTTAGCATATAATGATCTAGATATATGCACAGATACTTATTACCTACCACAAATTTCGGGCTCTGAAATTATCTTGGTTTCGTCATGCAAACTGTGACAAACAGTGACAATCGCGTAAGACAGCAAGTTTCTTAACTGGCAACTTTGTCACAACGTACCATAGTATAAGTAATACAGTAGGAAAACTTCAATCGCATTTTCGCGATAATGATTTGACTTTGGACTGAATCCCGAACCTCCTTATTACATACAATATATACACAGAGGCTGACTTAATATAGATTTAATATTATTTTATTTTTCAACGTGGAATAACTTACAATCACATTTACAATTTAAAGATGTGGCCAATCATAAATACACATTAACTTAAACAAGAAAATGTGTCCGGTTATAAGTATTAGAAAATTTGAAACGTATTCTTATGAGTAGTGTTTTATATTATTTACATACATACACAAACATACTTACGCCTCTTTCCAATTCCAATTTCTACCGTGGGAGAGCCATGCTTCGGCACGAATTGGGCCGGCTCGACCGGAGTGATACCACGGCCTCACAGAAAACCGGCATAAAATAGCGCTTGCACTATGTTTCGTCGAGTGAGTGAGGGTACCGGAGGCCCAACCCCTCCTTCCCCTCTTATTCCCAGGCCAGCAACGCATCTGTGACTCTGGTGTTGCAGGTGTACATTGGTAACGGTTATCTTACCATCAGGTGATCCGTTTGCTCGTTTGCTCCCTATAGTATATAAAAAAAATTAGGTAGATATAGATTACAGTTTCCCATTTACTACAATCTAAACATGGATCTAACTTACAATCCTACCAAGGAACTTTTTTATATTTTTTTTTATACTACAACGGTAGCAAAAAGACTTACGGCCTGCCTGATGGTAAGCAGTCACCGTCGCCTATGGACGCCTGCAACACTAGGGGCATCACAAACGCTTTGCCGACCTTATTAGAAACCTATTGAACTGCTCTAGTCTCATCAATTTTATTAATAATATTATGCATGCTAATATATGAAGATTCTAGCTAAATTGTAAAAAGAGGATATTAGAGTTCAAACTGAAATATTTTGAGAATATGAGTTGTTCGAGTTTCTTTGGCCCTTTCATCTTTACAAATTAAAAGTTTTGAAAGGAATGTCACCCTTACGTACATTAAGGAGTTGTCTGTATATTCTACGTAGAGTAATTCCAAAAATCTTGTATCGAATGTGGAGTGAAGCAAGCGTAGTATAAACAATAATTACGAAACATTTGCTTAATTGTAAACTTATTAGAATCATAAAATTTTGGATTCATTCATCTTCATTCATTCAAGAGGCTAGTGAAAATTACTTGGCAGAAAACATGTTCCAACAGGTGTATAGTTATACATATTTTCATTGTTTATCTTGGGTCATGAGTCAATAGCGGCATGGACTTCGATTTGATGGAGATGTCGAACTTTTCTATTTACACTATGTAAGGTGTCAGCCGTCGGATATAACCCTAAAGAGTGGGGTATGTAATTTACTGCGCGAAATAAAGCAACTAAGACACGAGATGCGGAAACCTTTTAAATGCACGTGCTGCCAGCAACATTGGATTCTGTAAGAGAAGAGTGGGCAGGTTTATTAGAAAAGTTTCTTCCTGTTTATGTAAAAATACTTTACATTATTTCCGTAACGTCAATATTATAATATATATATATATATATTATAATATTGACGTTACGGAAATAATGTAAAGTATTTTTACATATATATATATATTACAATATTAATGATAATGTAATAATTTGGTGCGGTAAAAATCAATAGCAAATTGGATAAGTTTAAATAAACTGAAATTGTAATATATATTTTTTTAATTAATAATTTAAAAATGTAACATAACACATTTGCTTACCCTTTATTTTTATCCGGGGGAAATGCTCCTTATGCACCGTGGCACCACGCTGGGAAGGCGCGGCCTTGTGTGGGGTTCTCCGGTCTGAGGGACCGGCCTAACCACTAAAACCCGGTGTCGTCTGAGCCCATACCGGGGCGCGTGGCCGGTTTGCGCTTTCGCGATTCTACCACCACACGTCCACTACACATTTGCTTACCCTTTTTTTTTTTTGTTCCCCTGAGGAAAATGCATTAAATTGCATACCCCGGCTGTGGCGAGCCGGCGGTTATGTGGGGCTCTCCTCCCCAGAAAGGGGAGGCCTACCCACTAAAAACCTCAGGGATGGCCTTCCTCAGGCATGAAGGGAGCCCCCGGGAACTTAACAAGCTACTTCCGGGAACCCCCAGCCTCCGCTCTCCCGTCGATACAGGGGAGCCCTCCTCGGGGGTGGCTACACTACCTCCCCCGGTCTCCTCCACCGACGACGCCCCCCGCCAAGGAAGGGGCGTGGTCCATCCCGGGTCGCCGTAGCGGTCGCGACTTCCTCGTGCCCGTTGGCGACCCGTGGCGGCGCCGCAGCTGTGCTACCGAGCCCGGCGCCGCCTCCTTCGAGCGGGATCGGCCATCTCCCGACCCCGCTCGGCAGCCTCCTTCTGGAGCATTACTGCTTCACAGAAGAAGGCCACAGCCCTCCAACCTCCCTCGTCCGCCAGCATTGCCGCAATCAATGCCGGCGGAGACAGATCTCGCCCGATCTCTGCGACCAAGACTCGGCGCTCGGAGGCCCACGCGGGGCACTCCGCCAGCGTGTGCTGGGCCGAGTTGAGGTCGGATCCACAGTGGTGACAATGTGTCGATCCCTCCCGTCCTATTCGACACAGATACTCACCGAAGCATCCGTGCCCGATGAGTATCTGAGTCAATCGGTAGGTGACCTCCTCCTTCCGTGGAGCCAAGCTTCGAGGTGCGGGAGTACGGCACCGACGGCACGCCAGACATTTGCTTACCCTAAGAAATTGTCACCCATAGAAAACAACATGACATACAGGTGAAATAAGCCTTTGAATATATTGATATGTTATTACAAAACCAAAAAAAAAACTAACAAAAAATGCTATGTTTTTATGACAGTTCTATTAACAGCCTCCGTAGCCGAGTTATATGTTATCGAATGCCGAGACAAGTGCTAAATGACCCTACTGATGATCACACTCAGAACCTTTTGTTACTACATCTATCTACGCAGCCAACTCCTCCATGATCCTTTTTTCGGCAGACTTCTGCAGTACCATGATTAGGACGCCGTTATGTTTATTATATAATCACCGGCGCCACTTTGGCTTCCCGCGCCTTTTCGAGCGCAGTTGCTTCATTTATGGGTCAACGCTGTATCTCTCCCTCTCCAGAAGAGGCGGTCGTTGATTTGCTTAGATAGTTCTTAGAACTTAGGCGTAAGGTTAAGTTTAGTAGGTAAATCATAACGGTCGGACCGCTCCGGCCGGTATGGAATTCAACATAATCACTTGTTGTCGCAATAGTACGCTGGGTATGTTTCGTACTCTTTGTAAAAATTCTTAGACTTAGAGAAAAAAGGTTTAGCAAAATTAGACGTCTAAAATAATACACTAGTTACATATCACACATATCGCTTAAATCAAATAAAACGAAATTGTCATACGTCAAACTCCTATAGCCCAATGTTCAATATTAAAATTTGCTTACAAACAGTCACAGAGCAAAAGATCACATTCAAGATGTCTTTTAAAATGGACAGAAAACCGACACATAATTGATTTGACTAACAATAAAAACTAACGGTCAAAAATTTGTAATACGTTTATTATGTCAGTTCAAAGAACTTTCGAGTGCGGCAATAAAATATAAATATTCATTCATATCATAAATTTTCAGCTCACAATTACATCTAATTGGTGAACGTTGGTTTCGTTGCATAACTGGTGGTGAGCTGCGCGAGGCTTCGAAGGCATGGCTGGGGCAGTAAGCCATCGAGGCCGGAAGAGATCGCGCGCTGCGCGGGAGTATCGCGAGTGTCACTGTGTTGTGTTACTCTATGTACGTCTGTATTAGTGGCGTGAAGGTAAGAAACAATTTTGAAAATTTCATGAACTAAAGTGGAGTTAATATTTCATTGTGTATCAATTATAATATGAAACATGCTTGTCGAGATTTATTAATGAATAATTTTACTATTATTGATGTGGGCGATGCTCATTTATTTAAACATATGATCTTTTAATTTTTCATTCGGTTTTTCATTTCTACCCTCACTTTACTAAAGAACTAAAGAACGCGGCGAAGCAAAAAGTCCTTATAGGTTTTACTGTATAAGTGATCAGAATCCGAAGAGTTCTGCATTCGACTAGCAATCAAAGTGTATTTGTATTTCTTAAATTCCTTAAATTCAATCATATTTTGCGGTTATGGGTAGACCCCCTACTTACCTTATTGCCTACCACCTACTTGCCTACATCCCATAACTTACAAAATTTATAACCATTTATAATATTTTCTTTTACTTCATAGGTACTTTTATAAATAATGTTGTCTTTATATTAGAAGACTAGCTTTTGCCCGCGACTTCGTCCGCGTGGAATAGTGACTTCCGGCAGATTTTTGGTTTTTCCCACATAGTTCCCGTTCTTGCGGGATTTTCGGAATGGTCGAGTTTCCGCAGAATTTTTAGTATTATTATGTTGATACAACTTAAACAAATTATTTCGACCAAATTTGGTACCATAAAAACGGTCATTGTGACTAAACCTTAAAAGATAGACATATGCCGTCGCGGACTTTTTTTTAGATCATGTATAGAGGAATAATTCTTTCATACATATTTTTTGTGTATCTTGAACCGTTTTCGCAGCGCACGCAAAGAAAGCCTTCAAAAATGAATAATTTTCCCCGTTTTTTACACATTTACCGCTCTGTCTTTGCTCCTATTGGTCATAGCGTAATGTTATTTAGCCTGTAGCCTTCCTCGATAAATGGACTATCCAACAAAAAAAGAATTATTCAAATCGCACCAGTAGTTTCGGAGATTAGCGCGTTCAAACAAACAAACAAACAAACTCTTCAGCTTTATATATTAAGTATAGATTATATATTAGTATAGATACTATAATATATTAGAAGATACTATAATGTAAGTAAATAGGTACTATCCGTGTATGTTGAGATCCATTATCGTGGACCCCCGTTTACTTTTCATGGACCCCCAAATGTATGTTTCGCTGACGTAGACCCCTTGCAGGTTGTCATAGACCCCTAGGGTCGATATAAATCATTTTGGGAATCACTGATATATATATATATATATATATATATATATATATATATAATATATATATATATATAATATATATATATATATATATATATATATTATATATATATATATATATGTATATATATATATAATATATATATATATATAATATATATATATATATATATATCTTAATAATATATATATTTCTTGTGTGCGTGTGTATGTGACTGAACTCCTCCTAAACGACTGGACCAATTTTGATGAAATTTTTTGTGTGTATTCCAGGGGGCTTGAGAATGGTTTAGATTCACAATACGGTCATATAGATATTGTTTTTCAGCTAAATTATTTATTTAAAACATTTGAGACAACGTGAGACAACGTGACATTTGAGACATTTGACATTTGAGACATTTGACAGGACAACGTCTGTTGGGCCAGCTAGTATATATATATATATATAATCGACTCCCTCACAACATATAAATACTACCAAAGGATCAGGTCGCACTGAATCAGCTTAGTTGACGAGACCTAAACTATTAAACATTTTATTACTTCTTTTGGGATTTAGAGATTGCGACTACTGGATAGTGATTGGATTGTTGCTATAGTAACAATTGTTAATAGCATTGTTGTAACTGACAGAGGTGCAATATGCAGTAAATTATATCGAATAAATTATTTACGCATCGAAGAATTGTACATAATAGGGAATTAATCTCTTTTTTGAAAAGAATCTTAATTCGATCCTTGCGTGTCAGTAAATCATATACTAAAAACATAAAAATTTTATACACTCGTTAAGTACTATAAAAATTGGATTAAAATTTAATATTTTCAAATTTCGCGCGTAATTAGACGAAGGCGCCGCACCAGTTGTTACTCTGTAGCGATGACGTCAATATGGCATGTAAATAATAAACAAAGCTCTCTGTTTGATGCTATGTATATTCATAAATTAAAAATGAGTTATTATCTTTTATATATAAACAACTAATAAAGAAATAATAATAAAAGAGTAATACTGACATCGATGTTTTAATAATCCGTAACTCGGCAGAACAAAAGTCGGGATTTGCAGCAAAGAATTTTCGCGACCATTAATGCATTTATTTTTGGTAAAATTCGTACTATCTCCTTTTACAAAAACTGATTTCCATAGTGTGATTCACGTGCGATTTCAATTTAACTTACGTATTTATAACGTTCTCTTACATTAAAAAAGCAACCTACAAACTTCTTTTTTTATTGTTTTGCGGCTTTATACGTACTATGATTCATAATGACATTGACACGCATAAGTTTACACTACCTTATGACGTCACGACATGGCGGCCTATGTTTCGCTCTTGTTTTACGCATAGATTAAAAAAGTGAATACTTTGAAACTCATTTTTATATTATTTTTATTATTTTATGTACTTAAACATGATGGTTCCGACTATTTAATGCATAAGCTATCATAGTTATATGCTTTTAGATCTTTTCTAATATAGAGGTAAGTACCCTATTACAATTACATAAGTACACAGAATAGCGTCAATCTCTATATTTCGACGTTAAGGCAGCTTTTATGTCGCTCGTAACAACGGCAGTTTTCGTAGAGCAAATATAAAACCTGACATTTTGCTGAGTACACACAGATAGGTTCATATTTAGAGCCAATTAAAAGGCCTGTTTCGAGACCACAGCATCACCAACACTGCGCCAATGGCGTAGATTTTAATAATTTCGAACTAAAACTGCAGTAAAAATATTTAACGCGTTCATAAGTGCTAGGTTTGTGACAGTTCTAACATATTTCATTCTAAAACTCCGCGAACTTTCAAACTAAGATTGCGGTTACATTGACAAAGCGAATGCGACAACACACAACTGCAATGTGGAAGTGATAAGCCTGCAAAAGGCAGATTTATTTAAACAAATCTAAAAAGTGACACATATTTATAAGGAATTTTTCGTTACTATATCGAGTCGAATAGCCATTACTGCTGCTTTATGTATGTCCTTTAACTGTTTATACTTCTTTAACATTTACTTATTGTAGTGCAGCATCATTATTTGTTTTAAGGATCTCCACAACAATTGGTCTTTCGCTGTTAACCTCTATCGCCTTGATTTCCACCAAATCATCGGTAAGCCTTATGGGAATCCTATTAACATTACGTTTCCAGACATTATAATTGTCATTCGAAGAGCGTTCTATCACAACAGCCGTTAGTCTTGCGAGCTGCCCACTGTTAATTAAATTTCGTAATGTTTTAAAATTTTATTAGTACTTGTTACTTAAATTTTGTTGAAAGTTCAATTTCAACGTCTATTTGAAATGTTTATTATCAGTTCTGATAGTTACATCTGTTGTAAATTTCTGTTAATTTCGTTGTTTAAACTTCTGTTCAACAAAGTTTTAATTTGCCGCTTTCTCGGTAGTAATTGTTTAATTTACGAGATAAAATAAAATATGCACAGATAGAAAAATTAAAAGTCAATCGTAAATAATTTCATAGCTGTTTTAACAAGTCAATACAAATATTTAATATCTTGTGTATTTTACTTTTTGTTATATTTTATACGAATAACTCTAAATAAATATAATTCTTATTGAATCAGCCAAGAAGGTTAAGGTTTAAGGATGCGAAAAATCCTTGAAAGTAGCTACAACATTATCGTACAATGTACGATCAATCGTAAAGTACGTAAATCGCTAATCGCTATTGTCATAGCATTGTCGTAGTCAAACTATAACATGTGTGAGTCGCTCTCACCCAAGCTCCAACTAATTAAACCATTTAAATGTTATGTTGTTTGCATATACTTAACCTAGATACCTACTCCAGATGTAATGTTTTGAAAGCTGCTATATCTCTATGTGTGACAAGTAGAAGTGTAGATTTTTAGCTACTTGTCTACACGATTTTACTTTTTTACTATAGTTTTGTAAAAGGGTAATCTGATATAGTATACGTAACTAAAAAATTGCAAGGGTAATAAAATATTGTATACTAGCTTCCGCCCGCGGCTTCGCTCGCGTGAAATTAGTTTTTGTCAATACTAGTCCCTTTTGTCCAAGGTACCAAGATTCATGATCTTATCTTCAATTCACCTCCACACTGGTAAAAATTTCAAAATGCTACAACAAACGATTTTTTATTTCTTAAGACGTGATATTTGACGAACTTGCATACTAACTTTCAACCCTTATTCCACCCCCTAGGTGCTCGAAATTTCAAAAATGCTAGAAAAAATGTTTAATGATTTCTTATCAAGTGCTTAAATAAAAAGAATCATGGTTTTATCTTTTAAAATTAAGAAATCTTACAAACTTTCAAACTCTATTTCAACCCCTTCATCCCTTTTTTTCGAAATAAAAAGTAACCTATGTTCTGTCTCAGAGTCTAAAAATTGTCTGTACCAAATTTCATCAAAATCGGTTGCGAGGTTTAAGCGGGAAAGCGTAACAGACAGACAGACAGAGTTACTTTCGCATTTATAATATTAGTTGGGATACCGTAAGTTAACACATTGCAGTGGCAAAAACTATGTACAAAAATATAATTTTATGAAATCAGTAAGCTATATCTCATTCTCTAACAAAACGCGGCAGCTGTAACCAGTGTCCATCATTTTATTTATCCAACATAAATTAATAGACACGACTTATGTCATCGAGTGTGACTGGTCAGATCGGCTCTACGTAGATCCTCTCATAACGTCTAATGTACCAGTAATGATCGCCACAACATAATAAGCGTAAATTTTACTCAGATAGTTTAGACATGAAGATAGGTTGGACGAAAAAATTATAAAGTAACACGAATAGGCAAATTGATAGGGGGACGACCTACGGCCTCGGGCCAGATAGCCTGGCCTGAGGCGCCGCCACGGGTCGCTGGCGGGCGCGACGCAGTTCGTGCCCGTGGAGGCGACCCGGGAGGGACCTCACCCCCGGATGGCCGGGGGTGACGTCGTAGGAGGTCGGAGGGGAGGAGGCGGCAAGATCACTCCTCCCCGAGAAGGGCTCCCCTTACGCACCCAGGGGTGCACAGGCCGGGGGTCCTCAGTTGCGACACTCGATCCTGAGGGGGGCCCCCTACAACGCCAGAGGATGGCCATCGCTGAGGTTTTTAGTGGGTAGGCCTCCCCCTTCTGGGGAGGAGAGCCCCACATAACCACCGGCTCTCCGCAGCCGGGGTATGCAATTCAATGAATTTTCCTCAGCGTAACAAAAAAAAAATAAAAAAAAGGGGACGACCTAGACAAACTTACTTGGACTAAATTATATATATATTAATAAATGGACAGATAAGAATGTTTGTCACCGACGATGGTATATGAAAGTGTGAAGCTAAGGAAGTTAAGGAAATTTGGATCGTAACAAGAAGAAAACTGTGATCTCTACCAATTTCCATGGAAAAAGGTGTGAACATAAGTATCATTATTATTTCGCTCAGTAATAGCCGACAAAATTTCTATAATAATCTCTTTACTGCATTTGGAAGCATCTAAACGGAATACAACTTTATAGACAAAAACAATTTCATATTCACATTAACGAAAACATGACCGTCTATCGAAAACAACGTTGCTGATTTTGTTTTTTAGAAAGTTTATTCGATAACTGGTTTATGATTTATCAAAATATTGTTTCGTTTTCATAATAGCGATGAGATATTACTGGTTTAGTCGTTCGTAGCCATTAAACAGAAAAGGCGGTTTTGTCTGTTTCGTCGTTGTGATAATAACTTAGTATAATTTGTATTCATTAGTCACAGTTATTGATATTAAAGATATTATACATTCTAATAGCGTTTCCTGATCAATTTAATAATATGATTCAATTTTCAGTTCATTAGCACCAAAACGTGCTATTAATTTAGTGATTGATTAAATTAGACCCATAGTAATATTTAGCTTTTGTGTTCTTCACAAAATACTGAAATTAAAGTTACTTATATGTATAAATATATATGTATTTTCGTATAATATTTAATATCTTAACCACATCGGTTTTATACACTCATAGCTTCCAATCAACATCCAATTAAGAAATAATGTGAAAATTGGTTTAGAATTAAGCAAGTTTTCAAATTTATGTCTGTGACTTTACATTTTATTTAAAAATTCAAACATAAAGAAGAAATAAGAAATAATGCAAAGCGGCTTTCTACTTGGATGGTACTCAAACCCGCTCAAAGCTCAAACTTCTATCTCTTATTATTACCCCTGCTTAATTTTATAGATATTAAAATTTTGATTGTCATATCTATTTAAATCAAACTAGCTTTCTGCCAGCGGCTTCGCCTGCGTGGATTTCGGGATTGGGTCTATAGAGGGTTAAGGGTTTTGCCCACGGCTACATATGCGCGGAAGTCGGTTTATGGCGCGAAGGTTTTATCGCGCTTCCCGTGGGACTATCCGTTTTTCCGAGATAAAAAATACCGAAAATCTTGCTCAAGAATCACTCTATCTATTGATGAAAACCGCATGAAAAATCTGTGCAGTAGATTTTGAAAGAAAGCCTTTACAAAGGATATTGTTTTTTGCTGATTCCGCGCAGTTGATCTTGACAAGCAGACAAGGTCGACACGTGTTTCGTCTCTCAGCGAGACATCTTCAGGATCTGAAGCTTGTTGACTGCTTGTTGGACAAGTCATCATCAACTGCGCGGAATCAGCAAAAAACAATATCCTTTGTAATACAATGGACTTCCGCAAAATAACACCTGCTACAATAGAGTACTTAAAGAAGCCTTTATTGTGCAATCCGTGGATCTGTCGATTTTTCCGGGATAAAAAGTAGCCTTATGTTACTCGGGGATAATGTAGCTTTTCAAAGGTGAAAGAATGTTTGAAATCGGTCCAGTAGTTTCGGAGCCTATTCATTACAACAAACAAACAAAAAACAAATCTTTCCTCTTTACGAGTATATAATATTAGGTCTTTACCTATGAAATTGCCGTTTTCCATTAAAAAATTTAAACGATTTTTTTTCATGTATTTTTTATTTTTATTAATCGAAGTAATCATCCATGCAATCAATGCATCTTTGCCAACGTAGTGGCAGTTTATTGATGCCCTTCTTAAAGAAATCAGCTGGACGGGAAGCAACAAATTCTTCAAAGGCATTTTGTACTGCCTCTCGGGTATTGATTTTTTTCCCGCCAAGAAGTTATCCAAAATTCTGGAAAAAAGTGGTAGTCTGTAGGCGCAAGGTCTGGTGAGTAGGGTGGATGACGGAGAACTTCCAACCCAGGTCTTGCAACTTGGAGACCGTCTGTTGTGCAGTATGAGGTCACGCGTTGTCGTGCAGGAGCAGTGGAGAAGAGCGATTGACCAATGCTGGTTGGAAATGTGCCAGCTTCTCCATCATTGTGTTCAATTCTTCACAGTATACATCTGCAGTAATGCTCATTCCGTTCGGCAAGAAGCTGTGATGAATCACACCGGCGCTAGACCACCAAACAGTGACCATCACTTTTCTAGGGGTAAGTTTTCGTTTAGGGCATTGCTTAGGTGCTGAACCAGGATCCAACCACCTTGCTGAGCGCTTGCGGTTATCAAACAGAATCCATTTTTTATCGCAGGTAACAATGCGGTTCAAAATTCATTCATTTGTGTATCTGTTGAGCAGTGCAAGGCACGTCTCGACGCGTACTTCGCGCTGGCGATCATTGAGTTCGTGGGGCACCCATTTGTCAAGATTTTATACCTTGCCAATTTGACGCAAATGGATCAATATTGTTTTGACGCTAACGTCGAAAGCTGGTGCTAATTCAGCCGTAGATTGTGTATCATCATCTTCCACAATCGCCTTTAATTCGTCATTGTCAACCAAAGTCTTCGGACGACCGCGAGGTTTATTTTTCAAGTCGAAATTCCCAGAACGGAAGAGAGCATACCAATAACAGGTGGTGCGTTGGTTTGTAGTGTTAGCTCCGTAAACGTCGTTGATGTTGCGTACCGCTTGAGCCGCGTTGCTGCCACGACGGAACTCATATTCCATAATTACTCGAATTTTTAACGTATCCATGATGGCGAAACAGATTGAAATGCGATGAAAATGTAACACTAATCAATAAATAAATGACTACTTTTGGAAAAAGAATCCCATGTTTTTAAAACAAAATTAATTTAAAATTAGAATTCTTAGCCTAACAAAAACTATTTTGATTTGAAATGGCCAGTACTGCAGAACGGCAATTTCATAGGTAAAGACCTATTATTAGTACAGATCAAACAGCTAAAAAATAGATTTGTGTTTTCTAGCTTTAAAAATTACGTACTTTTTAAATAAACTTTAATCGCCAATTTCAACTCCATACAATATATTTTTGCATTAAAAATTAATCTATGATGATCTGTCTCTGACTAGAAACTAACTTTGTACAAAATTTCATTGAAATTAGTTCAGTAATTTTAGCGTGAAAGCAGCAGATAGACAAAGTTAATTTCGCAATAGTAATGATAATATCGTTTTGGATTCTGCCATCTTCGCATCATCTCCTATTTATCATTGATTGTCAGGCGTTACAACTTTCGCTAGGTCATCTAAATTAGCAATATTTTGTACCATAAATAATGTTTTGTACCGGATATATACTCGTACATATCAGATTTGTTTAATGCGATATGACTCTTATGACGGAAATATATATTTGTTAGTTGTTTTAACTTGTATCGGAGGTTGGGTTCAGACTGTGTATCTGAAGCCGGCTTCCAACTGACGACTCTGTAATGATACAGGGAGAAAAAAAAATTGCCCTTGCTTTTGCCGCCGTAGACTTGTGAACCAATGGCGTAGCATCTTAAAATCCTATTTGAAGAATAAATTGTTGATTTGATTTGAATATAGCAAATTAATTTTATATAAATTTTGCAATATAGTTCGCATAAAATAGAACTATAAATTAGATTTATCTGAATTATATTATGTAATTTGACTATAGAGATGTATTTTATACTAAACTATGTAAGATTTCACGCTACGGGGTAAGGTATGCAAATCGGAGTTATCTATCCATTGCCAAGTTCAAGAGTTAAAATAACCAACTGCATTATACCAAGGCCTTAGCGAAGGGCAAAGCTTGAAGCATTATAACCATAGTATGTGTAGTATATGTGAGATTAGTCGCATGGTATATTTGCGTTTCTATAATTCAATGTCATATTTATTATAATATTGTAGGACATAACTACACTAAAAGAATCCTATTAATATGATGTTATACATGAAACCTACTAAGTAAGTTTCATTATTTACGTTAATATAAAGTTTTTATTTATTTATTAAGGTAACAAACAGTCTTATAATAAAGTATGAAAATATATATACATACAGAACTCAAGTACCATTATTTTCGTTATGACTATTGCAGATATGTGATGGAAACCATTATATACATATTATAAATATTTTTTTTAACTCTATTTGGTTTTCTGCGGACTCTTTGGACCGCACTCTTTTTTGTTTGTGTTATGGCCGTTTTCACCAACTTTATTTTAGCTTAGGCGACTCCTAAAAGACATGCTGTCTCACTCTTTTCAGTTAACACAAAAAGTGATAGCATGTCAATATTACTATTAATAATTTTAAACAAAAATACTCCATCCAGAAAATTACGCCTGGAAACTAATAATTGCAAATTGTGTTTCTTTGTACTATTCACATTGTAATGTTAACTATTACAACCACAAATAAGATCTTTGAGAGGAATAACTAGAGTGACGATGAAGGTTAAATTACAGAAATTGAGAAACAATGCATAAAAGGTTTCAAAGAATGAACGAAAGATGACTGTTGAAAGATGACTGTTGAAGAATGAACGAAGAAAATAGATGATACTGTTTAAATGGCCAAGTGGTTTTCGGGACCCAGGTCTAAATTTGGCATATGTTGTTCTCCTGGTCGAGCTGGGCAAAAAATGTAATTTTTGAGTTCTAGAGAAAAGATGTGGAGCTTGAAAATACTGACAAAAAAGTCAACGACAGCATGTGTGTAACTTTTATATTTAAGTCACAAAAAGTAGTTTTTTTTAATATTACAGTTAGAAATTAAAACATAACACTCTGTACTACAAAAGGATTATTAATATTATGCCCAACGAAGTGGGTAGTAGTAAATAAAACAAATGAACATCTACACAGCTGTCATTTACCACTTAACCGAGACTATATTATTGACCCCCGGGACTTTTAGCACCGAAGTTTCTAGCATTATAAACGTCATTGTCGTGTCATATTTAATGAATAGCCCTTTCACAAATAATATTCAACTTGGTACAAAGACTTTCAATATCATTCTCAATGGTCATCATACTAAAGGTCTTAATATCTTTTGACGGATTTCTAGGAAATTACTTTGAGATTCCTCAATCTCAAGATAAATACAATACCTTGGATGCTTATCTTATTTATGGCACCAGTGATTTCATTAATGATCATTAAATTATAAGTACAAAGTATCGTATCATATCGTAATTATAAGCGACTGCAAATAGTAAATTTGGTTTTTTGTTGCTGACAGTGAAAGAAACAATGATTATATGAATGAATGAAGATGTTATAAAATTTCACATAGGATATTAATAATTCATTTATAAATTGGCTATATATATTTATTTAATATACTATGAGGTAAATACTTAATGTATTATTAATATGGGATACTTTGATTTATAAATATGAACTAATCTTAATAAAAGTACCACTCACTGTAAAAGTATTGCGATAAAAAATGTATCTATAGTCCAGGATAATAATTATTTAAAAAATATTTAGAAGTTAAAATATTTACTTATACTTATCGGACTTATCTCTAAAAACGATCTCTTCCAGCCTGAAGTATATAGAATTATTACTAATTAGTAATAATATAGACACGTGAACATATACATACACACACACACACACACATACATATATATATATATATTATAGTTCAAATATAAATTTGCCTACAATTTTTTTGGGAGCTGAATTAAATTAACGTGTCTCACATCCGCGATAAAAAGTAAAATGTTTCACTTTGTGTGCCGCACGTTCTCCTCGAAGCTCAGAAGCTAACTCGTTTGGAATTTTACCGTGTCATAATAAATAAATTTGAATCAGGCTCATCGTGGCGCATTTACGACATTGTGACAGGTGAAGAATCCTGGATTTATTAATACGATCCAAAAAAAAAACCGTAAACGACGAAGCAACGCACTAAATTGAGATAACCCCGTTTAATTTTTATTGTTTGTTTCTTCACTTTATAACGGCGTCTCTTCTGTCCATTTTATTGCAGAATTGAAGCAGTATTAACACCTAATGGTATATTAAGAAATGCTTGTCAGACGCTTGACAAACGACCCAATACTGGGATTAGCAAGCTATTGATTCACAACGACAACGCGCTCACGCACTAATCGTGCATAACTAGGGACTTCCTGGGTCTGTCAGTTTTGAGTCACCATTCTTATAGTCCTGATCTGGTAACACTCAACTTTTTTTTTACATAAAATCCAAAATTCAACCGAAAGGGATACAGTTTTCGTCACAGATATATGCTCTAACAGCATTCGAGAAGGTTATATTTGCAGCGGACTGGAATTAGTGACTCGAAAACCAACGACTTTGTATAGAGGCTAATAGAGACCACTTTTTTAGTTTCTCGATATTTTCCGAATGCTCCATGTATGTTAACTAGTTTTACGATAAATCTATTGATTATAATTATATAATCTATAATCACTTACAATATGGACTGTTAAACATAAATAGAAAATACAGTCAACTGGACGTGTCCTACGATAATGACATTATAATGTTTTCTTTCACAAGGAATATCACGATTCAAACAAATCTTCGATTCTGACACGAGCTACCTATAAACTGCGTCAACTGTGTCTAATGGACAGTCAAGAAAGTGTTTATATTGAGATAATCTACGATACAGTGCTATTACAACGCTTAGGTAAATTGAAGTGGGTACTGTCTACCTAACGGCACCTCCAAATTAATTGGGAGCAACTCAAGTTCACTCCCCGATCTAATTAAAGGTCTTTAGACAGACACATGTTGCTGATTCACATTCGTTAGTGAATCTTAGTGGGTTTTTGTCGATTCTTAACTGTACATAACGGAGATAGTTTTATCAGAGGGAATCTTAGTAGGTAACGTAGTGCGAGCATATAAGAATTTTACGATTATTATCGAGCAATAACCTGTTTCATTTCAAAATTTCAATAATTTCCTTTTTATTTCCACATATGGAATACTGTTCCCATCTTTGGGCAGGGGCGCCCCAGTACCAGCTTCTCCCTCTGGACCGCTGAGAGTGACTCGAATCGTCGATTGCCCGGCTATTTCATGTCGGGTAGACTCCTTGGCGCTGCATAGAGATGTAGATTCGCTATGTATTCTCTATCGCTTATATTGCGGGGAGTGCTCCTAGGAATTGTTTGGATTAATTCCTGCAGCTAGTTTCCGTCACCGCGACACAACATTCATACTCATCATCTAGATGCTTGGCAGTCCACCACAGTGCGATTTTCCAGGAATTTTCTACCACGCACTACTATACTGTGAATTAAATTGTCGCCTGCAGTATTTCAAACCGATGCGATATCGCAACCTTCAAAAAAAGAGCATATTCCTATTTAAAAGGCCGGCAACGCATCTGTAACTCCTCTGGTGTTGCGGTTGTCTATGGGCAGCGGTTATCGCTTTCATGCTGTTTTTTTTTTTATAGGATAGGCCTATAAAAAATATCAAATCATATAATTAATGAAAGTGTGTACGTAGTCTTTCCCTGTAATTGTTTTATAATATCTTCGAATGTGAACTTTTTTATCATCAGCTCTTTTCCATTTCTTTGGAATCGTACGTGTGTTTACTTTCGAACAAACTATATCCGTATTACCACTTTTCCCCAAAGACCGTGAATGTATGTCCTATAAGCAATTGCCCCATTATCTGTCGTACAATAACCTATTAGACCCCTATCTATTCAGATTCAGATCTGGTAATATTACATCTAATTGAAGGAACTTACGTTATCAGGGTTGCCATGGAAGAAAAGTGTCTTTATTTACTATTACAGCTATAAATAGTTAATTCATTTAACAGATTAGGTGAATCTACTTACTGAGTTGATTCCTATCTCTGTGCTCGGTCTTTATGTATCTGCATAAATGAATACTCCCTTTTTTGAATCACGATCGTAAAAAGAATTTAGTTACGGGTTTGTCTATTTGATATATACGTCTGAATTATATCGCAGGTTTTCACAACTTGCCTGATGATATAAAACTTTAGTTGCGGGTATATTTATTTGGCATACACGTCTGAGTTATACTGCAGGTTTGTGCAACTTACTTCATGATATAATTCAGTACGGAATAAATGTACATTAAAAAAGTCTAAAAAGGCTCTTTTATAACGCCTTTCATATACAGGGAAGCCATAAAGGGAATTTTTATTGCAGTAATATTTTGAAATATAGTAGTAATATTTGATTGGGATGGACCGGATCGAATAAAAAATATTTTCCGACTTATTAAGTATGGGTTTTATCGGTAAATTTTCGGTCGTGGTCCGTGCATTTAGATATTTTTCTTTTTAAATTTAGATTACTTAGTAGTTATACGTAATAAACTACGCCTCACCTACTTACCTAATAAACTTAATGCTTAAAGTAAGTTTCGCAACACTATACTTATGTAGTCCTTAAGTTTGGTTTAAGCATTGAGAGTTCAGTATATTCAGTGTAGGAATTAATAATTTAAACAAAGAAAGTTTATATAATAAAAGTTGTTATAAAGATAGATTGAGATCTGGAAAAACCAACGTATCGAGGTAAAATCCTCAAACATTTTTGGCTTCTCCTTATACACATATAAGGCTTTTGGTAAATTTGTTTTCATGTATATACTTGGCCTTCTATCTTGAATGAAGATTATTTTGATTATGAATTTTTATATACTGAAAGACAAATATTTATAAGATCCACCATTATTACTGGACCAAGATATATATAAAGTACCATTTCTAATAAATATATTTAAGTAATTCTAATGGTCAGTTAAGACTGCCCGATTAAGTTCTATTTGAAGGCATACATACACAATCATTCATTGGAATAGATGAAGCTGCACTTATAGATAGAAAGTTTTATTGAGCTTTTCGAATATACCTTTAGAACTCTTATTCTCGAATTCTAACAGACAATTATTTACTATTTACAACAAATTAAAAGATAATTTGCCGGGCAGACAAGCGGACGACGCTAATGTCACGGAAGTCGTGTTATATCATCATAACCTGATGTGGAGACCGCACGGAAACCGGCATTACGTGCCAAAGCTCCTTTCTCTCTCTGGCATTTTGTTGTGCTACATAGTGTTGTCTTTTTCGCACACCACTTTCACTAAACATAAGATGGTATGCGTTTCTTGTGTGACTACGCCAGATAAAAAATCTCGGTCAATCATAACCATGTGAAACCAGTTCAGTAGTAGCAAGGACGGTCCTTTACCTACTTTGACTACCTTGGACATACATAAATATATATTGCTTTCAGAGATTATATAATGAATACTATAATCATTATAATAATTATAGTAATAAGTTGAATGTTATAAACAATATTGCTGGCCTATAGCGGACATATACCTTTGACATTTTTCGTGGGTTGTAGGTTTATAATAGGCTCATATACATATTTAAAAAAATCTGCGATCACTTAGGGTAATTTGTATATTTTAAGATTTATATTGACACACATTTTCCATCTTGCTAGATAGTTTCTATGGCAATACCACATTTTTATGAAATAAAATAACAAACTAGACTTTGATAGAAATGGAACTAAAAATGGAAGAAATGGAAACTGATGAAAACAGCTGAATTGCTTCTGATGGAATTTAATATGGAGACAGTTTGAAAACTTCAGAAGGTCATAAAATATTTTTTTACATAGAGATATTGTTTTTATGCGGCCTATATATAAGGCCTAATATTTTAGGATTAATGAATACCAATGAACCTGTAACATAGAGTTACAGAGTACCTGTAAGCCATTCAGTAATATATCCAGCCTAAATCTTTTTACTGTATGTCATCATCGTCATACTCCTTGATATGACCTCCATTCCGGTACCTCCATCCGGTATTTGCATTGGTGTGTGAAATTTAAAAATCACAAAACCAACAGAAATCTCCCTATCTTTTTTACTCTTCTCAATCAACTTTTTGAAATTTTGAACACTTCAGAAATTCATAAAATCATTTTTACATAGAGATATTGTTTTTATGCGACCTATATATAAGGCCTAACATTTAAGGATTAATGAATACCATTGAACCTGTATTATAGAGTAACTGTAAACCATTCAGTAATATATACAGCCTATTTTTTTTTATATTCGTATCGTGTATTCGTATGTCATCATCGTCTTCGATATAACCTCCACGGTATTTGCATTGGTGGAAATTAACTATCTCGTCTTCTGAATCATTTTTTATAGAATTAAAGCACACAAAATATGTTAGCTTTACTTCAATGACAATAGATGTTTTCAATATCGACAAAAGGTTACAATATGTGTTACAAAGCTTTTTAAGCGAATGTTAACTAATAAGTCTAGCTCAAACTCTGCTCTGGAACAATCTCCAAGTTTACAGAGTCGTCAACTCTGTAAACTACAGATAAAGGGGAGAAGCAATAGCTGTTTCTGGGCCTTAAGATGGAGTATCATTTGCGTTGATTGCAAATGATTCCAAATTGCGGAATAACCGTATCTTTTATGGCATCTAGTAAAGTGTCCCCAGAATAAATTCTCTATCATATTTTATATCATTCCAGAGCGTCAATGGCGCTTTAGTCTGTAGCCCAATTAGAATTGAAAGGCCCGAGGACAATCCTGTCTTGTATCAATGCGATTATTGTTCTTAGAATTCCAGTTCATTTTGATGGTAATTGTTATGTACACTTATTATTTCATCATCATCAAATACGGATGAATTGCCTGGACTTTTCGCACAACCTTTTTTGTCCTAGGTGATAATATACACTCAAATGTCAAATTTTTAAATATGTAAATATTGGACAAAAGATTTAATTAGCAATTGTTTTACACATTTTTTTATAATATTAATATAATAACCTAAGTAATCTTAGGTACATTTGTCATTGAGAATATTTATTTCACTTGGAACTCTGTCTTTCGAATAGTTGACTACGGTAATCACTAATCCGTTACAAAAAAAAATACGTGAGTTTTATAAGATCAGAAAAATATTTGATTGAACTATTTAAGAGTATACTGAAAATCATAGAAAAGCAACTCAAATGTGATTTTTACAAAGCTTAATATTAATTTAGACTAATGTTCTTTTTCTGTTTGTTACAGGCACTTAAATTAGTCAAATCATGGCGTCCCTTTTAGTGAATTCGACGCAAAGTGTCCTGAAAGATACCTACGAATATTATATGTGGACGCTATCGCTTTCAGGTAAGACATTTTACATATTAAAATAGTATAAATTTTACACATTAAAATAGTATAATACTCATTAAAATAGTTGGCATTCTTTAACAGTGAGTTTGGAATTTTCTACATCGCATTAAAGAACTATCAAGTTATTTATAGGTACGGTATACGGTATAGTCATTTAAAAAGCCGACAGCGCACTTGTAGCTCTTCTGGATCTATGGGCAGCGGTAATAGCTTACCATCATGATCTTCTTACTTCTGCATAAGTGCAAGGAAACAAACCTTATATGTAAAGAAACTAGATCTGCAACCATAAAAAATGCAACGCTTTTTTTATTTCCAAAACACAAGCACAAAAATAAATCTGAAAGATATCTTATTTATTCAGTAAATATATAGAATAAAATACAACTTGTATATCAATGCTCATCAAAGTGATATCGTCTATGGTTTTATGGTTTGGTCATAGCTTGCGATTTCACAAGAGAATCTTTATCTACGTCGTCCACTCCGCATAGGGTAAATCACATTTATTGACAAAGCATTACAGCATCTATAAAGAAAAAAAAACGTACACATATATATATAATTAGTCCAATGCTTAGAAATGTTTGTTAGTATATACCCTCAATGTCGTTCTGAATCGTTATATATTATCTGTCTCACCCACTCATTTATCTTATTTGTCACCTTCCATATACTAAAGCAATGGTCATATTATCTTTTACGCAATGCATTCATCGTCTCTACGGTTTTCCTCTATTCCTCCAATCACTCACATTCATACTCGTCTCCTTTCTTGTTACACACCAATTACCTCTATCGGCTTTGAACTAAAGCATCAGCTTTCCAGAGCGGGGGACGGGGCATAGGATAACCTCAGAAGAGTACGTACGCTCTTAGATGAATCAGTGGCCAAAGTGGTCCGATTTAACTTTGTTTGTGCGCTTGTGCACTTAATAAAAAGCGAAACTACTGGTGTTGTGTGTGTAATCACTTACAAGCGTGTAATGTTGGGCGACGCAGAAGCCGCCTCGAGTAGTTGATTTAGCTTGGAGGAGATTAGGTTAGGCGGGTCGGATGGAGCATTTGTAGGACGACGAATGTGGTCGGTGACTGTGTAGTCGGACGCGTTTTTTATGAGCGGGTGTTGATTACTTTAGATGTTGTTGGATAGAGGGAATGTCTACGTCTCTGTGGCGATCGTGACATCTAACATAAAAAGGAGCCCCGGTTACTCGAAGTAAGAAGTTGTTTTGAAATACTTGCATGCGGTAAAGGATATTTTCGTTTGCATGTGCGAAAACGGAAGACGTGTAGATCATGCATACTATATAGAGTACTCGTATGCGCTTGTTGCCGAACATGTTACCTATCTGATTCATGTAGAACTTCGCGTGATTGAGTCGACTTCGAGTGACACGGCAAACGTGCGGACAGAAACTGAGTTGTGTGTCGAGTGTGACGCCTAGATATGACAGTGCGCTGCCATGGAATGACAGTACCCTGTAGGCTTATATCGTCTGTCCCAGTACTAACCGGGTCCGTTTTTTTACATCTAGGTAGATTGCGAACGATTTGTCTGGGTTTACCTCGATGCGCAAAAGACGGAACCAGTCGCCCAGCTCAGTGCGATGTCGCCCGCGAATAGAGCTAAATGGATACCTCCGGCGGAGTTAGGATGTCGTCGGTGTAACCCGAGTATAGTGTCGGTGAGAGTGTAGTGCCTGACGGAACGCCAGCGTGTAATGGTCACGGTGAGGATAGAGGGCCCTCGTGTTTGAATGTAAACGTCCTCTTATGCAAAAAGGCGTAGATTATTTTAACTAGGCGGTCGGGCGTGCCGCAGTTATATAGTTTAAAAATTAACCCTGTGTGTGAAACTTTATCAAAGGCTTTAGCGACGTCAAAAAAGATCGCTGTGGTTTTGTATTTATGCGCATAAAAGTCTTCTAAAGCATAATCGACTATTCTTTGTACGTCCAGAAGGCAAGAGTGCTTGAGACGGAACCCAAATTATTCCGGTCTAAGTATGTTGTTGCTATAGAGATGCTCTTTAAGTCGAGCCATTGTGAGTCTTTCGTACCACTCCATTAGCAGCATAGCATACAGCTCTATCATACAATAATAATACTCTTGATCATCCTCTCATTTGATGGCAAGTGGCGATAAGATCGTCGGTAGAAATTATCTTCACCTGGATCCCTAACATGTAAAATGAACAAGTATCTACCATCTAGTTGTCGACATCAGACTCGCTTAGCGTCCAATGGTCACATTGTTACTAGTGCTAACTATAGGATGAGTCGGGGTAAAAAAAATATGTTGGTCCTGGAAGGAAGAGTCAGAAGGCATGGAACACCCCTGTAATACTCTAGCTTGAAGTAGACACAAGCTGTCAGACAAGACTGACAGACCACAAGGCTATATCTCACTAAAGACTATCGCAAACTTTTGTTTGAACCGATTATGGTGGAAATACTGGCTAGATGATTAGACAAAAAATGGGTAACACAAAAGATTAATTTTAAGTTAAAATGAGAAAACTCTCGCCGGAAGAGCCACTTCACTTGTAAGATAAGATATCATTTTTTATTTTTGAATATACAATTCCTGTAACACTATTTTTTGACCAGGTGAAATCAGAAACTCTATCCCCAAATATTATTACATCATAACAACATCCAGCAATTCAATTTGAAATCACGTTCACATTTCAAATATTGTTTCGCTATATGTACTTTGTTCAATAAACTCAATATTGTAACGACTCTAGTGAATTACAATGGAGTGCGAAATCATTTAACTGAATATAAAACTGAATATACAAGGTAGGTACGTAAAATTGAAAACCATTTCGATGTTTTTCAATTTGTATTGTCCAAAATATTTTGTTGGTTATTTTATAGTTTTTTATCGAAATATTTGAAAAGATCTTTAATATTTCAAAATGAAAACTTCTTTTCTTTTCTTTTACGATATTTATAAAAAAGGTAATAATTACAATTTTGATATTAGTGTGGGAGCTTTTGAGAAATTGTTTGGTTTGTTACGTTGAAGAAGTTTCCATTCCATTAGGTTTTATCTGTGATTTGAGTTATTATTTTTAGTTTGACTTTATCTTTCTGACTATGTTATAGCGGATAGTGTTAATTTTTCAAAAGGGAACAAATCTTTGTTATACTACCATAGGCTATTTGATGTTGAAACGAGAGCAAGCTTTCTATATCGTAAGGGCAGATTAACTTCTATATACAGTATATATACAGTTTCGGGAGTTATGGACGTAAGTAAGGGAATCATGACTCTATAATACATGTAAATGTCAGATTTATGCATAAGTGTAATTATAAAGATCTTCTTTTTTATATTCTTATATTTATTATCAAATATCATTCTTTGGAATTCCGATATGTAATCAATAGATTATTATATATTACTTAAAAGATGTCCCTGTTGGAACAGTCTTCATTATTTCAATATCTATTGTGCTGCCAGTTGTAGATGGATATTTCTGCAGCGTACAAAAATTAAATTGATTCCTACTTTTTGAAAATGTTTGTTAATTAAACGGTGTATTTTGGATGGTTTTATTTTTTATCATTGATATTTAAGGTGTATACGTGAATTTATAAATACAATTTTCAAACTGATATGCTTTTAGTCTCACTAGGCCAACTTAGCTAAACTTAGTATATTTGTTTTCCTTCCACTGCCTATAGTTGAGTAAATTTTTTTATAACAGAGAGAAAACAAATAGAACAATAAATTTTAGAAGAAATACTAGTAAGCAAAAATCAAGTAAAATCTCTTCTTATCTTACAAAGTTTACAATCATATTTGTAAGAAACTTGTTGGCTTATTGTAAGATCTCGTTTGTTGTAAGTTTTCGAAATATTTTAAAACTATTTAAGTCATTATTATGATTTTATTTCCTTTTTTGTAAAATTTGTTATTTAATGAGTTTTGGTATAAGCAAAAGAATATAGTTTTAAAGCAGTTTTTTTTATTAAAATAAAAAGAACATAGTTTATTTAAACTGGTCCAGAGCACATGTGTTATATTTAATTAGAAGAAAGTGAGAATCTATGCCATCGGAGTATGTTAATTAAATTGACCATGATATCCACGACACCGGAAGCAGGTCGGCCAAACACTAATCGCGCTTTAGCTTCGTTTCGACAAGATCATAAATATTGATAGTTTGGGTAATGTAGGCCATAGCGTCATATTCAACAGCGGAATTTACCTGCAACTGGGTGAAAATGACAATTTTATGATGTCATAGCTTTCGGTATGCCGCCAAAATACCACAAACATATCCCGTCTATTGGTGCGCAATAGTAATTAAATTGTATGTTATTACCTGAAAATTAACAATATCTAAGTAATGAATTATGTACGAAATATATTCATAAATATACTCACGCCTCTTTCAAACATACTTCCCTAGCTTCCTCGAATTTCATCACGAGAAAAGAAAAGAGTCTTACACGTTGTCTTCAGCAATATAATCTTTATTGTCTTTTCGTGTACATTTTAATTTAAATATTATCAACTTAACATAGCAGGCTCGTTGGTTACGGGTACTCTTGACCTGTTTTTTTTTCAGGATACCGCCTATTTGGTCCATGTATATTCGTCTAGTTGCCCATTCACATTTACCTTAAACTTCTTTCATCAGTCGTCATTTTCATCATCTCCATGTATCCAAAACACTCAAGTTTTCCCGTTTCGATTTATATCACTTTATATTTCACACCGCACCCTTAACACACTATTTCGCAATTTATCCTTACTCAAGGCATCCCTCTCAAAGTTCTGATTTCCACTGCATTAATCCCGCTTTTATCTTTCTTTTACTACACCCAGCATTCACTCCCATACATGAGCGTAGGGACCAGCACGCCTTCATGCACAGCTAGACGTGTGTTTTTTGACAAGGTCTAATACCATCTCTTGTAATCTTCGATCCCAGTCATTTCCATTAATTTTATTAATGGTCGTTTAATTTTATTTATTTAAATGTATTCAATCTGCTTACTTCCATGTAACATTTTATAATTTAGCAATAATAATTCATAATTGAATTATGATTTATGAAATGGAAATTTAAAGTCTAATGTCTGTCCTCTATTCTTATGCGACATTTTAATAAACTAACAATATGTAATTCGTCTCAAGACATTTGTAACGCAATGAATAAATACATGATTACAAAAAAGGAAGTAGGCAATATGCATACTTCTAATCTTAAACATAAAAAAACAATACTATTTGGATTTGTTGAAGAGGAAATGTCCTAAAGTGACTGGCAAATGCTGGATAATACAGGACACCGCCTTTCACTAGGTGGTCCAACGGTATAGTTGATGGACGATGTACGGTAGCTGCACAAGACCGAACGGTGTGGAAATCTTTAAGAGAGACCTATGTCCAGCAGTTGGCGTTTACCGGTTGATATGATGATGAATGATGAGCTCATATGCAACTATATCACTGTACTTGTCAAGCAAACAGAATAATCAAATTAATACGATGATGTTAGACGATTTAATTATATAAGCCACCTTTCAGATACACCCTTTAATCTAAGTTGTAGGATCGTTGGCCAAGGCTCAAGCTAAATTTTGTCGGTAGGCCATTCCGAACGAATGGGCGCTGTCTGTTCGGAGTCCTCAATAATCAACGTGGCACTTGGTTTCTTTGGTACCCATTAGTATTTTCAGCCTCTATTCTCCAGAGGAACAAATACCCTCAGATTCGGTTAACGTTCTTGTCGATTCTCAAGCAAATCAGATCTTATAGTAAGTAGTATGCTTCTACGTAGTACATGATTAATAACTGGTCATGACCAATGCACTTATTATCTTTCTAGCTTCAGTAGTATATCTACGCCACTAGAATTAACATAATTAAACGACCACATTTAATAGTAGTAAATTTTTAAGTACCTCCAGTTTTGGCCCCCTTGCCAGTACGAAGGTACTATAAGAAGCAAAGAATTAAAAAGTTTCAAGTCCATAATAATTGGTCTGATGTTGATAAGAAAGTATCTTTTTCTTTTAACGTCTGTGGTTAAGTAGGTGACACTTAAGACTGTTCGCTCATAGAAGTCTCTTAGATCTTTGACAAAAATGTTTAACATATTTTTGCCGAAATAACTACTAACAACATATCTAAATTGGTATCGGAATATTAATTTCTGTATATTAATAATTGTATGGGTCAGTTCTCTTTAAGCAGGTTGAGATTCCAACTAGCTTCTATCTTTCATCTTATTCTTGCTCAAATGATATGAAAGCCAATAGTTTCTTTGTCGTTATATAAAAGAAAAATATTTTTTCCTTCACCCCTCAAGATGCGACCTTCTGTATCTTAGCTTAACTTTGCTAATCTAATGATTTTTTTTTGTTACAGATGACAGAACCAAAGGATGGCCGCTAGTAGATTCTCCCCTACCAACGCTGTTCTATACATTGACATATCTCTTTATAGTTTGGATTGGACCAAAGATAATGAAAAATAGACGACCTTTTAAGCTTACATGGCTTTTAGTGCCTTACAATCTAGCAATGGCCGCCCTGAACGCGTATATAGCGCTCAGGTTACTCACGGCTTCATTTCGACTGAGATATAGTTATATATGTGAACCCTGCAGGCAGAAATATGACCCAGACGAATTACAGGTAAGCCATATTTTTACGTAAATTTAAGGAGTGTTCAATTATTGGACCTTAAATGTGATGAAAAAACCGTAACACGGCCAGTTCTATTGCATTTTTAAGTGTCCCATTTTTGATAACGTTTTAGAAGCCATATTTTTACGTAAATTTAAGGAGTGTTCAATTATTGGACCTTAAATGTGATGAAAAAACCGTAACACGGCCAGTTCTATTGCATTTTTAAGTGTCCCATTTTTGATAACGTTTTAGAAGCCATATTTTTACGTAAATTTAAGGAGTGTTCAATTATTGGACCTTAAATGTGATGAAAAAACCGTAACACGGCCAGTTCTATTGCATTTTTAAGTGTCCCATTTTTGATAACGTTTTAGAAGCCATATTTTTACGTAAATTTAAGGAGTGTTCAATTATTGGACCTTAAATGTGATGAAAAAACCGTAACACGGCCAGTTCTATTGCATTTTTAAGTGTCCCATTTTTGATAACGTTTTAGAAGCCATATTTTTACGTAAATTTAAGGAGTGTTCAATTATTGGACCTTAAATGTGATGAAAAAACCGTAACACGGCCGGTTCTATTGCATTTTTAAGTGTCCCATTTTTGATAACGTTTTAGCAAACACAAATCGTACATTCCTACTTTATCTATTCTAAGATTATATTGCTTATAATATAATTATGCGTAATTATTCAATAATTTAAATTTTTATTTTAGCTTTGATACGACAAACAGCTACATGTATATCTTGTATGTATATATAAATGTATATGTGTATGTTTATATATGTGTGTAAATGTAAATGAATTATGCATTTCATAATTAATTTTATGTCATCGACGTTTGATTATTATTTGCCAGCTGCTAAGATATGGAAAGAAAAATGTATGGAATCATTAATGTACATACACATTTAATAAATATCAGGCACTTAAACAATTTAAGCAAAATATATATACAATTAACTTCAAAAGTACTTTTTGATTAGGAATTAAAATTAGAAGCTCTATCTAAGCTTTCGTTCAACAGCATCTATTTTCCCAATCCAAACGTATTCCGAGTTTTTATGTAAGTATTAATATTTTTTCTAAGCTTATTTAAAATATTAGTTATTCTTAATGGCTGGAGCAGTTTTGTATATGTCACAATAAAATATATATGTCATTATATATCAATTAGACGCTAGTATATAAGTGTCACGCCTCGTATTGAGTACTGCTGTCATATGCTTGAACATTTTGACTCGAACCAAAGATAAGCTAAACGATTCACTGACGATCCTGCACTAACAAGCGGTATTGAAACATTAAGTTTGAGGAGACTTTACCTCTTTATGTGCCGTTTGTGGCAACTATTCTTTAATATATTGTATACGTTAGTGACTTCATTGTATTTTTACTACTAGAAAATCGCTATAACAGCTCATGGTAGAAAGAATGTAACACTTCTGTAGACCAGAAGGCGTACATTCTGTTGAATCAAGAGCTACGAACGAATTACAGTTTTATAGTTCTTTCTTTGTAACAAGCTCTTTTTGTATATATAAAAAGAAAGTTAACGTGTTAAGGGCATTAAAGCTTGTTTTTAAACGTCTGTTTAAGAGCAAACTTTAATACTTTATAAGTCTGTAATTCTAGTTTCTAGCGGTGAGCATTTTAAAGTTTTACATTTTCCTTTTATTCATAACTACCCACTTAGGTGGCATATATAGAAATATAACGTGATATAAATATATCTAAATATATAAATATATCTGTGCGTAATGAATAAACAAGGAACAAAAGTGGATATCTTAATTCTAGCTAGAAAGTAATTCGGTTTTTGTTACATAATACCTACCATGTAAAATGTAACATAGTTCTATGATTTTCATATATATATATATATACATGATTATTGTAGTTACTTTATTTTACTATTTTATTTACTAAGATAAGTAAGTTTAAAATTATTTCTATGTTATTGAAATAAAAGATACTTTTATTATTTTGTTAAGTTATTGATAATTTACGTAATATCACTAAGCTTAAGAACAGTTTTTAAATAACAATAGCCAAACCTTTGTA
The DNA here is from genome assembly GCA_036419045.1 of Scirpophaga incertulas. NCBI lineage: Eukaryota > Metazoa > Arthropoda > Insecta > Lepidoptera > Crambidae > Scirpophaga > Scirpophaga incertulas. The sequence continues at coordinate 6,285,250 of CM071637.1, read as the reverse complement.
TTTCATTGTATGGAAGTAACGTTAAAATATTTCTATTTTATTTAATATACAAATTACTTTATGTACGCTTAAAAATTTTCTTTCTTATGTCAGCAATAGTTATGGTATTATGACCTATGCATAGTTATTATGACCTTTGTATACAAACATGATTGTTATGAGTAATGTTTTTCCCCAGATAGCAGACGCAGTATGGTGGTACTACTTTTCGAAGCTTCTAGAATTTTGTGACACATTCTTCTTCATCCTCCGGAAAAAAGACGAACAGTTGACCTTCCTTCACGTGTACCATCACTCAACTATGTTCTCCTTCTGGTGGATTGGAATTAAATGGGTTCCGAGTGGCTCAAGTAAGTGATTGCTTGTAGTTTTAAATTACTATTTATTTATACTTATTTCACTTGACTTTGAAGATAATACTCAAATATAAATCTCCTAGTTGTATATGTTACCGGCCAAACCCGATTTCAGGAGAAACCGGTTTTGCCTAGGCTAAACTAGTTCTTCCTATAAGCGATAGGATAAACCAGTTTAGTCTAGGCCAAACTAGTTGATCCTGATATAAATACGCACACCATAGGATAAACTGATACGGTCTAGTCTAAATATTATAGTACATTTTTTAGAAAGTAAAAATAAATAGATAAACTGAATAAAATAATCGGTAATTGGAACAATAATAATTTTTATTAAACTAGAAAGATTCGTCGTTAAAAGTTATGGATAATTTATAATACGAACAATCATACTATAACAAATAATACTGTTTTTTTAATAGAAGCAATAATCATATTATGTCTTCTTGCCAAGAAGTCAATGATACTCTGCAATTCTAAGTGCCAAAGCAAACCATGTAAAAATAAATAACAATTTTAATAATTGACATAATATGCATAACATGATTATTGCGTTTATTAAAAACTAGCGGACCCGACATACTTCGTCCCGTCAAAAAGATTTGTACAGTGGCAATTTTGTTCCTAATTATTTTATAGATAACTAGCTTTCTGCCCGCGGCTTCGCCTGCGTGGATTTCGGGATTGGGTCTATAGAGGGTTAAGGATCATAGCTTTTGCCCACGGCTACATATGCGCGGAAGTCAGTTTATGGCGCGAAGGTTTTATCGCGCTTCCCGTGGGACTATCCGATTTTCTGAGATAAAAAAATACCGCAAAACCTTGCTCAAGAATCACTCTATCTATTTATGAAATCGCATGAAAATCTGTGCAGTAGTTTTTGAGCGAAGCCTTTATTGCGCATCCCGTGAGATCTGTCGATTATTCCGGGATAAAAAGTAGCCTATGTTACTCGGGGATAATGTAGCTTTCCAAAGGTGAAAGAATTTTTGAAATCGGTCCAGTAGTTTCGGAGCCTATTCATTACAAACAAACAAACAAACAAATCTTTCCTCTTTATAATATTAGTATAGAAAACTAGTACACTCATATTATAAATTGGTGAATCAGCTTAACACTTTTTTAACAAAAATTGTTAAGCCTTATCCCGATACAAGCATCTGGGAGCTTTTTCACATGAGCCACTTCAAATAATACCTAAAAAAGCGTTCCTGTCTAGGCACGCTGTGAATGAGTTGTGCTCCTACAGTTTCAGATATCTATTAGCTTTTGTTACGACATATCATCAGGTGGGCCAATGGCTCGTCTCCCTCCAAAAGAAATAAAAATCAATTAATCAACAAATTAATGCTTGCAGCTTTCCTTCCTGCAATGGTAAACAGTGGTATCCACGTGCTCATGTATACGTACTACGGTCTCTCCGTCTTCGGGCCGGCTGTCAGCAAGTACCTCTGGTGGAAGAAATACCTTACCATCATGCAATTGGTGAGTTACTTTGTTGGAATCGGTAAAAGTTGAATGAATGCGTGACTTTAAAATTAAAAAAGGTAACATTAGAAATAATGCAAGATCTATTTTTTTTCCAAATCTATACAAGTAATACGATTCTACGAAACTGTATATCTTTGATTTGCTAATATATTTTAGTATTGCACTACGAAATGCTATGTACCGCTTAGTACTTGATTGTGTACATCTATATTTTATATCAGATTTTTCAAAAGGAAATATATTTTTTATGCAATAAAAATGTTCCTATATTCTTCTCCAGATCTCTCACATTATTCTTATATCAAATTTTTATCAAAATCGGTTCAGTAATGTGGTAGTCTATTCAAACAAGGTAAAATAGAAATTCTTTATAAACCTTAAATTTCGTATTTATTTACACCTTATCAAAAATTTAAAAAATAAAGTACAAACTTGTAGTTTTAACTTGTAGTTGTATACAATTACTTTCTTTACCTTCCATACCAACTTTCATCGAACTCGAACTCAAACAGTAAACAGTTGAAATAGGGATTTCAACTGTTTACTGTTCTTTTTATGTTCTGTCTCAGCTCCAGAATTTAAATTGGTTAAATAATGTTGACATCAAAGCGAAAGAGACAGAGTTACTCTTTCATTTATAATATTAGTTCGGATTTCGTCTATTTCGTGATTTGAATAAGTATTTGTCTTCAACTGTGCTTGAATGACTTTTAAATATTATTACGTTTACCCAATAAATAGATGTTAGTAAACCATTGAATGCCGAACAATATTGATTCACAATAGGAATTTCATATTTTAATGAACTAGTTTTCTTGGTGGTTCATCTCTTAAGAATTCATTTCTAATTTGTTTTTGACTATACACATATTTAATCGCTTTCTAATCTTAAGAAAGAAATCAAACAATTATGATTGTATATGTATTTTTAGACGTCTAATGACCTAAGCGACCCAAAACACGTCATATAGAAAGATGTAGGCTCCTATGTGAAAGCTAGAATAGCAGCACTTTGGTAAAGGTTTTGATAGTCGCAATAAACGTTTCAAGCTTCTTTAACGGCTGTAATCTAGAATAGAAAAAAACTCATTGCTTTTTCTATAATAGAAATAAAGTTCATGTTTGTATCTGATTTATTTTTTCATAAAAATGCAAGTATTTTCATTAATATATATTTTCAAGGTGACTATAAAATTATATATGATGTTAATTTGCATGTTAGATTATACAAAACGTTACAAACAAACAATCAATCTGTGCATTTTTTTTTACAATCTTTTATGTAAACTCGTATCTTCGTAAAGTAACAATGCAAATACAATGGCAATTTTAAAATGTCTTAGAAAGCTTCTTACGAATTATGCGCCGAATAATATTTTGTTACAATTTAAATTACGCAGCATCTTACAGTGACGTCTTAATATTTCGACATCGCTTTATTGTTATGCGTTATTGTGTTGAGTTTTTGTGATATTATTTAATCAAATTATATTAAAAGTATGTACACAATTGTATATTTGATTTTTATATTCATAAAGGGCAATGTCATTTCACATGCATATAGAACAGTCCTAAGAATATAACCTGCTATAATAAATTCAAAACATGAACCAGTTTCTGCTGTCAATATGTGATCAATGTCTTCACTATACTTCACCTTACCCGTTCACAAATAAAAATTCAAAACAGTTTATTTTTAATATTACTGCTTATATTAAAATATGTTTTTGAGCATAAAGCTTGATGTAATCTAGAAAACAGACATTCAAATCATTTGAGTACTTTATATTAAAAATACTTGAAAATGTGATAATTTATATAATTGCCGTTTGCACACTAACTTTTTACTTATTTATTTGATAGAGAAATCAAAATTTCACATACATTTCAAGAAGTAAGTATTAAAATCATAAATAATGATAGAATGTTTTTAGAAAGTTAATACAATCAACAAAGTACAATTCTAGAATAAAAATATACCGATTTAATTATTATCAAAACTTTATGCAACATAAAATAACATCCACTTATCATGTAATACACAAAATTTCATAAGTAAACTTCTTTTTCTGTTAACGGATTAAAAACTTTTGGTACTGCTCTACATATCTCCATAGATAGCAAAATCGGTCGACTAAAGGATTGAAGCACTTCAACTACAACTATGTGTTCCGACATTGACAAAAAGCTCTCCCCAACTATATTGCGACTGTTAATTGCCGAAGCGTGGATGTCTATTGAACCTTTAATTAACCTTTAAGCGAAAACACGTGTGTTTTCATACGTATGCTCTACAACCGTGGGTACGTATGAAACGTAATTTCTTATTAGTATTGATAACTGATACACGTTCCACTGCTTAGACACGAGGAGTGACGCCGACTGGCCTATAGGGCTAGTTGTCGCCCTTTATTCTACTAACTAAGTTAGTAACTAATTATTTTATCTTTCGTCCATAACGTCCGAAAGCAATAGCAGCAGAGCAAAGCTTTTATAAGCAAAGCCTAAACGCACCCGCTAAAGTCAACAAAGAGAATTTTATTGAAATTAACAATTCTGCTTGTACTAACATTAAATCATACGTATTATATATATTAATGTTTAATACAAATTATATTGTGAATGTTTGTTCTTTATCTCGTACTAGCGACCCGCCCCGGCTTCGCACGGGTGCAGTGAAAAAATGGTTATGGTGAGTTATCCCTAAGAGATAGACATATACCTTCGCGGACTTTTTTGTGGATTTTTGTAAGTTGTACAATACTGTAGTACATTATTTTGGTCTATCTCGTAGGGTTCAGCCAGCGTTTGCAATATAAGCGCAAAAAAACGTGCTATTTACGACATCACATTAGAAACCTTTAAATTTATCAGTGGTTCTCTACTATATTATGCATTTATTATACATACAAACTTCCTTAAGAATCACTCTATCTATTTAAAAAAACCGCGTCAAAATCCGTTGCGTAGTTTTAAAGATCTAAGCATACATACGGACATACAGCGAAAGCGACTTTGTTTTATACTATGTATTGATATGTAACAAGCGACCCGCCCCGGCTTCGCAAGGGTGAAATGTTCGTGAATGAATCGAATTATTTACGACATCACATTTGAAACCTCAAAAATAACTGTATTTCTCACAATTTATTGGATGTTATTTATTATACATATAAAACTTCCTCTTTACTCTAAACGCATCAAAATCCATTGCGTAGTTTTAAAGATTTAAACTTACATAGGGATATAGGGACAGAGAAAGCGACTTTGTTTTATACTATGTAGTGATGTGTTGCATACAAACAAACCACTAATGCCTTTTTTGAATTTGATGAAACAATGTCGTGATAAAACAAGGTAATCTTCGTGAAATGTAAGCAGTCTTTTGATGAAATATGCGGTCATTTAGTAGTGTAATTTGACTTCAAAACTAATACCTAATAATAACTAAACCTTTCACCATAATAATCACCTACATATATACAATGTAGCTTCGCTCCCTGTAGATCTTTTTTGATTACATTTCTGTGACGACATAATTATGTGACAGGTATATGTCAGATATTGTCATCGTTTTCATTGACTATAATATTACCAGCTTTACAGGTACGGTCGGCCAAGAAAGTGGTCTACCACCCTAAGGTTGAAAATCATTCGCGCGCTATAAAGTAACAGAGTTGATTTTCCCGTGCAAAAATATTCTGAAAAAATTGACAGATTAATAGCTGTCAGATTATTTTAGGTTTAAATGTCATCACTCTGCATAATCTTAAAAAGGTAATAAGTACAGGAGTTCAACCTTATCGCTATTTTACTCACATATGAAATTTTGTCAAAACTGGTAGACCACTTTCTTGGCCGACCGTACTTTAGAGTTACTTTACAGGTAATTTAATATAACTAATTCAGTATTATAATTCGCCACTTTTTTGTTTTATTTACAATTTCGACCATTTTTACTTTCTAGTTGGCAACAGCAAAGCTTTGCGAATCTTACCTTTTTATAAATTACATCAACCCAAAGCCCTGAAACTCACTTATTAAATAACACGGGCTTATGGTGGATGTACTTATTGTACAATTTTTGTCTTTATTCGGAATTGTGTTTAAGGTAAATAAATTCCTTCTTTCGACTGCTATGACAACCTCGGGAGGAATTAACGTTATTGAGAGGGCCTTGTTCTAAAAATACACGTATCTTTGTATGTATTACAATGAGTAATTCATGTTGAAATTCCTTTATTAGGTCCATATTTATATATTTAAGCATCAAAACTCTCTTGCAATGAATCATTGAATTAAAATTCTAAGTTGATCGAAGAAAATTATTGTTTTTAATTGTCACGACCTCCGTAGTCGAGTAGTTATTTCACCGGTGTCAAGGTGTCGCCATCTCTGAGGTCCGGAGTTCGAATCCCGGTGGAAACAGATGTTTGTGTAATGAATGCGGGCATTTGTATCTTAGTCATGGTTGACGATATATATATATATATATATATATTTATATATTTTTTTTTTTTTTTTGAGCGAGAGCGTGCCGTCTAGTGTTCAATATACATATATTTTTATCAAAATTATTTATATATGAGTATGTAAGTCTATCTATTACTCTACATCCCAGAATAAACCTTACAGAGCTTACTTTGGGCTAGGCTAATTGGTGTTAGTATAAAAAATGTTTATTATTATTATCAATTTATTTATTAGTTTACATTTTGTGAGACTTGCTGGAAGCACTTAATAATGACGAAACTTTACAATAGATGAAATGGCGACGTTACTTTCCATATTGAAAAAACATGATAACATAACTCATGGCTACAATTCATTGTACGGAGATAACACTATTGAAAAAGTATGTCATGTTTAGTTTTTGGAGGTATTAGACAGACCATCTATTAAGTAAAACCGCTTTTACTTTTAAATTTATGACTTTACGCTAGCACGTATTCATGTGTGTTAATAGGACGCCATTTTGATTTTAATGTGTTTAGTGATTTGCATTAAAATTTGTTATCTATTCTGATTGTTTTAAGGTTTCTTTTGTTAATTAATATAAGCTAACTGCATTCAATGTCACGTAGAGAAATTTTTTAATGGAGCTTAATTTCATAGGAATGGATTTTAAATAATATTTTAGTATGCTGTTAATTGTTTTTACCAAATCTATCGAATGGAATAACTTTGAATAAAAATGCATATTATTCAATCTTTTCTTAGTTGTTTACAAATCGACAAAGCTCACCGTAATAATAAAGAGTATTAAAAAAAAAATTATAAAAAAGCAATTAGACTTACAAGCTATTCATTATACAGAATAGCACACAAAATTAAAATATTTAAATTTAAAACACAGCAAACTAAGTTTTTCAGTTCAAAACAATATATTTACCTAAGTCAACGTGTAGTTTAATAACTAGCAACTAGCGTAATCCATTAATTTTAATTTTATTTATCAAAATACGACTGACTAATAATATTCATCCATTCTTAAATATTATATTATGTACGTACAATAAACTATCTTAAACCTCGAAACTAAAAATAATTAGTGTTAACTCGATTCATATTTCTTGTAATGTTAAATTTACTGAAAAGAATATGTTTTATAAATAAATCCTATAATTTATTTTAAGGTTTTGTATAGTTTATAAATATTATCAATTTTAATCAGTTTTTTTTAAGTATAGAAAATCTATCATCTTCATTGATAACTTATTTTGATAATCATATTAAAATAAAATAAAAATCACAATGTAATATGCCGCGAAAGTAAGAATCATTTTGCAATCAAAAAAATATGTCTCAGAAACGTCAAAATTTTTTACTAAACTACGATTTTTAATTCGAGTCAGTAAAATGACAAGTGCAACTGTCACTGATACAAAAAAGGGTGACCCACTACAACCCACTACAATAGTGATGTTCGGCAATCAATAGATTTAGACATTTAGTCATGCTTTATTTTATTAGGTATCAAAGCGTTTTTTTATTGTAAATATGTAATACATACCATATTAAATAATATGATTTGTGACACATGACACTGGAAATGTCATTTTACTGACTCGAATTAAAAATCGAACTTTATACCTATTATTCTGTTACATATACATACATACATACACTCACGCCTTTTTCCCACGGGGGTAAGCAGAGATTACGTCCTTCCACTTGCTACGGTCCTTACATATCTCTTTCGCTTCATCTACTTTCATAACATTCCTCATACATGCTCGACGATTGCGGGTACTTCTGACCTGGCCTTTTTTGAGGACACTTTCGATTTGTTCGAAATATGTTCGCCTAGGTCTTCCTCATCCCGTGTCTCCACTCACTCCAGCTTCATAAATCATTTTGGTCAGTCTACTTTCATCCATCCGTTCCACAATCCCAAACCACCCAAGCATCCCTTTCTCTATTCTTGTCACGATATCCTCTTTCAAACCACATTTCTTTCTAATCACTTCATTATACAATCTGTCACTCAGTTTTACTCCTGCCATACTAGTATGTAATTAATTATTAAAATATAAACTAATCCGTACAAAACGTACTATTACGCCAAAACATGATTTGATTATGACCTTATACGTATAATTTTACATTAGAATGCTATTAATAATTGTATGGAGAAAGCACTTACTGTTATATTTTCTAGTTCTCTTACTTCACATTGGTCTATTACGGCGAATTATTTCGAGTAAGTGCCCGTTATGATCAGTTACCTACCTATCTTTCCCGCCTCTGAAATAATTATCCAAACTTCTCGGCACCTGTTAGCAATTTTATTTACGCGTTACGTAACAACGCAATTATATCGTAGAATCTCTCTGTGGTAGATTTCAAAATAATTTGTACAATGAAAACGATGGTAGTTTCTGTTGTGGGCAGCAAAGACCACCACTTTAACCAGGCCTAAATCAGGCTGGGTCTGTTAACAGGCAAGACGCAAGCTCTCGTGTCTTCCACAAATACACTCCAGGAGACCAGGGATATTTTTGAATTACGAATGCGACTTCGAAATCACGGATGTGACTAATAATCACCGATTTTCAATAATTCGTATTTTTGAATATCACTTATGTGACTACCTTAGTCACAGGTGTGATTTCATTACGAGTGCCCTCACCCACTCGTAATCAAGTCATACTTGTGGAAATCTTATCTGTATACAATATATATATATGAATGTAGTACACATATATATATATATATATATATATATATATATATATATATATATATATATATATATATATATATATAATAACCACAATGGTTAAGCCGGCAATAACCGGCAGCGGCTACATTCTGCGTGGAACCGAACTCTTACATTTATGTGTGTACTTTATCTATGTTGGCAGCTCTGCGATCGACTTTCAAAAATTGGATGATCAGGAATCCGTGACCTCAAAGTCACCGCTGACTATTTAGTCAGCGGTGATTTGGAAATCGCATTCATAATTCAAAAATAGGTCTCCAGGTACAGCTGAATATAGCAGCCATATTTCTCAACATGTCATTATTATTATTTCCTAATTTATTTGGATTCTGTGCAGTATACCTTCCTTCTCCACTTATCTTTTTTATATGAAACCCTTTCATTTACTCTAACAATGCTCATATCACTCTTTACGTAATCAGTCTTTTTTTTATGTATTATGGACAGGCATTTGGCCTCAAACTCACCTGATGGTAAGTGACGATGAGGCCTATTACTATTACTGTCTATTACTTCTTCTTTCATTATTTGTCTCATCATCCATATTTGTCATTCAATTACCCATATCACAGCAAGGTATGAAATCTTGCCAGCCCTAGCCATCTCATCATATTTAGTTAACAATAATTAATTTTTCTTGCCATAAACTAATGCTAAAAAATATTGTATAATTTGTCAGGTAAGGCATTGAACAGATTAGCAAAGTGTATTATAGAATGACTAATAAGCAAGTTTAAGACCACATTAAAAATGGTCTTCTTCTTAAAAAGCGGTGTGAATGTGACTCCTATTCCTACTGCTTTTCATGGGAGAGGACTTAAACATTATACTTAATGTATATAATTTTATACATTGTATATTTTTTCAACATACTTTTTCCACATATTATTTTTTTTCCGTTTGCGTTACTATTGTAGTCGTCTTAATAATCCCTTGGTGCTCGGACGACCTTACACCGGATACCACCCGCGCCCGGTCTATGGCGGGTGGTTATATTGGACAAACACATTTCTGCTGAGTGGAAATACATCCATTCATCTTGCTCCTTCTATCTCTCCCCTTCTTTCGTTGTTATTACACATTGACTTATTATTCTATTAAAAATGTTCAAAATTTTCTTGCCATTAGGTTTTAATAAAAATTATTTGGTACTCGTAATATATAAGTGTGTCTGTCTAGTGTCGACTTTGTTTACTAAATAAACAATATTCTGTCCTTTTAATAAATACATTTTACGTTTTACATTATCTAGGAAGAAAAAATAATTACTGCTCAGTACACTGGCCAAACTGAGTATACGAAATACAAAAACATAAAGAAAATAGTTTTCAAAAGGAATCTACTTTATTTAATTGGTAATTTATTGTGTATTGCAGATCCAGTTCACTTGTGCACTGATCCTCGGCGTTAATGGCATCAGAACCGGCTGCGAGTTCCCCCTCTGGATGCACTACGTTCTTATCATGTACATGATCTCCTTCATCATCCTCTTCGGAAACTTTTATATGAAAGCATACCTTGCTAAGGTTTGTATTTTATTTAAAATAATATTTTTTGATACATCTAAATTCATCAGCAATGTATTGATCTCTTTATTACAAGTAACTTCTTTCATGTACATGTATTTTATGCCATTCATGAATTTAAGAAAACAAATCGTACCTACCTGCATTATTGTAATATTTTCAACATTGTAAAATTAGATCAAAACCTCGCTATATTACACTTTTATCCTTGAGATTTGTCTTCGTTCAATTACTTTATGCATAAGTTAAATTTGCGTGCGACACTTCCTTATCATAATTTCCTTTGGGAGTTTTTAAGGATGTGTCGTTTTAGAGAATTTTGGTATTTAATAAAATTTGTGTTCGCAACATAAAATATATACTTACACCTTCTAATCAACGCACGGTAATTTTTTTTCCTAATTTGATAATGGAGTATTTATTTCACTTTCCAATTCACGTGTTAGCAATTTTCATAAAATATTCATTAATTTTTTTAGTAAATATTTGTTAGCAAACAATGCATTTGAACATTAATATGACATTGAATTTAGAATATTGATATGAAAACAAAATGTTCTTTCATTAGATAAAGGAATAAGAATGCACATGTCACACCTCCTTTTCTTCGGGAGGGTGTTAAAAGAGGCGACTAAAGGACATGAAGGGTCAGTACAGTGCCAATAGGCACACTCCCTATTAAGATGAAACTTTGGATGGATTGGAACTTGTAATATTGGTAAAGTGTAAATTTGATGATTGCATTTAATAGTTTTAAAATTAAAAACAGGAGCATTCCGATCCAGTGTCTCAACCAATAGATATTCTATTGATAAATTTGATATGCATAAATTGTATATCAAATTTCGGTAACTTGATGCATAACACTCATTCAAAGAAATCCACAAAGTTTAATATAACGCGTATATTAATCACCACATCGGTTACGTCCGTTTTATGTAACGCAAATTTCCGAGAGAAAGCTTGTGACATAACGTTGTAACTGGTTCCATAGCAATGATCATTTTGCTCTCTCGTCTCGCGCTGACCACTTTATTCACAGTGTTGCTTATTTGTGTGTACTATTGAGCAACGGCACTGCATTTAGGTGCTTAGGAAATGGACTTGACATCATTACTTGTGTGAATGGTTAGCCTTTTCTATAGTCTATTCATGTGGTAAATTTGAGCTTGGTAGAGAAATAAAAAATAAACGTATTATAGATTGCGTAATGAAATACAGATATCAAACATAAATCTGCAACACAATATTATCGAGTTGAATTGAAATACTTTTCATAATCGCAGTGAAGTATTTGATATTATTTTTATTGAGAACTTCATTTAACTATTGTATATAACCAAAAAGGGATTATTAACATCTTTGATATAAACAAAAACAGGACCTGAACAAGGTACATAGTTTCCACAATATTGTAGTTTTCAATTTTTACAAAGCACTTTTTTAAGCTAGCAGTGTAATTATCGCCAACATATAAATGTGACTCTCATATCATTCTTCTCGTAATATTTTTTATTTGCATAAAATTCAGGCTTTATTACCATAGATACTGTATTATGAAATTCATTAGCGAGTTGTCGTAGAAATCTATAGCAATTCTCAAAAGTGTGTATCGTATTATTATTAACCCTAATCGTTTAAATATTTATTATAATATTTTAGTAGGTTTCACCAGCATTTCTGCAGTTTCGAAATTCAGGGATCGTACTTCGAAAATTGACCCATCCGGCTTTCTATCCTAAGTAAACAGAAGGAAAATTAAATTAAGTCTTCGAAAGATAGGTCAATCACTGGAGAATTTATGTAAAATTAATTATGGATTCGTCAAATCGTCGATTACAAGGGATCGGGTCCAAAAAGTTTCGAATCCTTCCAATTTAAACGGAACGTAGACAGAAATCGAATCAAAGTGATTGATGAACAAGATATTGTACGTATTTAAAAGGATCTAAAACGACAAGAAATACTCTAACGGAATCCAAGGGGATTTTATAACTAAATCGGCATCGTATTGATTTGATAACGTAGACCAAAATCATAATTTCAACTCATTTAGCATTTTATTATTATCTTCGTCCGGACGATCTAGATGCAAATTATCAAATGAATAACCATACATTTGATTAACATTATTCAATTTATCATACCAAAGGAATCAATACAACATCGCCTATCATATATAGAAAATACTTAATCAGTCACCACTGCTAATGTTAGTCATTTGAAGTGTAAAATATTTATTATTTGCTGTTATACATAAAACCGATATCTTTTTTATAACTGTGTAAAGAATCATTTCTATTTATCCTTATCGCTTCATAGTAACATACTTTAGACGACTTTCCTTCCTATGTTTGTGTGAGGACTGATTTAAAATTAAAAAGTAGCTACTGATTTTTACGCTAGAATTAACCGAAATCAACAATCATTACTAATCCAATTTTTCCTATCGAAGATTCAATGTCAATCCTTTTTTCGGAAGAAGCACACCAATAAGTTATCTGAGGATTGAGTTTAGGTTCTCTGAAATCAATATATTTTTGGTAGGGTGAATCACCGATTAATTCTTAGTCTCTGTTCGTGATAACAGATTGCACATGTCAATCTGTTCATTCAGACGTTTATTAGATTGGTAAAAACAATCCCCATTTACATTCCGAGAAATTCCAGGGTTTGTTGGCTTAGGCTGAATTTACGATATCACAGTCCATTACTCTTGCAATAATCTGAGATCGCGTTCCGCGACTGCGCGATTGCTCAATAGTGGGACATTCAAGGGAATGATCATAATATATTTAAAATAACAATTACTTAATATATATATTCTTATTAATTTATCTCCTTCCACTATCCATACAGGTTAACGCCTAGTGCGATAGTGTATCAAAACCATTTAAAAACTATCTTTTCTACTAATCTGAACAATTATATTAATTCATTATTACTTACTAGATTTAGGAGTATTATTACTGGATTATAATGGAAATTAATTAGACTTATTAATTATTTGAAATATATCCGAAAAAGACATAAATAATTGATTATTAAAAAATATATCAATCGTTCACTTCTATTTAGTAGGTTCCTAATATTGACTGTATTCGAAAGAGTCTGTAAATAATTGTTGTTATTTCATTTACAGGGAAGCAAATGCATGGAGGTCAGATACGGTCAATGCTTGGACGACGATGAAACTATAGCGAAAAGAAAACTGAAAAGCAATTGATTGCAATCGTAAAACAATTTATTTATTCAATAATAGCGATAACTTTACCTGCTAAGACTCTCAAGTTACCTTATTATTATTATAGTGTAATGGAATGTAAGTATAATAACAAGAATAAAAGAGGGTAAATTGTTAGTTTTGTTTTCTTTGTTTGTTGATAAGTATTTTTAGAAAAGGGCCATAAGCACGGTTTTATCCTTGAGAAATCGGAAGAATCAACGTAACAGCTAAGAAAGTGACGAAATAATATTTCAGCAGATTTTTTTATTACAAGACTATCGTCTTACTTAGCTATAAGATTGTAACTAATCTGTTTTGTTTGAATATATCTGACGGAATATTTATATAATATTTTAAAATTATAGTTTATCCATAAAGTATAAGACAAGAAGATTCGGAAGGATTCCACTGAAGGCGTAATCGCTCTAAGTCTTGGTGGGGTAGCCTAGTGCTTTAGTGGTTACTAAACCACGCTGTTTCAGTGGGGATTGCTCAACTTCACATACACCTTAGGATTTCTTCATAGACATACATTGCTTCACAAGTATATAGTATAAAAATATATATAAAAAAAAAACAAAATCAAAATTAATTTTATTCAAATATGCTCTTTTGAAGCGTCCAATTTTTTCCCCTACCACCCATTCAGAACGTATATTTTAGCTGATAAGAAGAATTGGCCCAAGAAACTTATCAGCTTTATCAAAAGTAATAACAACATTTACAATAAATTATGTCGTTATCATACAATGTAAATATGTGTTTACAATTTATACGGAAAAACAAATATTTACAATTTAGAATGTAATATCTTCAAATCAACACCAAGCATTGGCATCATTTAAATAATCATTGACTTTGTAATAGCCCTTACTCATTAGCGTCTTTTTAACATGTACGAGTACCTTGAAGTTATGAAAAGGCAATTCAGCTAGCGTGGAATCTTGTTATAAAAAATTATACATTTGCCCATAAATGAACCTTTTAGTTTTTTGTAGCCTGTACGTTGGAACATATATGCATTTCAAATTTACTAATATATGCAATTCGAAAAACACATTGGTACATAGCTGTGTGGACTCCAGGTCACCTGATTTAATCGAATCACAAACCAGAACCGACGAACACAATATTATCGTTCGTTTATAAGGAACTGATATAGTTCGTTGCTCTGAGACTTAGCATTTCATTTATTTCGTTATCTGTTGCACTATATCATATACATTGTAATATTATTTCAAATATATTTATTGAAGAAAAGACATTTTATTGATTCTAACAAGTACTTCAAGATATCTAACAGCACATTTTATTTTCCGAGTATAGCATCTTTCACGCCCCAATGCGAAATAGTATTATTGAAATGAGAAACAGAACAGGAGAAAAAAAGAACGGTATTAAACAAAATCAGGTGGTTCATTCAATATTCCTTCCTCAACCTGGAAAAAAAAATGGTTAAAAGTGTGATAATCGTGAGAAAAATGACCAACATGCCGTCTAAATTGCCTCCACGCCCTTTCCTAAGAGCAGTGGCTCTCACTACAAGTCATAGTGTCATTTAAACCAACACCACGCGTCGTCTTTTGACTGAACAGTTTTCTTATTGCTATTTATTGAAAACAAATAAACTTCTAACTTAAAATGTCCCTGTTGTTGTCCCTGTGGAATTGGCAGCAAAACTGCAAGTCCCGCAAATTCCTCAATATACGGTGCCAACTAATGACACAAGATGCAAAGGCACGGTAGTAATTTCAAAGCCTATCTAACCTTTTACATCGGAACACGTCAATGGATGTGTATGTGAGGAGAACTATCAATCGCTAAGTCAGATGACGAAATGTCTTCTGAAACCATGTAGTTACAGCGTTGTTTTGTTGGTTATCAGGGTTATTCCAAGTTAAACTTTATCTCAAATTAAAAGAAAATGGCCTCCTCAGAAGTATTGGAAGTATTTAGTGATATAAAACCTGTGAGAAAATACTGGGAAAACGATGCCTTCAGAAACTTCTGAGCATTGGGTTAAGATTGACGGCGGTTGGCATGGGAATAGGTCAGTAGGAGACATTATTCTCGAAAATAGTTACCTCAGAGAACATTTAGTTAGTTAAAGCTCCTGAATTTGATGATGTAAAATTGAGATAAACTTTCAGAACCTCTATTATGACAAACAAGGGTGAAAACAGCTAATAATGTCTTTATAACATAAAAGTTTAATTAATGCCATTCGAGGCGTAAAGCGGGATTAATTTGTTCTAGGAGTTACATTAAGTGAAAAAATACAAAAGTTATTTAAAAAATCGAGTCCAACAATATAAACAAGGTTTTCCACAACTGTCACAGTTGCGTCGCAGGACAACGTCGCAGCTACCGCTATCGCCACCGCCCCCGCAACTTTGGAGCCCTTCGTATAAATTATTAAGTATAACCCTTTATTACCTGAAAGGCTGACGACCGTTTGAGCAGAAAGGTTCTCGAGTGGCAGATATATGCCGAAAACCACAGCGTTGATAGTTATCTCACAAGATTTGGTGAAGTTCGCAGGAAAGAACCTGGTCGTCAACAGCGCTGGACCGATCGGTTTGTATAATCTCGCGGGAGACGAGTATATCCATCATATTTATATGTATCTAAATTTGGACATTCTTCTCCTAAACATAGAATTTGTTTTTTATAATATTAAAATATCTATATTAATTTCTATTTCATCCGACATGAAAATAATTCCGTTATGACAATGAAAATAATTCCGTTATGAACATTTTGTAAAGGTATAAAATAAATCATTAACTTTGGAGAATAATATTCATACTTATCATTTTACCTGGATTTTTAAATACCTTTAGTTCTTGGATGGGAAATTTTTGTAATTGTGAAACAATAAACATTCTAAATTGGTGTTGTTAATCTTGAGTTGCATTTTATCTTATGAATAATTAAAACATATTTAACGGTAGGAGTTTCTATTTCAAGTTGACTAATAGCCCTTATGTTACCCAAACTTGTTGCCATAACAACATTGATATTAGAATCTAATTGGTGCTAAATCAGTCAAATTATATCCAGGAAAATCAACAGATAAACCGTATTTCTAAATGATAAAAGCATTTTTACATTTTGACATATTAAACCCTAAATAACTACGACAAGCTGTTTCCATCTAATGTCGCAGCGCAACTCTGGCGGGAATAAATAAACCGTGTCGTAGTACAAACTAGCTACATTAAAATTGTATGTGTTAATCTAGCAAATGTTGCTTCTTTTCTCTGTCTTATTATTTTCTGTATTTGGCAGGGTCGATTCTCAGCGCTAGTTAGTAAGTTTTAATCATTTTTGAACGTAGTTATTTTTATTTTACAAAAATGTTACCTATGATTTGAGCGATTTTGAGAATGCAGAGTTGTTTTCCTCGAGAGTTCAGAATCAGGTTCAGCTCCAGATTTAGATTTTTATTTTCTTAAATACGAAAGCATATACATTTGAATAATATATATAGTTATCGATATAACTTCTACATTTGTTGGCACTGAGCACGTGCCATATACGCCACTTTCTGCGCGCGCTGCACCACCTCTGGGCAACGCTTCTTGCGCACTAGCCTGCAATCTTGGAAGAACCCTTCGTTGCGAGGGAACCCATTACTTCCGTCACTGAAGGTCACCAAGCCTTTGAAGATAAAAAATAAGCCAAGATTAGTGAGAATATTATCAATCAAATTGCTTATGAATGCAGAAACCTATCAGAGTGTGCATTATCAATATGATCTAAACTCAATATATAAGGATGATATTTATTTTAATGAGAATCTTACCTTACCGTAACACGGTATTAGACTAGCATGGGAGGTAATGTACTTTTTCTTAGAATACCTAAAAATATATTTTGTAAAACATTGATGACAAAAGTTACTTTAATTACAGAGTCTTACTTTTTGTCTAGAACACTGCGATGCAAGTTTTGCTTCTTGGCATTAAATTTAAATATTATATGAAAGTGTAAGGTATCTTTCATCTTTAATAAATGCTATTAACGCACCGAACTGCTGCGTTTCGTGGAATAGTTAAGACGTGTTTCCTTTGGTGTATATCTATAGACAATGACTGATTTCTCGTACCTCATTATTAAGATACCACATATTAGTTATAGAGAGTACTTATTACGTACGTACAGTAGAGTACTTTATGATCTAATGACCGTCTCAATTCATGGTGTATCTATTCAAAACCAGTCAAAGTACGTATTCAAAGTTATATCATCAGAAACACCAGTTGATCGCTATAGTGTTCAACTTTATTTTTTGTGGATATAATTATAAATGTTGGCTTTGGATATTCATGTATTTACTACACTAGTGACTAAGGCATTAAACTTACCCAATCCCCAAACTCTACCGCCCCGAAACTCCCCTTCAAACTTCATTCCATCAGCACGCCAGAACACTCCGTGGCCGTGAAACCAACCCTGCATGAACTCGCCCTCATACCTGTAAAATACTTCCAATATATTCCAACATATTTGTGATCAGACAATATGTAGAAATCTATAAGGGAATTGCAAGCGATATGTCATCAACAACTATGGAAAACTGCTCTGACTGATTTGCATGTCTGCTAACAACAATCACAATAATACACAGATTTTCTTTATACGTTATATTTACATAATAATACGTTAAGCCAATATATTCCTGTAAATTACTCATCATCATCATCATCATCAGCGTTTTAGTCAATAAAAACCTACTGCTGGACATAGATCTCCTCCAGAAATCTCCACACAAGTTAGTCCTACGCTGCTAGCATCCAGAGCCTACTTGCGATCTTCACCAAGTCGTTTGCCTATCCTGTGGGAGGTCTGTCAACTCTTCGGTGTCTTCCAATACAACTTCCACTCTTGGACATTTCTCCCCAGCGATTGTCAGTTCTAGAAGCAATGTGCTCAGCCCACTTCCCCTTAAGATCCGCTATTCGTCGGCCACATAGGCCTGTAACTCTGATTCTTCTGTGTATTTCATGATTTCTGATATGATCACGCAGAGAAACTACATGATCCACCGGGTGACATTAAGCCTCCTTATGAGAGCCATTAAGTGGTCAGGTTTAGGTTGCATAAATCATCACTGGCAACACACAGGAATCAAAAATTTTAGTCTTAAGGCATTTCAGTAGATGAACCGAGAATATGCCGAGTAATTTTCCGAACGCAGCCCAGCCGAGTTGGATCCGTCAATTGCACATTATTAGATATAATAAGTAAATAGAATTCATTAATAGAAGAAAATTGTTCAACCGATGAATAACACTGAATGAATGTCCTTTTCCCAGAATACTTAAAGTCATAATATAATAATAGCTACTTTTATACTCTTCCAGGAAAGACTATACTTAGATTACATAAGAACTGGATTATAGTTCTAATTTAGATAAAAGTATTTTTTAGCCGACCGAACATTTTATTTTGAATAATAAATTACTGAGACTTGGATCCACGAATAGCAAAATAGGTTTTATTGGATTGATGGAATACTAACAGGCAATCTTTATTTTATGGTGACACAGATAATATAATCCTACAGCGATTTTGATAAGAAGTTTCAAGATTCGTTTATAAAGTGTAATTAATGCTTCACCTAACAGTAATTCCAAGATAATGTGAATTGTTTTTTATTGTATTTTACTGAGGACTTTCTCTTCCTTTTTCTACTAACTTTTAATTTTCTTTTATCTCTTCTGGTGGTTAGCGGCAGTATAGTCTAACATGAAAGTGTATTCCACCTGATCTCCTTAATGACTAAGGAATTAGCTATCGTGTGTCATTATCATAACACAATAATGTAAATAAGACTGTTATTATAGCGACAAATATGTGTAACATAGTGGTTAGTATCCAAGCAGGTTCAAAAGCTTTACCATCAAATAAGCAGGAAACTTTATGTACCCATAAGACAACCCAGATTGGCGGTCTGAACTACTGGATCCA
Source organism: Scirpophaga incertulas (assembly GCA_036419045.1). NCBI lineage: Eukaryota > Metazoa > Arthropoda > Insecta > Lepidoptera > Crambidae > Scirpophaga > Scirpophaga incertulas. The sequence goes on along the minus strand of CM071637.1, from coordinate 6,265,450 downwards.
GGCTGCATGCACAGGGGCTATTGTAGTTACAGGCTATGGACTATTGTGTTCTGGTTTTAATGGTTATGAAAACTGGAATATGGGAAGTCACTCTGGTCAACTGCCACTTTTTTTAAGAAGGGAAATGCACCTTAATCACCATGACACTGGGCTGGCTAGGCGCGGCCGAGTGTGGGGCTCTCTGGTTTGAGAGGACCGGCTTACTCACTAAAACCCCCTGAGTTCTCTAGGCCCATACAGAGCACATGTCGGGGTGCACCTCCGAGATTCTACCGCCATGTGCTCCGGGGCCGGCTCGATCTAATACTGGTCGAGCCACAGCCAAAGGACTGGACTGTCTGAAAGGTCTGTCCAAGAACCCCTGGGGGTTCTCGGACAGTCCAGACAGTCCTCCACACAGAGAGACATCACCGCGACGTGCGCGCTAGCCAGACGCGCATCTTCTTAAAATATGTTCTTGATTACAGATGAAGAAAAATAGTTCAATAATATATATCTAAGATCAATTTAACGTAATTATTCTAAAACTGTGGTGGTTGCAATTTTATTAAAAAAAAAAAACAAGAGTCGTCAAACAATAGTAGGAACAAATTAATCTAATTTACAAACACATCATTAGGGTAATTTTAATTTGCTTCTTACTTGGCGCCGTCTGGAAAGGCCATTACACCCAAGCCTGAACATAGACCCCCGATCAAGGCACCGTCGTATCTGGTGCCATCAGGGAGAACCAGGTGACCCATGCCATGCTTCTGACCCTTGGAGTTCCATTCGCCGACGTACCTTGTTCCATCCTCGTATTTGTAAGCACCGGTCTTCACAACTCCAGGATCAACCACTAAAATTTTTATATAAAATACGATATGTGCGACTATAAAAATTATCATCTGCTCCTTATAAATTTGGTATTTTGGTGTATTAATTTGATAACAGTACAATGTTGTGACAAAATGTAACACATTTCATTTTCAGTATGTTTCACATAAACATTTTCAAATAAATATCTATTTATATCAATTTATTTGTCTATTATTATTTTTCTATTCATTTGAATGCGATATTTTTCTTTTTCAAATATACTTTTGAGCTTTGGTTTCGTGTTGGTGAATTTACTTCGAAAATTAGGGCAATAATATTACAATTTATTACAAATATTTCGGAGATTCAGAAATAAAAAGTAATAAAATAAAGTTTCCTTCGTGGACCAAAATCTATATTTATTTCAACATTAAAATTCTAACACTTAATTGATGTAAGTGTTAAAATTTTAATGTACACCTTCTTTTTCAGTCACACATGAATTAACTATAAATTTACATTTACCATTAGTAACGTTTATTAAATATTTGATTAAAAAAACTTTACTGATGCAATTTTTTTTAAATATTGATTTCTACACACTACTAATTACAAATTTAGCAGAAACTTACCGTCAACCATGATGCCACCGCACTCAGTTCAGGTGTAGACAAACACTGAAAAGGTTTCCAGCGCACCCTACTACAATAACTTTAATTGAATTATAGTACTGGCGATGTTCACCTATTTATTTCTACTAAGCTAATATAAATTTAAAATACTTCCTTAATTTTACATAAAACAATGTTTATTAAGGTCCGACGATAAAGTATGAGGAGCTGAACTTAAATCACAATTATAAAGTCAAGTTATTGTTTGGCAGCACACTAAAATACATATATTTTGGTGCTTATTTGCATAAGTTGAGTCAAAGAATATTTTATGAATTTATTAGGGCAATTATATAGATGCAGCAGAAGAAGTTGTCAACTAGAATCTAGATTTCATGACAACTAGACATTATTTAGTGACAGTTGGCTACTATTTATTTAATAATATACATGTATAGATTATAGTAACCGCAACATTAAATATAAACCTTAAAAAAGAAAGATTTGACACACTTTCTATACAGGTACACATAATGCGAAGGAGTGAAAGTCATATGAAACAATTAGTTGTGAATTTAAATAAACTTACGAGTAACTAGTAAAAGTGATAAAGTGTTAAAACAAATATACTGAAATAACAATATAATAAGAACATAAATTAAACAACAAATTTCGGATACAGGCTTAAGAAAAATGTTTTTTTTTAAACAATATAAAGTTAGAATTGAAGATATGATTTTTGATAATGATACTGTTACTCTTTCACAACTTAATGATCGTATTATAATAGATATTATGTTTTCTAATTGTGTTCCACTCTTTTAACAGGGAAATTTAATATTAATTTTCATTTCAATCTCATTCATTAAACTACGCAATTGTAATTTAGGATTGATAACCCTATTTTATAACCTGATGAGCTAATTCGCCTAAATACTAGCATAACAAATTTATCAAATAACATAAATATCCAGGGATCTTGATACCCTGTTGGTTTTCAATTGTAACTTGCTTGCAAGTTTTTCCCAAAAACTGAATAAATATGTACATTGTAAACGAAAATGATTGATTTGATAATTTTGATGAGACATTTCTAAATATTCGGTCAAAAGATGAATGATGATGTCAATTCCTATTTTTATGTATACAACCCATATGACAACATTATTTATTTCATAAAAAAGAAATGTTGGGTAAGGTATTGACCTTGTCGTAGCGCTGAATTATGATTTTATAGCCGCGAGTTCCATTTGTCTACTTTCATATCCACGATAAGAAACCAAGTAGTGACGACAGAGTGACACAATATATTAAACATACATCACCTCATGGAAAATAGACGAGAAATAGAACTGATAAGGAACACAGCAAGCTTTTCCACTAAGGAACTGACTACTACTTCACTGTATAGACGAGGAAAATGCCCCGGCTATAAGCATTGTACGAGTAGAACCGTTCCACTTCATGTATAGGACCCAAATTTCTGTTGCCACACGCATGTAGAGTTTTCAAAAATTATGTGTATTGAGAAAATAAAAATTTGTGAGCCAATCTGCATACACCAACGAAGAAATTTTACGATGTATTTAGTGAACCAATTCGCACTAGGCCAGGGTAGTTCACTAGGGCCTAACATACTCGTAGTTAGAGTAGGCACTTATCCCTCGGGCGTGCTCGGTGCGACGTCAGACAACCTCCTCGTGGCGCACCTTGGGCAACGTCTTTTGACGGCCAATGGTCTGACAGAGGCCCCCATGGAGGGGAGCGGTGGATGGCCGAGTTCTACTCGGCGGACCACTTCATGTGGCCAACCTCTGCATGCGGTTGAGGGGCGAAGTTGCACCTTCTTTTTAGAAGGGGTAGGACTATTGCCCGGAGACCCGTTAAAGGGTCTGTAATAGCATTGAGGCGGCTCTCGCAGTAGCCCTCTGCACTTTAGACGTCGGTACTTCCATAGGGAGCGTAGGATAGCCGACTTCTACTCGGCGGGACACATCGTGTGGCCATTATACCGTTACCCGCATTGAGCGGGCCGAGGACCCGGCGCACTGAGCGCCAGGTCACGTGGAAGAAAACCACAATAAAAATTACCCCAACCCTAAGGTCCTTTCTGTGCCGAGGGGATGCGTGGCTGGTGGGAGACCACTCCCTAGCGGGGGAAGGGAATGCATCCCAAAATGCAAATAAATGGAATTCGGTGCTAAAACTAAACGTCCCCAGGGGGTATCAATCGTAGGATCGCGCAAGGCGGCTGCGGGCAGCCAGGATTATCTGGGGCTGGCTAAACCGAGTTCCACCCTTTCGACTAGCGACATATGTGAACCCGTTAAGAGCGGACCATCACTGATATCCGGACCGGTTGATGGAACTAAAAGAACCGAGGCGAATGTGTGGAAGACATCTGCTCTCACGACCACCAGTAAGGTTGCAGATGCATCTTTGGTATCGGGAGAATCCGATTTTATGTCGGGAACATCTGTCGTAAGCGCCAGTAATAGTACGACGTACTTTGTGCGACGCAAACGAGCCCAAGAGACTGGTGCTTGCGGGGAGGATCTCAGCGATGATCTTTCATCAGAAAATGTTTCGCTGGCTCTTCGCAAGGCAACAACCAGAAAAGGCAAAAGGGGGAGAGGCCGCCCGCCGACTACAGGTGAGTACATCCGGCCAATAATGACCAAGCGCCTAGCCCTCCAGCTTGAAGCCGAAAAGGAAATCGCGGAGATGGAGCCCCGTGAAGTCCGTACCATCTCGCGTACATCTGCGGCGGATGTCGCTTCATTAGAGGAGAGCGGAGACGAGCCTACGCATTCTGTTACGGAGCTGTTCTGTTATAGCCCGTACACTAGACATTGTTTTGCTTGTGGTGGAAAAGTCCTCTAACCTAAAGGGAACCTTCGTAAAAGCACTAAAAAATGCGGTGAATCACCTCCGGGAGGACGCCAAAACCCTTGCCGAGCGCACTCTTTCGGAGGAGACTGTGGCCTGCAACGGGCGAACTCCCGTCTTGAAAGAGAACTTAAGGCCCAGAGCGAAAGAATTGTCGAGCTAGAGCCACATATTCACAGCATGCAACAGAGGAGTCTACCAGCTACCCCTCCAGCTCCAGCCAACAAATCAGGTGATGACAGCTCTAGCTCCTCACGACATCGAGGAGCTAGAAAACAGGTTGATGGGACGTATGGTCGCTCGGCCCAATACTAGGCTCGAAGGGTTGGAACCTAGGCTGAACCCCGAGCTCGAATTGCGGATTTACGGATCTGCGCGCGCCAGCGGGCCGTCGGTGCCGTACTCCTGCACCTCAAAGCTTGGCTCCACGGGAAGGAGGAGGTCACCTACCGATTGACTCAGATGCTCACCGGGCACTGCTGCTTCGGTGAGTATCTGTGTCGAATAGGACGGGAGGGATCGACACATTGCCACCACTGCACATCCGACCTCGACTCGGTCCAGCACACGCTGGCGGAGTGTCTCGCGTGGGCCTCCGAGCGCCGAGTCTTGGTCGCAGAGATCGGGCGAGATCTGTCTCCGCCGGCATTGATTGCGGCAATGCTGGCGGACGAGGGAGGTTGAAGGGCTGTAGCCTCCTTCTGTGAAGCAGTGCTCGAAGGAGGCGGCGCCGGGCTCGGTAGCACAGCTGCGGCGCCGCCGTGGGTCGCCGGCGGGCGCGAGGACATCGCGCTGGCGCGATGTCCTCGCGCCCGCGACATGCGATGTCGTCGCAAATGCGGCGACCCGGGAGGGACCACGCCCCTTCCGTGGCCGGGGGGCGTCGTCGGTGGTGGAGATCGGGGGAAGTATTGTAGCCTCCCCCGAGGAGGGCTCCCCTGTATCGGCGGGGGAGCGGAGGCTGGGGGTTCCCGGAAGTAGCTTGGTGTTCCCGGGGGCTCCCTACATGCCTGAGGAAGGCCATCCCTGAGGTTTTTAGTGGGTAGGCCTCCCCCTTCTGGGGCGGAGAGCCCCACATAACCGCCGGCTCGCCGCAGTTGGGGTATGCAACTTAATGCATTTTCCTCAGGGGAACAAAAAAAAAGGTCTTTCCAGTCGAGCCGTTTCGATCGCTTGTAGTCTGATATATTTATCGTGACAAGTAAATTTGCAGTAGCATTCTTGAGTATTCTCAGCCTCCTATTTCTAGAGGGAAAAAATACAGGCCCAGACTCCTCACTAGACACCCACCTTTATTAAAGAGAACGTCTCGCTGAAGAAGATAGGTAATTAATGGAAAAAATATCAAAAATACATTCCAAACATACATAAGCAAATAATAATTAATTTACGCTATTAAAAATAATTTGGCAAATCATATTGGAGCCGTTCCCCCCATAGTACCGTGCAATTAGCTCTGTAATTGTTAGTTAATAGAAACAACCAGCGCGGACGACATATCCTTATTCGAACGGCGCTAGCAATTGCCTCATATTGTCCAGTGTAACGTCACCGCAAAGATGAAGTAGTTGCAGAAGCGAGAAGAAACGAGCATAAAAAAAATGTAAGCTGTAAGGAAATGCCATGGAAGACACAGTATCCACTTTTATAAATTTCTGTCCCAAAGTAGTACTGCTTGTAATGCTGGGTTCTAATTTATTGCGAAATTATTCGGTACCATAACTATACATTTTATGTTTATAGCTGGCGTGTATTATGGGAATTGTAAATTTAGTGTGATTCTCACAATAATTATAACGTATATTAACATACCACCAGCAGCCTGCTTTTATTCAAACATAGTTGTACAAAAAATGTATCTGTAATATATTGGTCGTGAACAACAGAGGCAGTGAAATTATTGGGTGAACTTATTTTACGATACGACAACGTACACTTTGGCTCCACATATATTATTATAATTCATTTAATTCATTAGTTTGTTAATATAGCACTATATATAAAAAATAAACTTTACGTTTTTAATTTATTTTATATATTTATTCATCTCCCGTAAAATTGCTTGCGTAGTTTATCTGCAAGTATAAGTCGCTTTAAACAATCAAAATGATACAAGCAATATTTGACCATATTTGACTATACTCGTATCGTAGTGTCTTGAACAAATATTTTTTTTAATAAACAATTGAATCCACGTATTCTTGGATCTAGACCAATCTTTCCATGTAAGTTATTTAGGAGATATGGAAATTATATATGGAGAGATAGATGGAACTATATATGGCGAGATATGGAAGACAGAGGTGTGGATAGAAACTTCATATTTACACAAGATACCTGGTGCGAGTCTCATATTAAATTAGTTAAAAGCTAAGCTCCTACTTGCTGTGTAAAGAATAGATAGAGAACGATAGTTGAAGGATAACTAAACTGTTACTACTATAATCACCAAAACCATAGGCATTTCTAGTTATGTTCTGTAATGTACCTCATATCGGAAATAAATATCTCCAAGTTAGTGGGACATATTCGGTAAGCCATGTCGCCATACCTTACGCCTACGTTTAATCCATTAATAACTTATCTATGCTAATGTTATAAAGAGGAAAGATTTGTATTTGTGTATGTACCACGCGTGTGTATGTCCACGCGACAAACCTTCCATCCTCACCATCTCAATACTTGGCAGTCCACCACTGTGCGTTTCTCTAGAAATTTTCTGCCTCGCACAGCTAAACTGTGGAATGAATTGTCGCCTGCAGTGTTTCCGAACCGTTACGATATCCAAACTTTCAAGAAAAGAGCGTACTCCCATTTAAAAGGCCGGCAACGCGCCTGTGACTCCTCTGGTGTTGCGGGCGTTCATGGGCGGCGGCAATTGCTTACCATCAGGTGATCCGTCTGCTCGTTTGCCCCCTATTACATAAAAAAAAAATGTAACAAATAAACTCAAAAAGTACTGGACCAATTTTAATAATTCTTTTTTCATTAGAAAGCTACATTATCACTGAGTAATACAGACAATATCTAGTACTAGATTACTATGGAAATCTTTAGAAATTCTTATTAAAACCAACCGAAGGTGTTAAAAAATTAAAGCCGGGACGGGCCGCTAGTATTGTATATGTTGTCAGATTACTTATTTTAATGATCCTTTAGTTAATATAACGTAAGTTAAATGAAAGTTTAAAAAAATGTATTACAGTAGATACTCGTTTCTCATTTTATTTTTTTTCAAAATCGTCTTGTGGTTATCTAAACTAGAACAATAGACACCGGGAAGCTGGAAATAGCACGGACTGAGAATGAAATGAGAGGATCTCGGAACGCCATAATCACTGCCTGTTCGTTGTTTAAACTAGGCAAGAAAGTATAAAAAACATCTCATCTGCTGCTTAATCTTTGATCATCGCAAAATAAGTGTTGCGTGCGCCTTTTGAGCAGCGATGGGCGGCAATCTAGCACTTCCCGTCGCGACGCCGCGATCTGCAGAACCAATGTTACCAAGTTCATGGCCAGCTTTACAATAGATTGACGTTCCACAAGTTATATAGTAATTCCTTTTAAATTTACGCCGAATAGTTGGCAAAAAGCATTCGAAAATGTACGAGATGAGAAATCAAGGCCTATATATAACAGTGGCGACAAGTGACATATTATATTGTAGCATATCAATTCTGTACCTTCCACGAATATTTTCATTTACACCTTATCATGAATGATTTGAAGAAAACTTAAATGTGTTTTGCCTAAGCTAAGGTCACAAATCATATCGTGGGCAGTGATTGTTACTGATAACAGCGTACTTTTAAAATATAGCAAAGTTCGAATAACGGAAGAAAGTGTTGAACTTTCGGAGCATTTCGAATCGGCAACGCGTCGACACTTGTTATAGATAAAATTCGTGAACTTAGTTATAGGTATCTTATGTTTTGTAGAGACTCGGTTCCAGTCAATAGAACTAAATAGAATACTCTAACATTACTTATTTTGTGGTGTCCATTTTTTTTTTTGTTATTGCCAGACTGCCAAGAAGCAGTTGTCTTTGATAAATCTTCTAAATGCTTATACATTTATTTAATTACTCATATTTTTTTCTAGAATTTGACAGCTTGCGTTAGATAAGGTGTCATTACATTCTCCTCAAAAAGCTAAATGACGGATTTTTGGTATTGAACCCAAACAATTGAGAATTGTAAGAAGATTAAGAATAATGAAAGGCAAAAATAAATACAAATCATATGCTCAAGTTTAACTAGAAAATGTAAATTGGATTATTATTATTTAAGGCTATTTCACACTCTGACTTAAATAGATTTATTGTGATTGCGTTTATAATTCTTCCATAAATTCTAAATCCTTTAAAAATTTAAGGGTATTTTTTGCTTTTAGGAAATCAGATTGTTTGATTATGTGTATATATACATACATTTAAAAATGTTTATGCATATAATAAGTCTATTTTTTTCCCCACGGGTGTTGGTATTGAATCCTCATAAGAGGTGCGCTACTATTGTAGTCGTCTTAATAACCCCCTGATGCTCGGACGACCTTACACCGGATACCAACCGCGCCCGGTCTATGCCGGATGATTATGTTGGACTCTAGCAGAATGCTCCCGACTAACTAAACACTTACCTACAGCCTTTGGTCGGGCAGAACGCCTGGGACCTTATTGGTTTTGAACTAAAGCGCCCGCCCTCCAAAGCAGGGGACGGTGCATATAAAAAGTCACTGCTTTTTATATGTACTCTTACTAGTTCACAATCTGATAAAGACAGTATTTCATATCAGTAAATAAAATAAATAAATATTTCTCATACTTACACCAATTAGCCTAACCGAAATTAAGCTCTGTAAGGCTTGTGTTACAGGACCTACGATAACGATACGCTAACATATCGTTATAGATATATAAATATTTTTGATAGAAATATATAATAACAACCATGACTAAAGTATTCATCATACAAGCATCTGCCCCCACCGGGATTCAAACCCGAGACCTCAGAGATGGTGACACCTTGAAACCGGTATTCTAACCACTCGTTAAAGTAAAATCTTTTATACCGAAATTGCCCAAAACTTTATAACTTTAAGGCAGATATTATAATTTTAAATACATTTTCTTTTTAATTCAATCAAAACAACTTCTGATTGCAGGCCATGAAAACTTAGTTTTTATTGCCTTCTTGATGGTTCGTACTGAAGGCTAATTGCAGAATCTAGTCGTTACGTAAAAAATGTATTATTAAAAGTAAATAAGCAATTTATGTTCTCTTAAGCTGCCAAGCTCCTCGCAATAAAGTACTTTGTAGGAAATCCGATACTGCATTATTAATTTTGATAACGCAATATTCTGTTTGAATTTTACTACCTAAAATGAGTAACAAATCATTGATTCATTTGGAGAAATAAGACTTTTCTGGTATGGTTACGTAATAAGAAGAGAGATTGATTGTGTCACTAGGAAAGTTATGTATGTACCTGACAGTCGATGGGCTTGTGGAAAGAGGAGAGGACAGTGGAAAACGAAGACGTTTGCGCCGACCCCAAATAATATTGAGAACAAGACAAGAGAAAGAAGAAGTGCAACATAACCACAACCTGGTAGTTTACCCTTTGTATTTTGACAATTTTAAACGATAAGCCACTTCATTTAATCAGGTCATTTGGTCATGCTTCGAGGGCAGGATTTTAGGTTCGGGTCGGGAGATGGCCGATCCCGCTCGAAGAAGGCGGCGGAAGCACGCGCCGCCACGGGTCGCCGGCGGGCGCGAGGAAGTCGCGACTGCTACGGCGACCCGGGATGGACCACGCCCCTTCCGTGGCCGGGGGCGTCGTCGGTGGAGGAGACCGGGGGAGGTAGTAGCCTCCCCCGAGGAGGGCTCCCCTCTAGGCAGGGGAGCGGAGGCTGGGGGTTCCCGGAAGTGGCTTGATGTTCCCGGGGGCTCCCTACATGCCTGAGGAAGGCCATCCCTGAGGTTTTTAGTGGGTAGGCCTCCCCCTTCTGGGGAGGAGAGCCCCACATAACCGCCGGCTCGCCACAGCCGGGGTATGCAATTTAATGCATTTTCCTCAGGGGAACAAACAAAAAAAAGGATTTTAGGTTCAAAATTTGTTTTATTGTGACGCCGTTTATGTACGTACGTTTATGTACACATTGCTTCAAATCTCTATTCCACATGCAATACACGCGGTTTTGGTTGTTCAAATGTTTACTTGTCGTTCTTCCGTCTGTACTATTATTTGATGGTGATAAAAACATTATCACCTGTTACATGGTTATAGGTTTAGTTGTAGTTTCGTTACCAAATATTAGACTATAGTAAATAACATAATGAAACTATTGTCTTTATAGATATAATATGAATTTGTTTTGTAATAGTACTCATTGTCGTAAAGGTGGATTTAGACTAAAAGAACATAGAGCTAGAGCTAGAACTAGAGCATTCTTTCGTTAATATCTAGTGTAAACTAAAGGTTGACGTATCTATTTACATCAAACGAACACCGGACTAGAACTAGAACAAGAATGTTCTTTCTTAATCTTTTGGTGTAAACAAGAGCTAGATCGAATGTTCTTGCTCATTCGAGTCAATTCTTTTGTTGGTATTGGTAGTGCTTTGTTATGTCTGATTCTGACAGTGAAATCATTATTGCAGACTCATTTATTATTTTGAAGCAAAAACTCAAAAATAAAAGACGGAAGAGACGTTGGTGGGTTACAAATTTAATGCAACGAAGGACACTGGATAATGTAGGTGAAACAATGAAACAAAGTTGTATTTTTATAGTGTTCATATGTCGGATCCCATAGACATCTGGCATTTTGGTAGGCTTCTATCATTAATAAACATTTCTCTTGAGACCAATCCATAATTTAATCGATACGATACGTAAACAATCGCTAGAACACAAGAACACTTTGATGAGATCGCTCAGTGGAGCGAGCGCGTCCGAACACGCTAGAATGTTCTAAGCAACTGTTCACGCGCTCTTGCGCCGTTTACATCGAGCGAGCGAGCATCTTAGAATATTCTATAGAATCTTTGCGAACGCACTAAGAATAACGAAAGAATGCTCTACGCCTGTTTACACTAGAAGAATTTGACGTAGTGGGGATAGAATGAGCATTCGCTCGTTTGTGTAAATCTACCTTCACATAGATAAACGTGACATTATATTTTGGCAGATTTGAAGTTGTTGATAGAGTGAGACTCGATAAATAAAGAATTTTAGTTGTGACAATTTGGAATTTATTGTAAAATAATAAATATTATACGCTTATAGTTTATATTTGTAAAGGGTTGGGTTCAGACTATTCATCTGAGGCTACCTTCTAAATGACAACTATGTAAAAATATAGAGACACAAAAAAATAACCCTTGCTGGTTTTCTTGTTGTTTTTTCCATTACAAGGTCTGACTTAATCGCATAATATCTTTGACGTTCAAAAGTGATTGTAAAAATCCCATTTGAAGAATAAGTAATAATTTTTGATTTCGATTTTGAACTAGTTACCTAATAACAGATTATCAATAAAATAACTCTAAATATGTGATAAAAAGATTAAATATTATAATTAAAAAATACAATATTATGAAGATCTATAAAATAAAGAAAATCTTTACAGTAATTTGTTTGGCTTTTCAGACGCGATAGAACTGTCCTTCGCCTTCATCACAACGCACATGATAGTACTCGTATGTGATGTTTAAGGCTGAAGATAGAAATAAGTTTGACCCAGATATCTCAACAATCTTAGAACCGCTGAGAACAAACTTTTCTTAAAAATGAAAACGTTACTATCTACATTTTTATAATGTTTAAAACATTTACAAAAATTGTTAAAACCAAGTTTGATTATGATTTTTTTTATAGGATAGGGTAGCAAATGATCAAAATCAAATCAAAAAACAAAAATCAAAATAATCTTTATTCAACATAGACCTTTACAGGCACTTATTGACGTCAACAGACAAAACAAAAAAACAAAGCTTAAAAAAAAAAACAAAAAATGTCCGTACGTACGAATAAGGGAAAAAAATAAAAAAATTGACTCGACACTGAGCAAACCGATTACCTAATGGTAAGCTATAACCGCTGCCCATAGACACCCTAAACACCAAATGAGTCACAGATGCGTTGCCGGCCTTTTAAATAGGAATATGCTCTTTTTTTGAAGGTTTCGATATCGCATCGGTTCGGAAATACTGCAGGCGACAATTCATTCCACAGCTTAGAAGTGCGTGGCAGAAAATTGTGTGGAGAAACTCACTGTGGTGGACTGCGAAGCGTCTAGATGATGAGAATGAATGTTGCGTCGCGTAGAACGGTGACGGAAAAGGAGCAGGAGCTAATCCGAACAATTCATAAACGAAAATGATTATGAAAGTCACCGATTTTTATGTGTACTCTTACTGGTTAATAATCCTATAACGATATAATATCTCATACATCTCATACGACGTAAAAACCCATACATAACTCTCCATATCAAAAATTGTGAATTAAAAAAATGATATGGTTTTAATAATAAGATAAATGATACATCAATATGACTGACTAATGGTTCTTTTATATAAGAATCACGTTCCATGGTGTATACAATTTATGATATATCAAAGATCAGGCACGTGGCACAATCATTGATGTATTTCTATTTTGGCTTCTCACAAATAATCAGGAAAAGGGCCCAAAATAGCTTCGTAACGCATATAAATTTGGTGCTTATATTTTACTTATATATTTATTTATTTTTTGTAGTTTTTCCAATGAAATTGTCTTTAAAAAGTCATATTTTATAATTTTTTGATAAAAGACAAAATATTTATCTTTACGTTTCATGTTAGCCCTACACTTTAATTTTTTATTACTATTAAATTGCACAATCCGTTTAATAAAAGCAATTTCGAAAGTAGAATCCAATTTATTGGTCGTTTATTATTTTGAACTTTATTGTCTTAACCTTATAATTTATGTCATCATTTTAATCTAAATTGTAAAAATCAATCACAAACCCAAATCTCTGATTCAGTACAATTAGAAAAGGATGATGCTATGAGGGTTTAATAGTTCTATCCTTTTCTCACTATATTTTAAGCTCAAATTTCAAAACGTGACTTAAACCTCAATCTGTGTTTAGAGATATGATTTTCTATGCACCGTTGAGTTTCTTCGAAAGTGTTGTCGGTTGCGTCGCCATGTTTTCCTCAATTTTAAAATCTATATACAGTTAAGTCTATTGATTATTAAATGTCTCATGCATACCAATGTTTATATCTAGATAGATTTAAACTTTATCATACTAAGTATCTATTTATCTAGTTAAATTAAACTAATAAATATATTTACAGTTTGGAGTTGAAAATTCGCAGAATTGAAAGTATAGCGATATTTTAAAAAAATTATTTATCCTTTAAATTACATTATTATTTCAAGCGATGAAAAGTAAATATCGGTCAGTAATTACTATGGTAAAGGGACAAGCGAATTTCAAATATCGCGGTTGATCAACTTTGCCTACGGTTACACGGAATGCAATTACTAAATACAAATTGAAAAACAATTGTTTGACAGAATCGGCGAAGGCTGGCGTTTGATCGAGAGGCTAATCAACATCACGTTGTCAATACAGCTCAAGTTATTGGCATATCTATCACTTAACATCAGTCCTATACAGCTTATATCCGCAACCAAATCATTAACATAAAAATAATAAAAAGCCGGTGATGTAAGGCCACCCTGACGAACCCCACGCGGAGTAAGGATCAGATAAGGCCCATCATCATCATTTGTTCAGTGTGACCCTAATATTAAAAAATATCAATAATCCCTTTAATAAATCTAAATACCATTATTTGTATATCACAGATTGTAAGTCAGTTTGTAACATTTAAAATCACTTAGATAACTAACTAAAATCGATTGTACGACACAATACACAAAGCAATAGAAAAACGTTATAATAAAAGCGATTTCACATGCTAAGGTGTTAAACGCTCCGTTCAACTCTACGATCAATACGCAGCAAGGGCGCTTTGTCGGAACAACTGATAAACTCAAAGGCCGTAGCCACAAATTGCTCGTTGCACGACTGTTAATATTGCTCTTCTTGCATTCAGAGGTCAGCCGCTGGGTTCTTGGTCAAGGTTAGATTCTATCATCGTACGCCGACGTTCCAACGCGTCTACATTGTAAACACCTTGTTTTTCCCTTTTTCACTGCAGAAATATATATGTTGCATGTACTATTATAATTAAAAGGATGATATACTAACTTAGGTAGCAAAATATATGTGTAGTAAAATCTATATATGTACATTAAATCTAATCAAATCTTGTATGTGACCCAGACACTGATTTTATAAAGAACTAATTCAGAAATGTTTGAGTCCTGCAAGATTCTTAAGGCACATATTATCATAAATTTGTCTGGAAGATATCTGTCTCAGTGATAGCTCTACCCTCTCTGATTGATTTTTTCATTTTATTAGTACAATACTGTTTAGCACAATAAACAGTAAGGCTACATTAATAATCAGGTACGGAGATAAATAAAAGTGACATATTTATAAATAGGAATTAAATTGGAATCAGAAAAAGTATAAAATACAGAAATACTTATAAACTTACTTTAAGCTTACTTTAATAATAAAGACAAAACGTAATTTACTTAGTTGACAACTCCATACCAATCAAATTAAATTAAAAGTTAGGAGACTTTAAAAGTAAAACGAAATAACCATTTACACCAGTGATTCCCAAAGGTCTATATCGACCCCTAGGGGCCTATGACCACCTGCAAGGGGGTAAACCCCCGTCAGCGAAATTTTAGGGTCCATGACTGGAAATGAAATTATTTATAAAAGTACCTATGAAGTAAAAAAAATATTACAAATGCTTATAAAATTTTGTAAGTTGTAGGCAAGTGGGGGGTAGGCAATCAGGTAAGTAGGGTGTCTACCCATAACCGAAAAGCATGGCAAAGGGTCTACGACACTAAAAAGGAACCTCTGACTTACACAAAGAGGTCTGAAATTCTTTAAACCAGACTGAAACAAAGGAATGGATGCATTGTATAAAAAATTTTACTCAATTGAAATTTTCTTTCTTATTTTGAAATAAAAATATATGTCTAGAACCAGAAATGAAACCCTGAAAATAAACATTCTGTATTATTATGATAGCGATCGAAGCACCAACAAATATGATGACTATTTGATATTGGAATCTGAATCAACTCTCCAGACCTAACATCGTTTCATGCTTTTTATAAGGTGGAATTTTAATAACAGTCGTATGTGTTTGTAGGTAATTTACGCTAGGAATTTTAAAATGTGGCTTTCATTATGATATAACGCACACTCAAAGTTCATGAATTTATGAAAAGAGTAAATATTTATATTACGGTAAACAGTTTCTATTTTCAATAACTTTTAATTTAATGTTTATACATTCATTAATTAAATATTCACTTATTGTAAACATAAATACTAAATAAATACTGTATTCAATTGTTGCATAATACCGTTTCTTTTTTTACTTTTCGAATTTGATTCTGGGTAATGCCCAGAAGAAGAACTTTAATAAGTAGTATTTTAACGCACTCAGTTTTATTAATGTTTCCTATAGTTATTTATAATTTTCAGAATTAATGACTTACTTTAACTCAGTCGTATATAAGTTAGTTTTATTTATTTAATTGTATTTTAAACAGTTAGACTGCTAACTCCTAATGACAAATAGCTATAATCTTCAACCCCTAAAAAATCTATAGTTGTCGTTGCCAAATAAATAATTTCACGGAAGCTAATCATTTCACTGTCATATGTCAGTCTTTGAGTTGGAGTACGGAAATACTGCTTTGCGGCAGACATATACAAGGTCATGGTATAGAGTGTAGGAGAGATCTAATAAGATTTTTATTAAGCCTATTTGTCGAGGATCTTGTCAATTAAATCTAGTCGCTTTAGTCTATCAGCCTGCTGCTTCACAGAAGAGAATGGCTAATTACCCTTTCAAATTACCCAGCTCCTAATAAGACTAAGAATGAACATTTTAAAGGTAAATGCAATGTTTTCAGTGTTATTACAACAATATAAACAAATAGAAACTAAAGAAATTATGCCTAGTACAAATTCTAATTTTCGTGCGTGTTTATAATGTATGGAACCAAAACCTGACCACCCTCAATGAGCGTTGGAAGGAGGATCAAAATAAGCTTAACTTGAAGGACTATGCTTGAAATTTCTGTGTGTGATTACATCAGAAATTATAGAATTTGTAGAAGAACCAGGTTCACCGATAAAGCGCAAAGAATTGTGAAGCTTAAGTGGCAGTAGTAGAGTACATTACAAGACTGAAGACCGCTATGACGAAAACGACACCGTAGCATTGGTAAGCTTCGCATAAGATGGGCAGACAATTAGGTGGTTAAAAACATCGGGCGTTGAACAAGGAGGATGCTTGTGACCACAGCTAGCTAGCTACCACTGTCGCCATAATAATTAATGTTAACTGTATATTGTACTGTGGCAGTTACTACATTATCGCTATTTACTGTCAAGGGAGAAAAGAAAAGTGATGATATCAATGCACTTACTATATCAATATCCAAAAATAATATCATTGATCTGAATTAATCTTTCAACAAACCACTTACTATCACGGAATGTAATTTGGATGATGTGATTAGTTTCTCCAGGTACGTTTCTGAATAATTGATTCGCACCAATATTTGAACGAAACTAGCAATTGGGTCGGTTTGTAATATTGTAATTGGACCCATTTCCACTGTCGAAGGCTTACCGGCCTCCAAATGAATAGTTAATATGTAATATGATCGTGAATGATAAAGGGTATTGCATTCCTTAATTAATATACTAAATACGAGCCGTTATTCTTTGCAGCAAGATGTAATCACATGAAGTGTGACGTAGATTTCTCTCTGTTAGACGATTTAGATGTAGCGCCGCTCCATCGTTCGCTATGACAGACAGACGTAAATATACGAATTAACTGGTACACGTCTTACCTTTTGACCAACGATAAGGGTGTGTGTAATATAAGTGACCTTTAATAACCCTTACATATTAATTGAGCACTTAATGCTTAGTATGTTACTATCTCGGAGATATAATAGGCCTCTAAACAATTTTTAAAGTTTGTTGCCGACACAATGTTCTTTTATATATTTGTACTTTTATACGTCTTTATTTTTCTACTTTTATCATTGGTTATTAATTGTCACAATTGTATTAATTCTTTTATTATTCATTACGTTGACAAACTATAATAAATGTATTAAATATTTAAAATCTTTAATTAATATTTGCAACGTCCACAAAGTTATTAAAATTAAAAAGAAATTATTTGATTCCAGCAACGCGTACGCGCGTTGTAATGCGTCGAATGATCCGCAAAATCAATGACTTGATTTTGATAGGCAAGATCTCTTGAAGTTAGAAAAAAAAAATAATGCCTAAAAAATTACATATTTTTATTTCAAATTAAAAAAAATTAAATTGATACGTTTGCCTATTATTTTTTTATTAACTTCATATCCAGATCGGTGGATTGAATAAGTAAATCGACAGTCGAAATAAAATTGATTTTATAATTCTACTTGCATTTTTTTACACGTAGTCTATTTTTACATTTAGTGTTTAATAACCTTAATAACTAAGTGCCTGTATTCCTGTGTACGTAATTTTGATTTTCCCATTCAAGTCATGTAATTCGATTTAAAAAAAAATTAAAACATCGCCCCTCGTTAGGATTTGTGACGTGGGTGTAGTCACAAATTTCACATACGAAAATATCCAGACCGAAACATATTTTGTGTATGTCATACAAAATGTTTGTGCCATGCGGGAGTTGAACTCACGAGTGTTTGCATAGAAGCCAATCACTCGACCACTGCGCCATACGTATTTGTCGTTCAATCTAAGCATTACAAAATAACCACCCTGATCCAGTAGAAGATGTCCGTTTACTGAGGTAAATAAATAAATGGAATAATATAATTATATCTAATACCCAAAAATATATTACAAGTTGTATATTAAATTTATGTATTAAAAAAGACAACACTCAGCATAAACCGTGGTATTCGTAATAAAACGACAAAACTAATATTTTCACAAAGGTTTTAATCATCATCATCCTCTTGCCCATTTCCCATTATCTGGGCTCGGCGCAGTAGATCTTTTTCTTCCATTCCTCTCTATCAGTCGTCATTTCCATGCTTACTCCTTTCATTCTTATATCATTCTTCACACAATCGATCCATCTTTTATTCGGCCTTCCTCTGCCCGTGTATCCCTCCACTTTCATATTCAACATTCGCTTTGTGACATGACTTTCATCCCTCCGCATCACATGTCCAAACCATGCTAATCTACTTCCTCTCACTTTTTCTACCACTGGCGCTACTTTCAGGCTTCCTCTTATGTACTCATTCCTTATCTTATCCATCCTTGTCACACTACACATCCATTTTCATCCACAAAGATTTTAATATACATTACATTAATAAATAGCAAGCTCATAGCGTCATCAGTCTCGTATCTACTGGCATTTTGGATGAGACAGCGTGGCTTGTTTGACAACGACACACTCACCGATAGAGATTGTTAAGAGTAGTCATCGGATGCCTTCCGCCATCTTTAAACTGGGTGTCAATACAATCTTTGTTGTTTAAAGGCTGTTGTTAATCTCGTGGACAAAACGTGGATTTCTTAGTATACTCTCCAATTCCTAGAAGTGGCTAGATTAATAGACAATTTTAAGTACATTATCATGATAGGACACGTCTAAAGATATTTTTAAAAATGTAGAGTCAGTTATAGAATAACATAAATCAAGCTTCGATGATTCGAACATTGATCATACCATAGTTACTCGTACCTTTCGTTTAGAAAAAAGGTGTACGGTGTCTGGATAGAATGTTTGATGCGGCCACGTCCCACAATCAATCAGGACTGAAAACAGACCGACGATAAATAGAAAACAAGACTATATTCTTTTTGGAAACAAATTGGAGTGGTTAGAAGAGTAGCAGCGTGTAAGCTATTATCTTTTAGAGATACGATATTCTCATAAAATTAAGATTAGATTTTTTTTTAATTTAAAACAATTAAATTGTATACTTTTACCGCTCATGGCTACTCGTTTTAAGCTTGATCAATCAACGTTATAGAAAGTAGTACTAGTTTATAAAAATTATACTTGAAACTAGGAATACAATTAGTCACTAACATTTGTACTTTTTCAACAGTTTAATTTGATATATCGTCCGTGAAAACTACTTTTCGTTATTCGAATCTAATCGCTAAGATACAAACTCTACCATAATGTTTTTTTAATCTATCATTACTCGTCACTTTCATATATTTCTGATATTCCGTGCTGTGCAATGTAATGTTTTACTCCATTTATTAACATTAAGGATGATATTTTCAAGTTCTCTCTTAGTCAACCTATGTAGTGGCATGGAGGTAGATTACATCACACCTAGAAGTTCTTTGCCAGTCAGTCTTAGCCAGTAAACTTGCCTCAGCCGCATATGCTGTACAGAAAATCAGACAATTAACAGATATTGATACTGCCAGATCAGTTTATTTCAGTTATTTTCACAATTTAATGTCATATTGCATACTCTTATGGGGCACTGCAGCTGACATAGAAACTATTTTTATTTTACAAAAACGAGCTGTCCGCGCTATTTACAAATTAAGCTCTCGAACTTCTCTTAGAGAGATTTAAAATATTGGTATACTGACTACCGCCTCGCAATATATTTTTAATTGCCTTGTCTATGTTCATAATAATATCAATACATATACTAAACGAAGTGATATACATAAGCTAAACACACGTAACAAAGACAAACTTGTTGTACCACAAACTAGGCTACGAAAAATTACTGCATCATTTGTAGGGCAAAGTATACAATACTACAACAAATTACCAAAGAGTATTATAGAATTACCAATAAATAAGTTTAAGACTCGCATTAAAAATAGTCTTCTTAAAAAGGGGTACTACACTGTTAAAGATTATTTAAATGATAAATCAGTTTGGATGTGACTCTTACCTGCTCCTCGTGGGATAGCTCATAGAAATTATAATTTTAATGTTGTGTATCTAATATTCTAAAACTTGATTTGGAAGATGGACGCATGTACAAGTGCGATTAAGGAATTAATTAATAATTTATTGTCTTTTCTATTTTAAATTTATTGTAGTTTTACTAATATTATTATTCTTGTGACGTCAATAAGTACCTGTAAAGGTTTAAATTGAATAAATTATTTTGACTTGACTTGACTTGACTTTGATTAGGTACGAATATTTTCCATCCTTTTTCCGAATTTAAAGTCAGCTGCTTTTTATTTTAAGTGCTGCCGCGCACGCGACTGTACCTGACACATTTGTTTGTTTGTTTTTTTTTTTGTACACAACTCCATAACATCCTATTACTAAATTTATCTCATGATAAATTGATAGATTTTTGGTTATTCCCACTATGCTCAGTGCGGTGAACTATTGCTTAGTAAAGTGCATTGCTTTGTGCACTGAGAACATTTGATCTTTAAAGATTATTGACTACCCTTTGCACTCCATTATACCATTAGCAACATTTAACAAGGTATTATAAATCCATTTGTGCTTAATAGCACAGAAAACCGCGCGACAGAACGGTCGACAACACCACTGCATTAAAATTTGCATATCTTATTGGTGTCTGACAATTGCCTTAGGTGCGGCGCTCAACCTTTTCTAGGCTAACACCACATTAAGATTATAATCCTGCAGAACGTTACACGAGAACACTTTACAAATTTGAAGTTTTAGTTTCCTTTTTATGTGAGGGTAAGATAAAAATCACATTAGGTTTTTACTATTGAATATAGAATATTGGGACGTTGCAGCTATTCAAATAGGTGTAAATGATTTATATTTTTTCGACACGTTTAAAGTAAATTTATTGATTCTGTATAACAGCGTTTTTTTTTTACTAAATGCTTGACTGTCATTATAATTTATTGTAGCATTACGAATCGTATTTATCAGATAACTTGACAATGGTCTTCTATACGAATATAAATATTAATTTCATGAACGACACAAAAAAAAAGATAATGCATCCTACATTATACTAATTGCAATTATTTGTAAAGAAATCCCAGGAATACATAAGTAAAAACATGGGCAATAAGCCAAGCTTATTCATGAAATCAATACGATACGTCACCATCGTAATAAAAACCTGTAATGATCGTAATAAAAAAATGTAATGATTTTCGCTTCGCTTCGACTTAATTTCTATTGCTGAGGTTACAAAGTCGCCTAAAGCATACGCATAAGCCAATGATATGAACCATTAAGTAAGGAAGTATTTTTTTTTTACGAAGTAGCATGCTTTTTCTCACCGAACCTATCAATGTTTTATCAACAGGCGTGAATGGTATTCACCCAGTAAGAAGCAGGGTATAACCACTTAATTATCTCGATGTCCATTCTATCCTTAACTACGGTGATCTAGGAATTGAAACCCCAAATTCTTCAGATCATCCTAGGACAACCCGGCCAGCTACGGGTATTAACCGGGATATTAACTTTGGAAGCCTTTGGAAGACTACTGTGAATATACATGTAATTCCCAAGACGGGGGAGCCTTTACAGTCATGTAAATGGGCTCTTAATGAACCACCTAAGTGCGCAGGCCTCACCTTGGGTGGTCATAGAAACATTGCAAATGCTTGCCTTCTACCAAAGTAAAAATTGAACTAAGAATATGAAAGAAATCGTGATCAATAAACCAGAACCTATCCAAGAAAGCAAAATTCCGCGTCACCACCTTAATAAAACGCTTACACCGCATAAATCATCAACACGAAATAGTGTGAGCTGTCACCGCCGACAGTTACATCGGCTACACCAAGGTCGGCTAGCCAATGTCGGCCACGTAACGCCGACGTCGCTGCCGCAGTCGCATGCCGTGCTGCCGACAGCCCGATGTTCGTTACGATTGGGGTGCTCAACATTTTTATAATTGCATTAAGATTACAAATTGTGAATTTGTTAATTCCAAGCAGCATTTAGTATCTTGTTTAGTACTGTAATTATGTGCTGCTCTGTTTTTATAGTACGAAATCTCTGTCAATACAATACTTAAGTAAATGAGTTGTTTAACAAATTCAGGAAAATTGATTATAGGTGTTGTTTAAAAAGTTTACTCAATTTCAAGTTTATTGTTTTGTTTTCTACTAATGTCGAAATTCAAATACTATCCATACATTCACATTTATCTAAGTAAAATTGTAAAATATAAGCTTATATTTAAAATTCTTAGTATATATAAAACTATTACATAAGATCCCGACTACATGTGCCTGTAAAGCACAGATTATTTCAAGAAAAAACAAATTATTGCCATATTCCATTTCGACAGCCCGATTCGAATTTGCGATCTTGCGGCTAAGTACTACAAAAACATCGTGTAAAAAAATACTTTAATAATAATACTTCATTTTTTCAATCAGAATGTTCAATTTAGTATTAGGCTATGCCTGTCCTAGGAGCTTTCACAATTTAATTTAAAGGGCACTGGAATACGGTACCTACGTTTCTGTCAAAGAATACACAAAAGAAAAAGAAAACCATTGCGCTACAAACAAGTCAATCAACCCCAAAAAAGGACCATAAATTGAGTTTCGAATAACATGAACTTTCAATACATATTGTCAATATGCTAAAAAAAGATACAAATTAAAGAGTAATTTATGAAATTAGTTTATATGTCGTGGTTCACGACTCCTGGATAGGCGGGCGGTGGGTGTTCACCATCGGCCAAGCACGCAACCCGCTCTGCAACGAGTTTTCAGTTGAAACCGTCGCGGGCCCCGTCTCGACCGCGCCTAACCATAAACCCATGGAAAAATAGTGCCGCGCTATTAACACCCTTATCACCTTGACCTTAGTGTTGTGTCCACTATGGGATTTGCATGAGATGATCACGAATTGGTAAGTCTCTATTTAATTTCGAATTATTTTTTTTATGTGAGAATATGTATATTCCCTACAAAAATATTATGCTTGAAATATATTTAGTATATTTTAATTTGAACTTTAAGCTAATAAAACTCTTTTTAAAACTTTGAATAGGCTGTATATCTTTTTAGAATGAATTGTTATACGAAGTATTAGTATTTAAGGCAATAAGGTATGAAGCGTTCCGTTTCTATTAAATACGTAGCAATGGTTTAGTTAATTATTGATTTGCTCTAGTTTTCGAGCGAATATAAATAATTTTCAAAAGTTTTTCATTGCGTCAAACAAGTATATTATGCTGCGCATAAAGGTTGTTACTGAAAAATGTATTTTCGTATTTATTTTTTTTATATATTTATTCTAAAGTACAGTGTGTAAAGGCAGACCTAACGCCATGGGTATTTTCTGCCAGTCAAACTGAGGGTGTTTCCGAGGAAATGACACAGATGTTTAGAAAAGCAAAATATGACAAAATTTCAAAAGCAGATGAATTATGTCAAACGGAAAATAAAATTATAAAAGTGATTAGGAAAATATTTTTCTAACTTGTCTCTGTGATTTTACTATTAATCCCATTTATTTTGTTAAAAGTATCCAGTAGTATATGTGATAGGTAATTAATAAACATTCTATTTATTATACTCTGAGATTTTTATACATTAACCAAAACCTTCTAACGGTAATGATACCGACTTAGCTATTTCATACCATGAATGGATATTCTATTTCTCGCAATTTACATATTCTGCAGCTTTGGGATATATATGTTCGGTTCTGCTTATGCAAATGGCCTGATAGCATTTGACCAACACCTTAAGAAACGACTGCTGAAGATTTTGAATTACAGAGAAATTATTTATTAAATTGTTGGTTATCTGTTATAGAACAGATTAGGAGGAATATTGGATAACGTAATAAAGAGTACTTCTTATTTACCAGAGGATAGTAGTCGCCTATAATATATACGTTCCCTGTAATATTTGCAGCAAATATGCAACCTCTAAAAAAAACACAATGTACGTTGAAAAATTACGACAAGCCATACGATCATTTTTGGATTCATTGGATCAAAGTATTGCAAGTAGTGTTGCTTTGCGGCAGAAATAGGCAAGACGGAGGTACCCAAGCAGACGACCTTGGTAGTCTCCTTCCAGTGTTAAAGTTGGACATGCTAAATATAGTATTCACAACAATACATCAAACTTTACATAAGACCTTGAAAGAATCCTAATGTGGATTGTAATAGCAGTGGTTTTCATAGAGCAAAAGTAAAGCTGGACATTTTACTGTCTCCAGTTAATACGTCACTTATAGGGAAATTATACCGATAAAACTACCGAAATTTAGGACTGATTAAAGTCTACTATCAATACCACTAGAGGCACAGACCACAAAAGAGCTTCGTTCAAAGGTTAGAGTAAATTGATTGATTGACTAAACGCACGACGATGACTAATGACTATCTCCGTAGGTACTATTTACTACGAGTGTTTCCGTCTTCCCGGAATTTGGATTAAGCACGCTTCATTCAGAACGCCTTATCATGGTGTGTTGTGACTTTACGTAGACTTATCATGGCTTATCATGGTCTTTAAAATGTGTGGAGTCAGTTCCTAAAATATTAATATATTTCAGCTCTAGCTATTTTTCTACGCAACATCTCTTGAACATCATTTGTGAATTTATCGCTACTAATATTATAAATGTGAAAGTTTCTATGGATTATTATTACTTTTACACGTAAATACTACTCAATGGATTTAAAAAAAAAACTTTACAACAATATAGCTTATACATCGGAAAAACGCATGGGTTACTATTTATAAATATTCTGTGTGAATTGTACAAAATATAATGATGTAGTACCTACATACATAAAACTATAAACGATTTAAATTATGTATGTAATTGTTTCTTCAATTTCACAGCAGTTTCTAATAATTTATTTGAAAAAATTGCCGGGAATAACGAATATGAAACTCTTCTTTTTACAATAACTGTACTTTGTGGAAGTTCTAACATTGAACATACTAATCCAAAACCAACAATAAAATAATACGAACTATGAAAATTCTCTACTTTCTAAAATCTTTGTCTACAAGAAAATGTAATTTAAGTTTAATTTATAAAAGTGAAATTTAGAAGAAATAAATTGATAGAAATGAGAAGAGCTGAGAGTCATATTACCAAGAGAGTTACAAATATGCCTCTGGTTGTAAGATAGGGATATGTATAAACCTAAGAAGTTATGGGCCGATTTCGGAAAGACGGATATTTATCTGAAAAATGTCAGTGGGTACGTAACGTATGATAATGAGGAATAGAAGGCGAAAACATGTTGCACCAACCCTATCTAAGGGCAGAGTGATGAAGGGCAGGGTGATTATTAGCATAAGGCGTCAAATCAGAATATGCCTTTTAAAAACTAGGATGTCAAGTTTTACCAATTTTATGTCTAATATACGTTATTTTATACAAATATACATTTAATGATAGGTTAGCCTTTCTTTTTAAAGGCGGGATAATAGATAGATAGATAACACTTTATTGTACATACACCACAAAACAGAGAGAAGAAAATAACATAATACACTTAAAATTACTAGTACAATTGGCGGTCTTATCGCTCAAACAGCGATCTCTTCCAGACAACCTACGGACGGAGAGATATAAAAAACTGGAAAGACGGGGGTGTAAGATACTTACATATTAACAAATATTTTTTTAAAAATATACTGACAAAACATACTTAAAATCAAATAATAATGAGCTAACTGACTTACAGAATTACTTTATGTTAATGATCTAAAATCTAAAATTGATAAATATAATACGTAATACAAGCTGATAATAAGTAGCGCAACGATCGTATAAGCTAAAGAGATAAATAGTATTCCTTGACTTGGTTTTTAAAAGAATGTACCGTTTGTGCACGCCTAATACAAACTGGGAGAGAGTTCCACAGCCGAATGGATAATCTATTTCAGATACCGAAAAGACATTTGACTTGAATCTGTACTTCTTGAGTATGCCGTAGAATTCCGATCACACCAGTAACGGCACTTGGTGTGTCAACTACCCGGCTTAACCTCCCTCGGGAATGTTTCCATCCCTGTAGAAGGTCAACTCGAGATCGAGTTAATTTCCGAAGATTCTCCGAAATGACCTCTGTGGGAGAGGCTTAGTGATATAAGCGAACTGGGAGTTCGCCATAGGTGGGGTGTTTTTTTTTACATATGACCTAGGACCTATGCTGAAGCCTCAATGGCTATGTTAAGCTTTGCAACGAGTGTGTTGGTGGAAGGCGCACAAAAAGAAGGTTCGATGCCGTACCGGTGTCGTTAGGGTCGAAATAAAAGGTGTCGACGCAGCTTGACCGCGCCGTCTAATGGCTCGAACGCTCAAGATCGCCGTGTAGTGGAGTTTTGGGATGATGCCACTGGGATCGTCAGGTTACGCGATTGCGTCCCTTCAAACAAGTGGCAAGTTTAAAGTAATATATCGCGGTCAGTAGGCAACTGATCGGGCTGGCTTCATTCCCACCTCTAGGGAATTTGGATACTATCTAGAAAATTGTAAATTAGCCTAGGGACGAAATAATAGATCCTTTTAGCACACAATGAGCTTAATAAGAGCTGTCTCAATGTCAAAATGTAAAGCTTCATGTGTAACCTAACTAACCCGGCGAACTTCACGTAGCCTTAACAATGACACTTAGTTGATGTGAGTTGTCAAATGCGTAAGATAGTATTCCAAATCTGATATTCTATGCTTCATCTAATATTTCTGTTGCTTACGGAAGCCAATACAACACATATGTTTTGTGAGTGACCACAATTTTCTCTTATTTGTGAATCTATGGAGTAAAGTCTTAAACTGTGGAGTAAATTATTTGTTTATTTAAATTAAGTAAATATAATTATAATTGCAGTGTAAATAAATTAAAGTATAAAGTCAAGTTACAAAACATAATTTAAAGTTTACAACTTAAAGTGTAGCTTTTAAATATGGAAGACAGAAATGGAAATGCAAAATATCAGAACAAGAAAATTCGTTCTATTAGAGCAGAATGTTGCAAATACTCATAACTTCTAGCGTACTTCAGAGTATAGGAAATATATATATATATATATATACTGTTAAAACCTCTCTCAATTTCAATCTGGCACTGTCACTTCTACTTCAAGTTTCTACTGAAAAGTAACACTCGAATATTGATAGCAAAGAATTTACTTTGCGTGTGTAGCTATTTTTATATCATGCAATATTGCTATTACGGTGGTGTGTAGAAAAAATATTATAATTATATTCCGCGGACGTCATAAAGTTAAGCTAATATGTTCATAAACACTGGAGTAGCTTGTGGATATTTTTATGATTCTCTGTCGCCATTTCTATGATTCTATGTCGCCATTATACACTAGACTTTATTAACAATTAATAACTAAAACAATATAACGAACTCTTCAGCCTTACCCCTCCCTCTCCTTTCGTTTATAGAAACACACGTAAGGGTTCGGAGCCATCTGTACACTATATCCCTCATTCCACACCGCACTAAGAAATTCCAAGATTCCTTCCTCTGCCGTACTTCCCGCACTTGGAATTCTATGCCTATGTATATAGATAGATAGATATACTTTATTCAAACTGACAACACAAACATAACACACACAAAAGAAAACATTATAAAGTACTTTGACTTTGACACATTAAAGAAAGGTTTGAGTTTCAAATGTGTGCTGCAGTTTGAAAAGGACTTGGCTCAGTGCTGGTGCCCCAGTAATAAGGCAACTCTGATTTTCAGCCAGATCCTTTAGTTTTACCTTCATCAGGCAAACCAAAAACAGACTGAGTGAATGAGAAAAAAAAATAAAAGCTACTTTTGCAAGACATAAATATTAAACATATTAAATTAGGTATACACTTACATATACCTATCTATAAATTATACATACACAAATATATATATATATTATATATATATATATACACATACATACATACATAAATAAATATCACTAAGGTTTACAAAAAAAAAACAGCCCACGATCCATCCCCAGACCACCAAATATTTATCACAAAAATCGGTCAAACCGTTTCTACGGAGTGCAATGATTAACGTAATTATAATTTTTTTATTAAGTTATTAGACTAGCTTTCGCCAGTGGCGTTCATGGTAAAACCGTTATTGCTTAGGGGTGTAACAAACATAGACTTTTTATTGTTTTTTTTTTGTTTCCCTGAGGAAAATGCATTAAATTGCATACCCCGGCTGTGGCGAGCCGGTGGTTATGTGGGGCTCTCCTCCCCAGAAGGGGGAGGCCTACCCACTAAAAACCTCAGGGATGGCCTTCCTCAGGCATGTAGGGAGCCCCCGGGAACATCAAGCCACTTCCGGGAACCCCCAGCCTCCGCTCCCCTATCTAGAAGGGAGCCCTCCTCGGGGGAGGCAGTAGCCTCCCCCGGTCTCCTCCACCGACGACGCCCCCCGGCCACGGAAGGGGCGTGGTCCATCCCGGGTCGCCGTAGCAGTCGCGACTTCCTCGCGCCCGCCGGCGACCCGCGGCGGCGCCGCAGCTGTGCTACCGAGCCCGGCGCCGAACAAACATAGCCTACGACCTATTCTCAAACCTAGATAATATATGTCGATAATATTATACGTTTTACTTAATTTCAATAACCAACACTGTGACACGAGATTTTTTTATATTAGATATAATTAGGCAATACACTAGTCTAGCAGCGTCCGTAGTTATTAAAATTAACCATGACCTAATTTTTGTTTTTCATGTAAAATAAATTTAAGTTTATTTTAAAAATAGGTCTTATTTGTCAACAATCTAATCGGTGGTGGAATAAGATTTCACCACCTATATGTATGTGTTTTCTTCATCCTATAACAAGGCTTCCTTCAAAAGAGGCGTGAAAAAACATCTTTTGGGCTGGCAGGGATAGGGCAGTTAGGAGAGTGGAGTAACGTCACTATCCTATCTGTCATCTTATTTGGGCCTCGTTCACCGCGTTCACATTAGGCGGGGGGAAGTCGTAAAAAAAATAATAATTTGGAAGTTTACTTTATTAACATCCGCATTTTGGAATCACCAATTAATTCGACACATTCATGCTTATGCAGTAATTATTGTATTTATTGTATACTGGCTGAGGTCCGCGATTTCATCTGCCCAGTATTAATATTTCGAGTAGCTTATATTAACCCGGCGTGAGTGAGGTTGGGTAGGTATGTCATACCCGAAAACTTTCTAAACGCAGATATTTTAATGTTACTGTTGCCATGCAAGTCCTGGTGTTTCAGTAGCTGGAGGTAAAGATGCAAGGGGTGAGGTACAGTATCGAGTTTAGTGTTGCACCGGCGGCGACGGCAAATACACATGCCGCACACCCCGCACACACCCGCGGCTGGGGTATGGAATTGTGTTGATTTGTAGGTGTAATTTTGGTGCTCTATTACATGATCTCACAAGACTTTTCAGTTCCTTTTTTATTTATAATAATTAGAAGACACTATTGTTATATTGATTTACCAAAGTTGGAATTTTGTTAGATTTTTATGGCAAAAGAAATTAATTGCCTGAATTTGTATTTTTCGAAAATAATTTAGATATTGTGTTATTTCAATAAAAAATAATGCTGCTTAACTTAATGTTGATATTTTATTTACTCATCTTGTTGAATAGTTACTATTATTAATATATCTTAAGCATTGATTCTAATTACACAATCATAGTATCAAAAATTTTACATCAAAATTTTGGGTATATCATACCCACCTCATAGCTGGTGTAACAATTTCTCACCTCATTCACGCCGGGTTAACATGGCATATATCTTTATAAATGTATATTGCTCCTTATGCACCTTGTCACCGCGCTGGCTAGGCGCGGCCGTGTGCCCACAAAAAATCCCCCGGTGTCCTTCCAGCCCATATCGGGGCGCGTGGCGGGGTGCGCTTTCGCGATGCTACCGCCACACGCCCACGGGCTAGCTCGACCTTTGGTGGTCGAGCCTTTGCCAAGGGGGGATTGTCCCAGACACTAGGACAATCCCCAGGTAGAGAGACACCTCACTGCGTGCGCGGTAAGCCAGCCGCGCACGCTGCCTTCACGGAAAATTTGTAGTACCTATATTGTTAATAAGGAATGTGCAACTCCCATACAAACCTGTAATAGGTTTAAGGGGGCCAAGAAAAAAAATGTATACAGTTAAGTAATGTTATTAAATAAAAAAAATACAAATTAGGCAAGCTTACTTCAATAAGACATGTTATTGCAGTGTATTTAATATCGAGCATTAGTGAGTGATCTGCGACAATACCGCATATATATTGCTGTATCTATAATTTAGGTTATAATAAACGCATATAATCTATTGCATCAACAATATTTCTCATCTAAAAGAGTACTTTTTATACATAGTATAAAAAATGTAATTTACTCAATCATATGAACATATTCATTCATTTTATTTTATTAATTAACTACCTAAATCTGCGAATTGCGTACCACAGTCAATAACATTAACGTGAGCTATTAACACAGATAAGTGGAAAAACGGAAGGATGCCTTCACCCGAGGAGGGGTCCATAACCAATAGCAAAACTAACTTTAATTAACTAACAAATATCAATGACCAATATTAGAATTGTAAGTAAAAAGGGTTATGGAAATAAAGGCTTTTTATTTTATTTATTTTCTATTAACTGTATAATATTATCGGGTGCTGATATTAGAATAAATAAAAATGTCTTTCCTTTACTTCTTCTCATATTCGACTAGTTAATCTGCTGTCTTGATTGACATAAATGAAACAGGTCATCATTTCAAGCTATCCAGCAGTTCTTCAGCTATAAGTAATTTTTTGAATATATATACAACACATACTATCCAGAATTTTATCGTGTATCTTAAACAATGTTATACTCATGCCTACAACATACCATTAAAGATACGTAGAACGTTCGTCCACCAGACCGCGCGGAGCCTACGCCGCGGAAGCGACGTATATTGGACTCGGAGTATATTGACATTGACATTAAGCGAGTATTAAAGAATAGTAGTACCGTCTAACTCCTTGACCTTCATATTCCTTCCTTTATTCTCTTGGATAGCACCTAAAAAAGGTCCGTGTTACTCCCAGTTAGCGAACGAAATAAATCCGGCACCTCCACCAATTTAAATGACGTAAACACAGATTAGGTAGTCACAATCATTTATTCACATAATTCTTATTAATAAGGCAGAGTTTATAAAATATTGAAATTCAAATACAACATTCATTTATAAACTAAATGTCCGATATATCCAGAAAATAGCTGAAAAAAGACGTATTCGCTTGACAATACGAGTTCTACATTTAAAGGAATAAATTCGAGGGACATAAATTTCAAAATATCAATTCTTTCCTTAAATATTCAATAGAGTCATTATAATACACATCAATAAATATTGTTTCTTTGGCCCTGACATACAGTTTAATATCTTTCTAATGAAATGTTTTTTAATTTACTTCTTCAAGTTTTAATTGCTGTAATCATAAACCACTTAACCACGAAAAATCACCAAGAATATTCATAATGGATGTATAAAGTAATTGATAATATATGTATTGACGTTTTATCATTGAAGCTAACAGCCGCATGGATAAAAGCGTCCGGGAAACCAAACTGGCTAATGACAAAGGAAGCGGTCTGGTGACCGGAGAGGCGCGAACGGACACAATATTTCGTGTAGTCATGCCGTTATGTCACTATCCTTACAGTAAGATAGTACACACGGCTTCAAAAGTTACGTACAATTAGTTAACTATACTTTTGGGTAATTATGTAATTATAGGACAATTTAGTAATTTACTCAGCATATTCAGTACGACTCGACTAATAAGGTTGTTGCGTAAATGTCATAGTAGCTAAAAGTCATATAAACAAAAATATTCCGTTGCCTCGCAGCACACCTTAGTGCTACAATTTCGACATTAAATGCAACAACATAAAATATATATATATATATATATATATATAATATATTATATATATATATATATATATATATATATATATACATATGTATATATATATATATATAATATATATCAAAAATAAGGCTATTTTACTTAGGCTACTTTTAGAATAATATACAAATAATTTTGTAATCTCCAAGTTAGCAGCTCAAGGGCATGGCACTTGAAATAAAAATGGAAAAACAAAAAAAAAATAAAGTCTTAAATATATTAATATTTGTAATGTGAAGAGATGCTGACTTTGCACATTAGCTACCTTCCACAGATTTTTTTATTTATTTGAATCGATTAACATCGAACTACTGAGGCATAACTATATGTTGAAACTTATAATTGGAAACGTTATCATTTTCAACATTTGCACTGCATAGTGATAAAATGATACACACTATTGGGATGTCATCTACATTAATATTATAAAAAGGAAAGATTTGTATTTTTGTATGTAACAAATAAACTCAAAAAGTACTGAACCGATTTTAATAATTCTTTTTTGATTACAAAGCTACATTATCACGTACGAGTAATATAGACTATCTTTAGTACTAGATTACTATAGAAGTCATTAGAAATTCTTATTAAAACTAACCGAAGTTGTAAAAAAATTTGCCATAAAATATCTTTCATTGCATTCGCCGCGAAAAGTATTAATGATAGAACAAAAAAATGTTCGACAATATTATAGAATATATCAATATCTACAAAAAAAATATCTAACTATTGTATATAGTTAGTAGTAGAGAAACACTGATAAGTAATTGTATTCATTGAACTTACCAAATAGAATGAGAATTTATAATGATTGTTCAATTTCATTATTGCTACAGTTTTACTCTTTTCATTATTGACATTACATTTTTTTTTATTTAGTATATTCCTTCATATTTTAATCACTTTTTATCTCTTAGAATTATAAATAATCCTTTCTAATTATTTATATATTTTGAACAAACATTAAAGTTATTACCAAATAAACAAATATTTACCGACTAACTAACTAATTGGATTTATTCACGCCATTCGTCATTTATAACAATGATCAGTGATTATTTGATCAAGAGTAATAATTTTCTCTTATAGATTATTTTATTACTGATAGGGTTACCAAATCGGTATTTCTAGCTACTAGCTAATGATCTACGTTTATGATCATAATTTCAATAAGATTAATTCATAATAAATTAATAAGAATAATGTTAATAAGATTGCGTGCTCCATTAGATAATAATATCATAGTCAATTACTTAGAAATCCTGCTTACATCTCACATTATGAGTATATACGAGTAGGTCATATTTTCAGTATATGAAAATATACTCGATGATGTTCTAAGATGAAGCTCTCTTCACCAGAACTTTTCAGTCATATATCAAAAATTTGTTTTAAAACCTATTGTTATAAGACAAATGTTTTTTTTTTGTTTTGGGAATCTATATACATTTACTCGTTCAAAGTAATAATTATTGTTTTAATAATTAAATAATCTACAAAATTTTCAGAATTTGTTAATTTGATTTTAGAAATATTTTTATTAATAATACAAAAATATAACAAAAAAGAAAGCATTGGCATAAAGCAATTACTTATATTTCTAGCTGCCGCGCAATAGGAAAATACACTATTAAAGATAATCAAGACTTGTGATGAATTACTGAACCAAGTTTTGAGTATGTTCCAAGTACTCAGCACCTTATTACTATCATTTATACAGTCATGTCAACGTAGTCGATAATTGACCGAATAAGTTAGCCTTGCTCTGTAGAGACTATGATAGAAGTTTCAGAGCGTGTAATCCCATTTATGTAAAGTCGCAAAGAGATTTTCAATGATTGTAATTCTTTGGTAGGTATTTCAATGACTCCGAAGTCCTTGGTCGTACATACATACATACATACATACATACACTCACGCCTCTTTCCCATGGGGGTAGGCAGAGATTACGTCTTTCCACTTGCTACGGTCTTTACATATCTCTTTCGCTTCATCTACTTTCATAACATTCCTCATACATGCTCGACGATTGCGGGTACTTCTGACCTGGCCTTTTTTGAGGACACTTTCGATTTGTTCGTAATATGTTCGCCTAGGTCTTCCTCGTCCCGTATCTCCACTCACTCCAGCTTCATAAATCATTTTGGTCAGTCTACTTTCATCCATCCGTTCCACATGCCAAACCACCCAAGCATCCCTTTCTCTATTCTTGTCACGATATCCTCTTTCAAACCACATTTCTTTCTAATCACTTCATTATACAATCTGTCACTCAGTTTTACTCCTGCCATACTCCGCAAAGCTCTTGCAAAGCCTTGGTCGTATCTGTATCAATGAACATAGATCTAGTAGTATATGCGATATATTGAATGTGTACTCAATCGACTGCAACTTTATAAGGCGCAGGTTTGATCTGATATAGAATACTGGTAGAAAGAAACCCCAAAACTAACTTCTCACTCTGAATCTCAGTCAACGGAGAGCGACCATTGGAAACCTTTCAATTTTTACTTGAAATACTTCTAGTATAAAGAAGTTGACAGTGGTATACACCACTATCACTACTTATCATCACTGTGTAATTGTTAATTTTACCTATATTTTTATATATCTACTAGCGGACCCGACAGACTTCGTCCTGTCAAAAAGATTTGTACAGTGGCAGTTTTTTGTTCCTAATTATTTTATAGATAATGTCGCATAGCCAACCAAATCGCAAAAAAAGTCTAAATGACCTATTACATTTTGTGGCTATTCAATTTTGGAACGTGACATTAAATCCTCCAACGATGTATTCTGTGCTCCAACGCACGCACGCACACTGATAGATATGATTGAATTTCAACTATATGTAGCGTTAATAAAGCGCAAATTGACTTGATGTTAGGAACACACCTTCATTGCTTAGACAACAGTGAGTGCTTGCAATATGAACTTTATACAATAACAATAAAGCTCGATTCGACTGTACGTTTTAGTTAGAAAACGTTTGCATGGGAAAATAAAAGAGCTGTTTTTAGGGTATTTCCGATAATTATTCGAATTTTCCTCATTGTAAAAACCCTCCTTGAACTTCAAGGAACATTAACAAAAAAGAATTGGCCAAATTGGTCCAGGCGTTGATGAGTTATGAGCTTACCAATACATTTTGCGATTCATTTTTATATATATATAAGATGATAAATATCTATACTAATATTATAAAGAGGAAAGATTTGTTTGTTTGTAATGAATAGGCTCCGAAACTACTGGACCGATTTCAAAAATTCTTTCACCTTTGGAAAGCTGCATTATCCCCGAGTAGCATAGGCTACTCTTTATCCCGGAAAAATCGTCAGATCCCACGGGATGCGCAATAAAGGCTTCGCTCAAAAACTACTGCACAGATTTTCATGCGGTCTTCATCAATAGATAGAGTGATTCTTGGGCAAGGTTTTACATTTGTTATATTTGTATTGCGGTATTTTTTATCTTGGAAAATCGGATAGTCCTACGGGAAGCGCGATAAAACCTTCGTGCCATAAACCGACTTCCGCGCATATGTAGCCGTAGGCAAAAGCTATGACCCTTAACCCTCTATAGATCCAATCCCGAAATCCACGCAGGCGAAGCCGCGGGCAGAAAGCTAGTCTATGATAAAAATCGGGTGGGGCTGTGCCGGGGCACACGGCCGTTGGTTTTAACGTGAAACGTCTATGTTAGGGAATCGCTTTTAAAGTGAAAGATTGAAATAAAAACAAGATTGACGGTGTTTTAAGTATTTTAATAAAAAACTCAATGTCACAACAGCGAGCTGACTATATAAGTGAAATATTCACACCACATTTTTGTTTCTAAGACTAATAGTTTTTTAATTATTAAGGTACGATGATATAGACCTTTTCGTTACGGTCCACTTTTTAAACCTGGTACCCGTATGTTTCGGTGCGATTTTAAAGACGTTTCACGTCAACAAGCACTGCCCTACAAATACAGTACTACAAGTACTGCCTAGGCTGCTACTACAAATACAAATAAATGCGTCATTTCAGTAACGCACGGCAATCGATTCTGTGAAAAGGGTACACAGAGAAGATTGAGGGGGCGCTGATTTTATAAATACTTTCAATCGTGTTCATACCACGTGCACTTTAGAGAACAGAATACTTGTGTCTGTTTTTTTAATAATGACAATGCTATGATAATAAAATAATATTTAAATATGTTGATAATTCATTTAATCAAAATTTAGCCATTCGCTTTATATTCAGTCTGCGTAAATTTGACCACGTGTCTGATTATCGTAAGCAGTTAGGGTGGCTACCTATTCGCTTGCGTAGAAATCTACACATGCTTTCCCTTGTGTACAAAATTCTCCACTAACCCCAGTTTCCAACTTACCTTCGAACCCGTTTTAAATTTTGTGCCGAAAGCTCCCGCCCCAAGCGATCCTGTGTTACTAAAAATGTCCTTGAAATTCCTAAGTCCAATTCCGTATTTTTTCAAAAATCCTTTTCTGTTCGTGCTGCCAAGCTGTGGAATAGTTTGCCCGCTTCCATTCGTGAGAGACCATCCCTTACATCTTTCAAATGTCTTCTGAAAGAGTACTATCTGTCTAATTAATTGTATTAAATTATATTATTATTATTATTATATATATATATATATATATATATTATATATATATATGTATGTATATATATGCTTAATGATGTGTACATTTGAATAGGTTAAACACTTAATTACCCTGCAATTTTAACGTCTTGCACCACTATTTGGGTTGGCTGGAAGAGATCGCTTTTAGAGATAAGTCCGCCCTTGTACACTATGAATAACTACAATTTTTATTTTTTTATTGTACAATAAGGTATTATATATATAATTATCACCAACAATTTTTTTTTTCCAAATAAGTATTTCTTACAGTATTTCCTACACTCACACCAATTAGCCTAGCCCAAAGTAAGCGCTATACGATTTGTGTTATGGGATCTAGGGTAACGAATAGACATACATACATATATTATACATTATATAAAATAGAAATATATTTTTTAACGACCATGACTAAGATACAAATGCTCGTAATCATCATACAAACATCTATCCCTACCGGGTTTCGAACCTGGGACCTCAGAGATTCTTGACTATGGAGGTCATCAAAATTGTTCAGCATGCTATTATCTGTGCGTGCTATTTCAGACTTGATCTTGTTCTTTAACTTCACTAAGAAATATGTCGTCAAAGTTTTCATATATTAAGCTAGCTATAATCTTTCCATACCCTGTAAATTAAAATAATACAAATTACACAGTACTCAAAAATTTAATCTAATTAAAATTAAACTTGATAATAGGACTCCACGCCCTAACTGCAAGTGGATCTCGCAACTGGAGAGATCCTGAGGGACCGTCGCCACTAATAAGCGCGACTCCAATTTACGCAGTCGGATGTCATGGTGACATGATGCAGTCACGCGATGTTCCTCGTATAACTGGTATCATTACATACGTGGGTTCTAGAACCATCCATTCTGCGTAATTCATTCCGATTAAGTTTTTAATGAAGGAATGTAGAAGCAGTTCCTCATAGGTAATATTTAAGTACGTTATTTATTTTGTTTGTATATACCCTCCTCGTCTCTCTCCATAGGCACTCCTGCGCACATAAAACTTTATTTGATCTAAGCGATTTAACTTTATTAATCTGTGCACTGTAGCTTACGACAGACCAGAGTTAATAAGCAGTTATATTTGTATTTGTCAATTTTTTTCGGTCTTTTTTTTTTATTTAAAATAGATTTGCGTTTGTCCACAATCACACCTGATGGTAAGTGACGATGAGGACTAGGATGGAACACGCTTACCTGGCAAATGCCTATTCACTCGTGACTTGAAGACCGTAAGATTATATTGTTCCGGGAACACAGACGTCGGCAAAGAGTTCCACATCTTAGCTGTTCGTATTAAAAACGAAGATTGGAACCGTTTTGTACGTGTAAGATGATAGTCCACCACGTAAGGATGGTAGTTAAGCCTACGTCTGGTTGACTGGTGGTGGAAAGGAGCGGGTGGAATTAATTCGTGTAGTGTTTAATTAATAGTTTAATAAGCGAATTAATTCGTGTTTTCTCTATTCTTGTCACATATCCTTTTTTCTTCCACTCTTTTTCTACTTCCCTTGTACTTCTTTTTTAAATATGTTTCCATTCGACGAGTTCCATAGTCGAGTGGTTTGTACACCGGTTTTAAGGTGTCACCATCTAAGATCCCGGGTTCAAAACCCGGCGTGGGCAGATATTTGTGTGATGCATTTGTACCTTAATCGTGGCTGTTAATATATATTTCTATCAAAAATATTTATATATGTATAATATATATGTATGTCTATCTGTTACCCTAAATCCCATAACACAAGCCATACAGAGCTTACTTTGGGCTACGCTGATTGGTCTAAGTGTACGAAATATTTCCATTCCTTGCTGCCCTCGACATTCTGTTAACTCTTAGTCCAGGAAATACCCACAAGCCGTCAAAATATCTGCGACTCTAACTGCGCGGTCTCGGTGGGGATATGACGATTCGAAGACCAAAATCTCTAGGACGAGAAAATATCCATCAGCAAATAAAATGAAATGGCTAATAAAAATTATAATTAATAGTTTTAATACAAAAACACACACATACTAGTACAGGCAAAACTTGTAACTTCCTTAACAATTTCTCTTCAATTTTCAATAATACTATCGTTCCACCCTCGGAAATAATCTTCTCGTCAGAATAATAATTTACGACAAATCTAAAATGTCTTGAATGTCCCGTAAATATCTGTAGCTTAATGTTAAATTTACAAAATTGGATAGCTTTCATTCATTACCCAACCTTGCTACCCGAAATACTTCAAGGTTGGCGCATGGCGTTTTCATACATAATGTGATTTCAATCGCGGACTAAACAATTTCAATCCATTCAGGTCTTGGCCGTTTATGGGGTGGCCAAATTTTTGGTCTCTGTTTTGAATTTCAGGCTAAGTCAGCTTCATATTTTCATGTTATTGTTCAAAAAGAGGCTTGGCATTGTTACTTGTGCAACAAAAGTTTTCATGTCATAATTTACACACAAAATTTAGAAACCCAAAATAACATATACATCCATTGATAATATTTGAGCTTCGTTACTTTAATATAAGCTATACATAATTCTTTGTGAACGTGTAAAATTATAAATAAATCAGTAAATATGTTGATATTTCATTCAATCGCTACCTACTGACCAACCATGATCACGACGTTAGAAACATATTTATATTTTTATTGATACATCAGCAAAATTTCTGCCAATAGATATAGCAAGACTCTCCAATGGATCACTCCTACGCTATGAGTCTAGCGCTATCCTGCGATCGTCGCGATCGACGATGTGATTCCAACACATTATTACCAAACGTTAGATAGACGTTGCGATAGGACCCGAGGACTTTTTAACTATAACGGCCTTCACTTCTATAAGAAGTGTGCTATTCGCTATTATTTCAAGTCCGCAATGCTTTGGAGTGACAGTGGTTCTTCTGTAGGTTTCAACACAAGAACAAGCAGAGATACTCCCAGCAACTCTTTGTTGCTGTTTAGATGAATTTAAGTTGTTTTACTAAGTTCCGTTTCAAACAATAGGTTTTAGTACCATAGTGTCTTACATAATTAATTTTCTTCTTTCTTCTGTCCTGTTCCCAATTTAATTTCGGGTCGGCGCATTATGTCTGCCTCTTCCACTCGCCATTTTAACATTCTCTTTTTTCTTCAACATATCATCATTCACACAGTCCATCCATCTTTTCTTCGGTCTTCTTCTCTCTACACATAATTAACTGCCAAATTAATTTCAAAGTTAAAACACAAAATTATTCTGTTGCATATACTTTGAATCATAGAGTAATTCCATTATAATAAATCAATGAGTGATGTTCTATCAATCACGTCATATTCACGGCATATCATGATACGAGTAGTTTTAATGCTTTATACCAATATAGCTATCATTTATCATAATCAAACCTATCTTTCTTCTCTCCGAGGATATTGTCAATCAATTAATGTAAGAAATCATATCGATGTTCAATGTTACCAACCTAATTGTTATTTACCGATATGAAATTTACATTGGTACGATTTGATATAAGAGTGAAATAATAATAATATATAATTAATTAGTTTTTCTCATAATTGAACGTATTTTTCTTTCAACTAAATCCAATAACAATTTTCTTCATAACAAGAATCCAAAAAAATATAAGCAGAATATATATGTATGCGATAATATCAAACAAAAATCACGAATATTGAAAACTAGTATATAAAGGCGCAGAAAAATGTTCAAAGAACTATAAAATTTAATGAATATAAATTAGAATGACAAATCATTTATACTGTTAATTATTTGATAAGTCTATTTTTTTACAACTCCCATCAGAAGGTTAATGTCAGATGCTCGACCCACAAACAATCAAAATCAAAATTAACTTTATTCAAAATATGACTTTACAGAAAGTTTTGAATCGTCCAAATTTTCCTATATATTCAGGATTTGCTATAGGTTCAGGACGTATTTTTTAACTGATGAGAAGAATGGGCGTAATAAATTACATCTTTATCAAAAGTAATAACAACATCTATATAAATAAAAATGAATTGTTGTTCGTTAGTCTGCTTAAAACTCGAGAACGGCTGGGCCGATTGAGCTGATTTTGGTTTTAAAATGTTTGTCATAGTCCAGGGTAGGTCTAAACGGTGAGCAAATAAGGAAAAATTGCGAGTAAGATAAAGTAAGACGACAATTTCATTTTCCCATATAAAAGACTTGATCACTGATGATCACTTACTTTCTGTCAAACATTTGACTGTATTTGTACTCTCAGTTCCACTCGAATTGAAGAACGCATTAAAACAAGACTTTTGAATCGACAACATAATATCAACTTTGCTTATAACATCGTGTATTTAAATTTCAAAATATAAAAATAATTAATGTGTTGACATATTTGATGGGTGCCAACCTTACAGTGTTACTAACTCTCAAAAATATTTTTATTATATTGTTTTGTCATCTCATGTAAAAAGAACCAGTGTATCCGAACGTTCCATTGTTTTGTCCATATAGACCAGGTTATAAGCCTTTAAAAATAATAAAAAGCGAAATGTATTAGTAACTCTTTATTTCCATCAACTTGGCTCCATCTACTTGGGAACCACTTGGCTCGCCAGGACATGATGATATGGTGGAAGTACTAGGCGACTCGGACAAATCTGATTCGATCAAAACATAATTATAATTCGGCGGTACGAAGTTCACCGGGATAGCTAGTTTACAATAAATTATGTCGTTACAATTAACTACTACACAAAAGAGCATCATACTATCTAGCGAACCACGTATTTGCTTATAATATATTGATTATAATAATAAACTATATTAATCTGTCAATATTGTATAATACATATATATTAAATAGTTTTTTGGTGAAGAATTGTATTATATATATGTTAGTTTATATAATTATCTAAATAAATATGTAGAAAAGTATAATAGAGCCTACTGCGGTAACTTTTTCATCGATTATATGTAATTTTTTGTAATAACAATTATGATGAAAAGTTACATTAAAAAAAATTACAAGACAACCAGCAAGAAATATTTCATATAGTCCTGTATTCTTCGAGTCGTCAATTGGAAACAAGCTTCAGAGCTTGTTTCCAATTGACGACGAATGACGACGACGAAGTTTCTGAAGAACTACCAGTATAATAATCTGTTGTAGATTGAATCGAGGCTGCTTACTAAAATTTATTAAGTCTTTAGAATATTTCAATTGATACAAAATTTATATGCCAAATACTTAGGTATCCAGAAATAAAATTATTATACGAAAATTCTTAATAATTCTTACTAATATTTGTAATATTGCTACGTTAAGGGGGGAAGGCTGTTTAAAATTAAACAATCAACCCCAGTAGACAAATTTATTTCCGTGTTCTCAGGGTCAAAATGGGTCTAATCGCCACCGGTTGCGAGCCGTCCACTTTCCAAAAAAAAAGAACGTAGTCAGTTCCGGCACGAGTACTGCCCTTGCATCGGTGGTGGTGATGAGGAGGCCGGAGTTCAGCTCAGGGTCAGGAACGGTGGTAATCTGTCGTGCCTTAGCCGTGCAAATGTGCTGCCGTGATGTCTACCCGGAACTTGGGATGTGATGTGGGGATTTCCACCCGTAACTTGGAACCCGTAATCGGGATCCAAACTACACGTATTTGTAACGTAATACAATATAACTTTATCGTAATGAATATTATAATATTATTATGGTAATTATTATAAGCAATTATAAAATCTGCTTGGCAAAAGCTACGTATGAAGACACCGAGTAAGACGATGAACGTGCTCCTTGCGTGCAATCAATATTGGCAGTGTCACCGCCAACTAGGAAACCCGTTAGGCGTTGAATCTAGCTATATGCCTATATGGATATTTAGTGATTCGCGAGCGCATCATCGCAAATCCTTGCGGCCGCGCGTGCTTGAAGTTCCGTAGAATATATTTTTTTTATTTTAGAATATGTTTAAATTCAGTTTAGTTAAGTGATCAGTTATTAAATAATTATTTAAATACATTTTGATGTTTTTACTGTAACTATTTAATGTTACAATATGAAAGTAATTCTGTCGCCTTTTCACGCCTAAACTTATTGAATACTATTATTTAAGCACTTTTTAATGCGTGAAAAAGACATTAAGGGAATTGGATGAATATAATAGTTTATATGGAAAGTGAGTCATTTTTAAAGTTTCTTGCTAGAAGTTATTTTGTTTCGATATAGATAAATAATACTAAAGTTATAAAGGGGTTAAAAATGGGTTATATACATACATGTTTGTATGGAAAGTTCACAAACTATTGAACCAATTTTGATAAAAAAAAAACCAAGTGCGAGTCGGACTCGCTCACGTAGGTTTCCATACCACTATATATCTAAATAAATGTTTCTCTTAATTCTTTATTATATTTGAGTTGATTGAATGAAAGGTAAAATTCGGTTTACGATTTATAACGTTTTGAAAAAAAACTAATTACTATATCTCGTTCAAACCAATTTTCGGTGTACATCATATAATATTTTTACATTTATCATTCCTTTATTTTAGAAGTTACGGGGGGGACACACATTTTTCTCTACCGCAAACTATTCAGTTTAGAAAAAATATATATTAGAAACCTCAATATCATTTTTGAAGATCTATTCATAGATAACCGTACGTATGGGTTTCCCCTTACGTTTACCCTAATGATATAGGAATAGTTTAAATTATTACCAGGGGAAAATTTGAGATTAATAACAGTTCGGGTTTTAATGAAATTTAGTGTGAGAATGTTTGGCGACATAAGAAAGATAATAGTAGATTGTTAGCCGAGGGTGGAAAGGATCAATTCCCGAGGCATTTAGGCTATAGTCCGAGAAGGAATTGATTCTTTTACCCGTGTTAAATACTCTACTTTTCACTTCGAATATATGAGGAAAAT
The DNA here is from genome assembly GCA_036419045.1 of Scirpophaga incertulas. Taxonomy (NCBI): domain Eukaryota; kingdom Metazoa; phylum Arthropoda; class Insecta; order Lepidoptera; family Crambidae; genus Scirpophaga; species Scirpophaga incertulas. The sequence goes on along the minus strand of CM071637.1, from coordinate 6,221,521 downwards.
AAAACATTGGTTGTTTATTTAATCTATTTATTGATAATATATGATAATATCAGTAGACCATCAGTAGGCAGAACACAATTTGCCTCGTCTTTAATTGAATCTGGTGTCAATATATCGGAATCGCTTGAACTCATTTTTAAATTTAAAATCTTAACTAGTATAAGAGATTATTTGATTTTTTTCAAATTCCGTCGTATATATCTATATAATAAATTCACATCCAGCCAATTTATGTCGACTGTTTAAATTTTAAATATGGAACTCACCGCGTGTTTGTTGCGGCTTATTCCGCTGGAAGTAGTTTGCGCTAAGTTCACACTGGCTGTTTAGAAACTCACATGGCCGCAGCATTTTTTTATAGTTCACAGCTAACAGTTCGTAGCTGACATTCGTAGTTCTATGTTTAAAGTTCATTCCGGCCCTTGGGCGGGAAGTAAATTGTATGAGTTTTTCCCTCCCTATGTCGGGAAGCAGCATTTTCCACCCAATAATCAGATCAAAACAACATAACTTTCCGAGTATGAGAAATGAAAAATATTTTTTGCTGCGTGAAAAGATATATTTCTTTTTGGAAAATCCGATATAACGTAAATTTCTTAAAAATATGACATTACTAGCTGGTACCTGCGATTTCGTCTGCACAGGATTAGTATTTCGAGTAGTTTCTATAAGCGTAACGTATATCTTTATTAATTGTTAACTATATGCTATTCTGATATATCAACTATATTATTATAAAGTTTTATTAAAATCCATTTATTTGTTTTTATCTGGAAGAGTAACAAACATCTATCCATACAAGCATTTATAATATAAGTAGGCATAGAATTTTATTATAGTATGATTGGGGTAATAATAACATATTATCCGATATATATCGAACGTAGTTCAGTCACGGTCACGATCCGTACCTACGTCAAGTCACATCATTTATCATCAAATCCAACACTTAAATACATATGCGTATATAAATGTACCTTAATAATATCGCTATTAATTTCTAGAAAGTCACGTTTTCAAAAAGAAAAATAGTTCTGTAATTTTTATGTTACTTCTCGAGTTGCAGGTATATGCTTAACCCCCGAGCCAAAAGGGTGGCGGGCGCACTGCATCGCCTGCTGCCCAATCTCGGGAGACCGAGGGACGGAGTTCGCCGCCTGTACGAGGGCGTCGTGCGATCCGTGGCCATGTATGGGGCTCCCGTGGGGTCGCAAGACTGCGCGAGGTCCCCGCTGCAGATCTCTGCTACGGAGCCTGTAATAATAGCCATACGGATCGTGCGAGGCTACCGTACAATTTCGTACGAGGCGGCGATGGTTCTGGGACGCTCCGCCCCATTCGACATCCTGGCCGACATGTACGCGGCGTGTCGACCGGGGGGGGGGGCGATGGGGGGAGCGCCCTAGAACCCCCTTGAAGTGCCTAAGCGGGATTGTGGCGGCCTGGCGTGCGCAGATCGAATTACGGATCTGCGCGCGCCAGCGGGCCGTCGGTGCCGTACTCGAAGCTTGGCTCCACGGGAAGGAGGAGGTCACCTACCGATTGACTCAGATACTCACCGGGCATGGCTGCTTCGGTGAGTATCTGTGTCGAATAGGACGGTAGGGATCGACACATTGCCACCACTGCGCATCCGACCTCGACTCGGGCCAGCACACGCTGGCGGAGTGCCCCGTGTGGGCCTCCGAGCGCCGAGTCTTGGTCGCAAAGATCGGGCGAGATCTGTCTCCGCCGGCATTGATTGCGGCAATGCTGGCGGACGAGGGAGGTTGGAGGCCTGTGGCCTCCTTCTGTGAAGCAGTGATGCTCCAGAAGGAGGCCGCCGAGCGGGGTCGGGAGATGGCCGATCCCGCTCGAAGAAGGCGGCGCCGGGCTAGCACAGCTGCGGCGCCGCCGCGGATCACCGGCGGGCGCGAGAAAGTCGCGACTGCTACGGCGACCCGGGATGGACCACGCCCCTTCCGTGGCCGGGGGGCGTCATCGGTGGAGGAGACCGGGGGAGGTAATGTAGCCTCCCCCGAAGAGGGCTCCCCTCTAGACAGGGGAGCGGAGGCTGGGGGTTCCCGGAAGTAGCTTGATGTTCCCGGGGGCTCCCTACATGCCTGTGGAAGGCCATCCCTGAGGTTTTTAGTGGGTAGGCCTCCCCCTTCTGGGGAGGAGAGCCCCACATGACCGCCGGCTCGCCACAGCCGGGGTATGCAACTTAATGCACTTTCCTCAGGGGAAAAAAATAAATAAATAGGTATATGCTTAACAGTTCAACGTTGGTAGACCTCGGATAGAGTAAACGGACAGGTGATTATCACGAGAAGGCGCTGGAGCCTCAGTACCGATCAGTGTGACTATCCTGAGAGAGGCATATGTCTAGCAATAACCTTCTATTGGCTGTATTTCTTCCTCAAGAGAGGAAAGCTGTGAATCCATCACAAGGAGCACGAAACGTGCCCAGGATACCCCAGGAAGTGTTACCTTGATTATTGCAAACTCCACGCGGCCGGAGTGGTCTGACCACGTGACCTACCGACTAAACTCAGCCTGTGCCCAAGTTCTAAGAACCATATAGGCAAATCGTGAAGGCGACCGCCCCTCAGGAGAGGGGCGATGCTCTATTTTAATTGGTTAAATATTTAACGAAGCCAAAGATATTTGAAATTGCTACACCCGCAACTGTTACTACAAATTTAAAAAAAGAAACTTACAAAGCCAGCCATAACCAAGCTAGAAGCAGTTAGAATTAATAATTTAGTATTTAGCGAATCAATACTACTGAAATCGATAAGGCATAGAACTTCGACCTAGTGACCGCAAGTCAATATGTTAAAGAACCTAGTAACAACGATGAACGTACAGAGATTGTTATTATGCTTTCAATGACAGTTTTACGTTGAAGTGACGTTTGCTAACTATGGAAGATAATTTATTACATTAAATAATCTGAATAAGCAGTAATATTATTATTGTTATTTTTGCAAATCAGGAACATTTTATATTATACTTCATCTTATGTTACACGTTTACAACACAGTGTTCTCAATAAAGGGATTTCTGAGAGCGTTACATAAATTTAGATTTATAGTTATTTTTAGAGTCACTGGAGCTACTTATGATGCAGGAAGAGATTGCAATCATAGTACATACATATGAGGATTTTACCATTTGAACAGTATCTACGATTTTAATTTCTAATGAATGGCTAAATACTTTTTTAATATGCACTTCAAATATAATTAAAACTATGACAACCGAAATTGATTGCTGAATGATGTACGAGTACAACACGATATTATAATTTACTAGCTTTCTGCCCGCGGCTTCGCCCGCGTGGATTTCGAGATTGGGTCTATAGAGGGTTACGAGTAAGTGTAATAGCTTTTGCCCACGACTACATATGCGCGGAAGTCAGTTTATGGCGCGAAGGTTTTATCGCTTCCCGTGGGCCATATGATAAAAAATTCCGCAAAACCTTGCTCAAGGATCACTCTGTCTATTGATGAAAACCGCATGAAAATATATGCAGTAGTTTTTGAGCGAAGCCTTTATTGCGCATCCCGTGGGATCTGACGATTTTTCCGGGATAAAAAGTACCCTTATTATTTAATCTGGACTTCTATGTTTATGTCTGCAAAATTTCAAAGCAATCAGCTTAGTAGTTACGGTGTGAAAGCGAAACAAACAAATACACTTTTCGATTTATAATATTAGTAAGGTTAAGCGACACTCAGTATTTGAATATTATTTATGTATTTTTTTCTTATATTTCTGTTTTCAATATACATATATTGAAAACATATATATACAAGAACAAACAACGATTTACCTAATGTAAAATACTCTCAAATTATTGGTAAAAACGAATCCCTCTGGTTGTAGCAGAATACCAGTGCTTCGCTCACATTCTATTGTGAGTACTTCCAATCACTGATCTACGACCCTTTTACACAATTTTAGTTTGTACTGGGTATTATTTAAGTAAATTTAATTTTAAATCTCTTTGTGTTGCCTTTTTTATGTGTGATGAAGACGATAATAAATAAATATTTTATTTATCTATCATACATGAAACCTAGAAGCACCAACCTATAAAATGGGGGATTAGAAGAAAAAGCAATAAGAAGAATAAAAAAGCTAAAAAAAAAACGAGAACTTTCAACCATTACCCTCGGTTTTTCATCAACATGTTATAACCTGTAAACCATTTTCAGTATTTGAATGTGCACTTGTGCTACTTGACTTTGATAATTTCAGAAATCGCTACAGTTCATGTCCATTCCCGCCAAGGGCCACGACCCTAACTAAATAGGACTAGGAATAGGAAATAGGAGGACTCAGTCAGCCATCTGACTCAGTGCGAATTGGTTATTTTTCATGATAGTTTGAGTTTCTTCGCTTGGGTATGCAATATCCCTAACAGGCCCAGCGATGCTTGTAATTCCAGCATTATTGCGACTTTTTAACTCTAGAGCCACTGCAATAATATGTTAGTAAGATTGCATCAGAATTTAATGATACAGCGATCAACTTCCCATCAATTTAGCAAGGTACTGTCACAAAGTAATTGTTTCACGCCTTTTATCCTTAATTTGACTCAATTATCTCACAGCGATGCAACTTTGATGTTCAAAAGTGTCAGATAACTATCACTTTGACCTCGTTCAAGAAATGAAATGATTTCTCCGTAACAAAAGCATTATTTAATTATATTGTCGCTTGATTTTCCGTTTTTTCTTCAAACTAATTTACTCATTAGCTGTAAAGTACCAACTATAATCACTGTAACCTTGTACACGATAAGGGCGGATACATTGGCAATAATGTGGCATTAGGTGTTACAATGTTTTAAGGAAAATGTTAGAAAATAGTTAAGCTTGAGAAAAATAAAAACGATAATATTCTTTAAATGCTTGCGGTAAATTTATATCAACTCATAATACGCCTTATATAAAAAAAACTAGAAATAATTTTAGCAGATCTGATGGACTTTGTCCTGTATCAATTCTCCAAACCGCTGATTACTAAAGTCCAGTCGTTTAAATTGTCGTTAAGTTTTCTAAAGCCTCTCCAATTTTTAAAAATCCAATGTTACTGAAAAACCTTAGAAATACAGTAACATATTCCAAGCTATTGTGTCATTTAGAGATTTTACAAAGTGGGGATTTCAAGTAGTGATTTACGGTATCTGGTACGTCTGGTACTCTGATACTCTTGTGTGTGAACCACCTTTATACTGTGGTTTTATTATAGCAAGTTAAGTCGACGAGAGCTTTTTCTATGTATGAGAATGCAAGCTGAGTATATTCTATTCAAAGCGTTAAAATTTTTGATGGGAAAACCGAGCGATCACTGCTGTGACACTTGTCCAAACGCCAAGAAAGATTTGTTTCACGCTTTAATGAAGTGTGTCCGCAACGTAAGAGACGGTGCTGAGTTAATTAAAGTTATTAGATAAAGTAGACAATAACTGTTCTTTGTTATACATAAATGTTTAAGTTTAAATTTTGTAACAGAACCACAATTGTGAGTTTTTTCGTTCGTTCTTTCATTAAAGATAATGTCAATACCTACTCGATAATTACTTTGTAGCCGACTTAACCATTATGGAGTAAGGCTTAAAAAGAATTTGAAAAAATGTGATTTATGATGAATATAATTTCAACTCTTAATGTGCGTATGGTGATGATAGACGAACATATATCAAGTTTTGAATATTCTTCACATTGAATGTAATCGATAAGAAATATGACTGATGTTACGAGATAGTAGTAACTTGGCTAACTGCCACTGAAAAAAAATTCTTCACCATGACAACAATAGAATGTCGTGTTCCAACAAACAGCCAGTTCCTTGGTGGATAATCTACATAACACTACAATATTTTCTTTTGGAAAATATTATGTGTAAATTTATTTTTGTGTTAATATTATGGAAGAATGGGGTTTAAATAAGGTACTAGTGGAAGTCGAACTATATAAAAACCCGTACATAACTAGAGTTCCGCAGGTATGTATAAACACTACTGTTAAGTTAATTTAATAGGATGAATTCTAAAATTGTGTAAGGTTAAAAACATGAAGTTAGATTATATTAAAACAATAAATAAAACGTAGAAAACAAAAACATAAGATGTAATTATAATAAGTTAAATTAAAATTTAAAATTATTAACCATTATTCATCTGTATGTCGTGCGTGTGCTTGTATTTATTTTATTTTATTTATTTATTTATTTTTTGAGTACATAAACAACGCAGTACAATTTAGGTTACTGTTACAAACTTTATGATGATAAGTATCTATTTATACATTTATTACTTGATTGTTAACAGTATCACTGGTCTCCACACTAGGATTCCCTGTGTCGTGAAGACCAGCCTTCCCATTCAACATTTCACGTATGCTTCTGCGTGTGTTCTTATCTTAGATTTAATTGATTTATGTGTGCATGTTGATAGTGTGGAAGGATGAGACAATTAATGACTAATTACTTAAATAAAAATTAATTATTGATTACTTTAAAAATAATAATTTTTAGATTAGTCTTGAAAATATGCGAAATCGTCAAATTATTAAATAAAACAGCAATACACCCAAAACATGTCATGTAAGCCTTCACCAGCGAAACAAAGTTATCTTAACAATATTTATTGATTTAATTAAATAACAAAACGCAGGCCTAAGGAAATCGCCGTTCCCAACTTCAACGATGTTATTTCTGTTTTAATTGAACGCCTTAATACAGACAGTATTCAAAACGTTCAATGAGTTCGCATTATCCAAACAGGATGTAATTTGAATAGCCGGGCTTTAGGATAGTAGTTCATTTCGCATAAATATAATTATCGTTAAATATGTAATTCAAACAGTTAGTCAATTTGAAGAAATTAAATGAAAATACGAGTATATAGCATACTAGTGCAAACAAAATATTGCTTAATGGCGTAGTTTGCTAAAAAGTGATTTAAGTTTTCATAGCTGCATGGGATTTGCTTTTACGAGAATTTTGTCAACCTATACTAATATTATAAAGAGGAAAGATTTGTTTGTTTGTTTGATTGTAATGTATAGGCTCCGTAACTACTGGACCGATTTCAAAAATTCTTTTCACCTTTGGAAAGCTACATTATCCCCGAGTAACATAGGCTACTTTTATCCCGGAAAAATCGTCAGATCCCACGGGATGCGCAATAAAGGCTTCGCTCAAAAACTATTGCACATATTTTCATGCGGTTTTCATCAATAGATAGAGTGAATCTTGAGCAAGGTTTTGCGGTATTTTTTATCTCGGAAAAACGGATAGTCCCACGGGAAGCGCGATAAAACCTTCGCGCCATAAACCGACTTCCGCGCATATGTAGCCGTGGGCAAAAGCTATGACCCTTAACCCTCTATAGACCCAATCCCGAAATCCACGCAGGCGAAGCCGCGGGCAGAAAGCTAATGACTAATAAAATTGATAACATTTCTTCAATTGAAGAAGATAAATACAATCAAGCTTAATTATACACTCGTACCTACATAATCACACGTTCTTAAATATTCTACTCTCAGGGATGTTTGTTACGCTTTTACGTAAAAATTACTAAATACACATTTAATGAAACTTAACAATAATATAACATATACATCAGAATAAGACATAGGCTACAATTTATAAAGATACTAGCTTTCTACCCGCGGCTTCGCCCGTGAGACTATAGAGGGTTGAGGGTCATAGGTTTTGCCCACGGCTACTAATGCGCGGAAGTCGATTTATGGCCCGAAGGTTTTATCGCGCTTCCCGTGGGACTATCCGTTTTTCCGAGATAAAAAATACCGCAAAACCTTGCTCAAGGATCACTGAAAATCTGTGCAGTAGTCTTTAAGCGAAGCCTTTATTGCGCATCCCGTGGGATCTGTTGATTTTTCCGGGCTTAAAAGTACCCTATTATTTAATCCGGACTTTTATCTTTACGTCTGCAAAATTTCAAAGCAATCAGTTCAGTAGTTACGGCGTAAAAGCGAAACAAACAAACAAACTCACTTTCCGATTTATATATTAGGAAGGATTATATGAATTGCTTAATATAATTATATATAATTCTGGCGGGCGCTATCAAAACCGCTTGAGTGATACATATATAATGTGTAATGGAAATGTTTAGCTGAAATAATCTACAATAAAGACCGCGAAAATGTATATCTATATCTTATGTATAACTATAATATTAGTATAGCCATCACTACATTACTAAATCAAAGTCGCTATCCGCCGTCCATCTGTCCCTATGTACGCTTAGATCTTGTAACACTGTTTTTCTCACTGATTTTAAGTACTATTAAAGACATTTTTTTATTCATATTGATTAAAATCACTTTTACAATTGTATCTCGCATTGGTTATGTTTACGTCGAATTGTTACTTTGACATTGACAATTTTAATAGATGACATGGACAGTTCCATAGAGTGGACCGCTAATCATGATCCTAACACCATTATCTATGGCGCAAATTAAGCAACCAAGTCTAGCCAAGCGTCGTCTACAAAGATAGTATTTTAATCAGTAATCCCACACACTCCCCTAAAAAAATATTAAAATATTATAATGTCACAATTAGTAGTTTAAAAGAATAGTCTTATGTCAATGAAAAGTTAAATCGCAATTGATCATCATAAGTGTGGTCGTTTAACCTTATTTTTATTATTCCTCAGGCAAATGTTTGTCTGTGGCAATTGAGTCTGTAAACTAGACCTAGCTGTGAGGACTAATAAAGAAATATTAATCCTTCTACAGATTAACATAGTCAGGCTGGATTGCTCGGGCTAGCATAGATTGTGTCCTTTGCCTAACTAAAAAATTAAAAACTTAATAAAAAAAATGATACACACTAGTCTGTGGCAGTGATTAGCGATATTTGGTTTGGATCAATAGCTGTGATCAATAAGTAACAACTTAACTATTCACTGTTCTAATTTAAATAATTGAAATACTTTATTCGGCTGTGAGGCCGAGCTCTGCTACAAAAGAGAAGGAGTCTATATATAGACTGACGAAATAGATCTACTTTCACCGAATATAAATTAGAGAAAAAAAGACAATCATCCCGAAAGAAAGGGAACTATATTTGGGCTGAACATTAACCTAGAACATTAACCATTATTAAGTAGTACTTACATACTACGTAATATACGTCGCGTTACGTCCCGAAACTATATCTTATATGAACATTAACCCTCGTCACCCAGGGACTTCCAAGTGACCCAGCTGCATTAAATAGACCGCTGATCTACCTTAAATCCTAATTGAAGACGGCGACTTGGTAAGCCAAGGACAGAGAGTAAACTAACCCAAACACGGCCATCTAACCACGGTTACCAGTTGCCTGGACCAGTTCCTGAAGGACTTCTGAAGGACTACCGGAATACTGATTTCTTTTTATCCTCGGAATACCCTCTTTTAATCTTTTACATTATAAATTTCAACTTAAAACCAATATCGATCAAACGGACCTATAAACCCTGCCTGTACCTATATTAATTTAAGTTCTTTTATATTTTTAAGTCATTCTATGTATATGAATTGATAGAATTGACAGTAATATTGTTGCCTAGTAAACATTAGTGAAATGAATTTGGTTTAAACTCCATGTGAAATAAAGATTTTGTACTCATTCTTCTAGTGATTTATTGGTATAAAATATTGTTGCATAGTAAACATTTGTTAATTGAATTTTGTTTAAATTCCATGTGAAATGAAGATTTTGTACTTATATTCTAGTGATTTATTTGTATAAAATATTGCTGCATAGTAAACATTAGTGAATTGAATTTTGTTTAAACTCCATGTGAAATGAAGATTTTGTACTTATATTTCTAGTGATTTATTTGTATAAAAATATTGTTGCATATTAAACATTAGTGAATTGAATTTTGTTTAAATTCCATGTGAAATGAAGATTTTGTACTTCTATTTCTAGTGATTTATTTGTATAAAGTATTGTTGCAAAGTAAACATTAGTGAATTGAATTCTGTTTGAATTCCCTGTGGAATAAAGATCTTGTACTCTAAACTTTTAGTAATTTATTTGTAAAAATCCAACTATTTCATAAAATAAATAAAAATACATTACAATCTTTAAAACTACGCAACGGACTTTGATGTTTTTTTTTTAATATATAGAGTGTTTCTTAAGGAAGGTTTATATGTATAATACATGCATAATATAGTAGAGACACTCATTTTAGAGGATTCTAATGTGATGTCGTAAATAAGCACGTTTTTTTGCGTTTATATTGTAAAAACGTTGGCTGAACCCAGCTGAACTGAAGTACCAATAATTGTCCACCTTAAAAAGTTCAACAAAAAAGTCCGCGATGGTACATGTCTATCTCTTAGGGATAACCCACTATAACTATTTTTTCATTGCACCCGTGCGAAACCGGGGCGGGCCGCTAGTTATAGCTAAAATATTGACCTGCACAGACAAAGACTTTACAGAGTCTACAATGGGGAGTGTTCCGAGGAGTTGTTCAATTTAATAGAAGCCGCTGATTTTCGAAACCGATCGTCTCGCCGGAACTATCATCCGCACCATCTGGATGGTTGGCGTTCCACTACAATGCGTTTTAAAAACAGTTTTCTGCCACGCACAGTAAATATCTGGAACTCGTTGCCATCAGCTGTCTTCCCCAACAACTGCGACATTGGGTTATTCAAGAAAAGAGCATATTCTTACCTGAAGGGTAGGCAACGCACTGGCGTCGCTGGTGACGTGGGCGGCGGTGAATCACTTACCATCAGGAGACCCGTCTTGCTCGTTTGCCTCTTTTTACATAAAAAAAAAAACAAAGTCGTGAACACCAGCTAGTTATGATATAAATATATAACAGGAATAATCAATCTTGAAATATTACCTACATTAACTTTAATTAATTTTTTAATTTGTTATTACTTTTTTCCACAGGTAATCTGGCGGCACTGGGATGACCCCTAACGCTTCCGTCTTCCCTTCAACACCCCACGAAGATGATCCCTTGTATCTGGCCAACTATAATGTTCTTTTTAATATGGTGAGCTTGTTATGTTGATAATAGAAGTATTTGACTTAGCTCTATAATCGTGAAGTAATAAGATATTAAAGAGTGAATGTGTTTAACAGTATTTTGTTTATCAAGATGACGGCATATAAAATAACAGATCCCTGCATCATGTTAGAAACTAAAAATGGATAGATGGACAGAAGCAATAGCTTTTAGTGAGAAACGTAAAGTTTCATTTCAAAGGTAATCTTTCAATGTATCGATGAATTTAATAGCTAAAGTTCATTCGCTAAAAACTAGAATTGTGAACTAGAAAAGAATTGTGGTTAATATAAAAAATAAAAATATACACAATAAATGTAAGAGTCATATTAATTTTAATATTGATATTCACTCATAATATTAATGAGGACTCTGCACAAACATTTGTGTCTACATTATTTCCTTGGACATATGATTACAAAATGTCCGTGTTTCTTTATTTAAATTTAAATTAAATCGCAATTTTCATCTACCCTTCTTTCCAAGAAGAAAATAAAAACACCCATTTACAAAAATCCCTCTTTACAAAAGTATATTGTTTATTGAATGACCAATAATGGTGCTTTATAAGCGTCGAATAAAAATACGTAAGTGCATTTATGTCTGTTTTTTAGTTACGAATATATTAGTCTGGTATGGGATTAAAATCTATTAAATAATCGAAACAAATTTTAAATCTTATTATTACCTCCAATACTGCCTTATAGTAATTCTTTGGTTCAATTTATTACTACGTTACTCTCAAAGTGAATAAGCAATCATTCTCTTTACCCTGTGTGGTAATGGAGAATTATCTTGTAATTTCCTGCTAAGAAACCCTCGGGTGGTAGCAGAATACCAGTGCTTTGCTCACATCCTGATGTGAGTAAATTTCAGTCACTGAGCTACGACCCTTTTGCACTTCTGCAGCGCACACAATTCAGTTTGTTTTGTGTAATTGTTAAGTTTGTATAATTTTAAGTTCTTTGGATTTGTGTGTGATGAAGTCAAGTGTAAATAAAGTTTTATCTATCTATCTATCTATCTATCTATTACCCTTATATAAAACGAGTATAGACCACTTGTTAGGAGGTTTGTTTAAAAAACGAACATGCGATTTATCACTTGATCTCGTAGATCATTCCATGATTGAACATTCAAAATTATGGCACTGCAAAGATATAATTTTTGTTTGAAAAAGAACAGAGATGTTGTTCTTTAAAAAAATGATAATCATAGTATTTAGTTAGAAGCGGACTCAAACGCACAAATAAATATTAACAAAAACACAAACACTGACTTAGAATTTATAACAAACTCACAAATCATCCGAGCAGACGAATTTACAATTATTTTTAAAGTATCAAATGTCACAAAGAGGTGAACTGTCTGACTCTAAACTTAGCTTGGAAAGTTTAAATAGAGTATTGATCTTACTTATAATGTTAAAATAAGATACAATAAGTGTCGCTGGGTTTCAGACATTTTCTTAGCTTAACGATTACTAAGATCAATCGACAATGATTTTTGTATTCAGAGCCTGAAGACTGGCCAAGATTAACGGTTTTGTATCGTACTTTACGAACGTATATCCAAAGCTCTGAATATAATATTGCTAAAATTAGGGTAAGAATTTCGGTGTCCAGAATCGTCAGAATGCAAAGTATCGTGTCATTCATTGATTAATGAAGTAATTTGAAGAGAAAACTATATAAAATTTAGCTATTAATGAAAGAAAGAAAGAAAGAAAAAATCTTTATTTAGTGTCTTATAATACAATAATACTTATAACTAATGAATAACACATAACAACAAAAAAAACACTAAATAGGTCTCCGCTCAGTATTACGTCTGGACACTCGAAAAGTGTCCAAACACTGGTATTCTGCGGAAACCTTGTGTAAAACGTGAAGCTCTGTGCAAACCAACAGCAGCAAAAACTAAACTTAAAACTGTACAAAAACTAATTCTCATGAAAACAAAAAAATAAAAATTATGCTTTCTGTCATAATTATTCGTAACTGTTAATCAAGGAACGGCGAAATATAAGGATTATAAACAATTTATCCTTTATTGTCCCTATTTTTACTAAGACATTTAAGAACTCGGGAGTGATTGGGATTCAAATCTCTTTTGGGTATCCTTTTCAATGAAATTAATATTGAAGCGCATTTTACCATCCATAATTTTATGTCGCCAAAACTTTTACAAGGATATCTTTCCTGATCTCAAATTCTTGTCGTTATCAACTTCCCTGACACTTGTTATTTTAATACTAATGAATAATTAATAATTTACTGAAACTATTGTCTAAAAACTTTACTACGTACATTATACATCACACTGCATCGGCCTGATGTAATTACACAATTGTGTATTATGTCATACATCCATTTTAAGGTGATCTTCCAACCAAATACCAATACACTGGCCAAATACTATATGTTTGCTATTAACCATTCTGTAAATTAGCAAATTTAATTTAAAACTAAATTAAGGTATAAATTACTAGTGAAATTACAAACTCACTTAATTTACTACTTATATTTGTAATCACAAGATTTATTCAAAGGAATAAAAATAAAACAACAACCCTATTTTTTCAGTAATCAAATTCTCCATTGGACTAATATAATTAATTTTAGGCACAATTTCCATTCTAATAAAGAATTAAGGTTTCGTTACAGAATTTGGGAATGTGATAAATAATTTAAGGATTTTAGGTTTAATTTGCTTCTTATTTGCGTATTCTTGTACGCCAAAAAGAGACTATAGTCTAAAAATACTATAGTCTAAGGGGATCCTTAGACTATAGTATTTTGATAACATTTAATTTATCTACTAATAACCACAAATACAATAATTTGTAACAAAGGAAAACTCACATTTTTTCTTGGATTAGTCTACTTGTTGCATAAAATACAATTTTCTCAGGCATGCCTCAATAAACTTGCAGAAAATGAAATAGTGCCTGCATGGGAGCGGCCTGTTATTTCTTACTTGGCGTGTCCGAGTGGAGTAAAATGTAATTTGAAAATAGGTTAGTTTTTAAGTCCAAGCATTTATAAGCATTTATTTTATGTATTAGAGGGTAAACGAGCAAACGAATTACCTTATGGTAAGCGATATTCGCCACCCGTAGGATACCTGCAATTCTAGAAAATACTCTTCTAGAAGTCACAATTGTGTTGGCGACCTTTTAAATAGGAATTATTCCTTTTATGAAGGAAGGTGATATCGCATCGTACTAAAAATACCCCAGTTGTCAATTCATTCTGCAATTGCTTTTATATTTTATAGAATCAGAGCATTTATCGTCGACTACAACATATATGCTTCTATTTGCTAATAACCTAGTGATCCATTCGCATAATTTCCCAGCCCATAGAGAGGAGGAAAGTAACAATTTATGCATTATGAGATAACATAACCGCACGAGAAAGATTTTAATCTAACTGTCGAACTTCTACCTTGACTTGACCCAAAAGATGACTAGTCAGCTGACTTGAATAAATGATTGACATTTTGCAAAATTGGTGAAATAAATTTACCTAAAAAATGCTATTTTTAGAATAATTTTATTACGAATATAGAGAATCGCTTCTACGGCAACCCCGTTCTACAAACAATACAGAAGTTAATCAAAACAATTTTTCATATCCTTAATTTAAGTCACGAAACCAAACTAATCTAAATCCAATTGTTTTGTGACTTCTCCTGGGAACAATGGCTTTCGTGTCCCACCTACCCCTGACGTGTTCAATAAGAACAATGGTAGCAATATAATCTGAAATATGAAAAAGGTGAGTTACGTAAAGACACTGAGCACATGCATAAACCTGTCACAAATGCAGGAAATATTAGAGATATAATTTATAGATTAAGAGCGAGAGGAACACACGTGGATCGCGACCGTATGAGTAGAGTACATTATGCATCAATTTGTATAAAGTTCATTTTGTATGACCTGAGAGCGTTATACGAGGTGCTAACATTTTTGATAAGGCATCAAAATCAAAATAATGTTTATTCAACATAAGCCTTTATAAGTACTTATTGACGTCAAACAAATATAAAATTTAAGGATCAAGGAACTTAGGAGTTACATAACCTTGTACATGGCTACGTTCAAGGAAACAAAAAACATTACTCAATTAATTTATTGCGTCGTCTTTGAATATATTCGTAGTCAATACAACCAACCACATGTGTATCCGTCGGTAAAAAAAGAAGTATGTTCAACCTGAATATTTTGGATAAATTATAAAAGGCCAGTAAAAAGTAAAAACAAAAGTAAATAAAACAAGAATGAACGCAAACAATCAATATTGCATATAAGTTTTATATTAACATAACATAACACTTTACACTTTACTTTTTACTTTGGTATAGGCATCAGGAAAGTAACCAGCGTTTCACTCCCCGCATATCTGTCTTCTATACACAGTTCAATAGATTTAATGAGCAAGATTATGAAATCACAAATCCAGCCACTTAATATTCCCTTTATAACAGAGGCCATAGATGTGTGGAGCGCGGCCTGCCCAAATAAAGACCTGCCTGTAAACACCAGTTCACAGCGTCTTTGGGACGAGCCGCTTTGCAGGCTGGTACGGGACAACCTATACCATACGGCAACCAGCCCTGTAGAGCGCGCTCGCCTCATTGCCAGCGCTGAATGGGAATCCGGGCAATGGCTGCAAGCTCTACCTTCTTACAATTTAGGAACCTTTTTAGATAACACGACATTCCGTTTATCAGTTGCTCTTCGCCTGGGAGCGACCTGCGTTGTGCCACATCGCTGTCGTTGTGGTGATCATGTTGACCAACTAGGTCATCACGGCCTATCTTGCAGCAGAAGCGCGGGGCGTGCCTCTCGCCATGCCAGCCTTAACGACGTCATCCGTAGGGCCTTAGCCAGTGCGGGAGCACCGGCTGTTTTAGAACCGGCCGGCATTAGCCGTGATGATGGTAAGAGACCCGACGGCATGACCCTTGTGCCATGGAGGATGGGACGACCACTAGTTTGGGACGCGACATGTGCTGATACTCTAGCGCAGTCCCATCTTCGTGGCACCGCAGTTAGGGCTGGGTCTGCTGCTAACTCGGCTGAACTCCTCAAACGGCGCAAGTATGCAAACATAAATAGTGGTTGCATATTTGAGCCTTTTGGGGTGGAAACTCTGGGGCCCTGGGGGGAAAGTGCCCACAGAGTTTTTGAAGAGTGCAGCTATAGATTGACCAAGGCTACATGTGACCGGAAAGCTGGATCATATCTGGCGCAGCGAATCAGCATCGCCATACAACGTGGCAATGCTGCTAGTCTTATGGGGACGTTGCCTGACGGCAGCGATTTATTTCAAATATTTTATTTATAGTTTAGCTTTTAATTTTACTAAATAATTATTAGAGATAATATTTAAAATTTAATGTACATTCATTAATAATTTCTCTTTTTTTAGTTATACTTGCATTCAGGAATTGATATAAAGCTGGAAGTTAGTGTAGTTTTCCTTCAATAAACCGTTATTTCTAGAAGGTAACGATATTGTAGACAACACTTTACACACTTTTTGCACACCAAAATCAAGTACATAGACACTAAAAATACAACAATTAACAAATGGACAACAGGCGATCTTATTGCTAAATAGCAATCTCTTCCAGGCAACTTTGGGCCAGGGAAGTACTAAGAGGAGATTTAGGGGATGGGTGCAGTAATTGGACTAGACAAAATAGGCTCTAAATATTGTAAGTTAAGTAATCATTGAAGCGAGCACGGACTTGATTCTTAAAGAACTTAAGCGTTTACGCTCTCCTAACACTCTTAGGGAGAGAGTTCCATAACCGCACGCAGAAGTCTAAAAAGAATATGAAATAAAATCAGTACTTCGGGGTGGTACATCAAGAGTCATATTGAAACTAGTTCGTAAAGTACGACATGACGAATGGGATCAAAAAGTGAACAAAGACTTGAGCTAGGATGGAGAAGTTGGAATATACAAAATATTCTAAAGTAGGGATGAAACATGTAAGTCTCTGCGCTGGCAAATAGGCAAATATTTAAGTTTATGTTATTATTACTGTAAGTAAAACATTATTATATAACTGTTAATTAACTGTAATAATAAACAGTTATATTGTTGTATTTATAAAATATATGTTGTCATTTGAATTAACTCTACATCTAATACAAGGTGTTGGCGACACCTTGTAACCGGCCAAAATTTTAGAGCCCCCTAGTGGCGATTTTTGTCGTTAACTTTTTCTAAAACTTGTATATTTGTGATTAGCTCGTCAAGGAGAACAATACTATCGAAAATTTGGAGTCGATCGCCACTCGCCAAACTGCAATATAAACTATGTCATGTACTATCGAGCGTCCATATTGAAAGACCCTTTATTTGTCGAACTTTACTTTCACGTCGAACCACGATATTTAACAAAATCTTGTTTACCTAATTTAACATTGTCTTGCTACCTGATTAGGCTCATATTCTTTGAATCTATTAGTTCATATATTTATCCAACAATCCTCATGTATTTTGCCAAAGCCGGCCCTATTCAATTAAAGAACGGCAGCCTTTTAGCTTCTAGAATTTCGGAACCAAGTCGTAATTGAAATGGTAATCCCAAATTGCATTCGTATTCGTATTCTACTTAAAGCGTGCCGTAGGCCTGTTGGCATCGTGGTATAAAAAAAAAGCAGCAATAAAAAGCACATATATCATAATTCAAAGTTTTCCTGATAGCACGTTTTAATAATTCTCATAAATATCGCACACGAATCTGAATCGCATCACATTCATATTCAGAGTTGCCTAACAATTAGTGGATACTTATCAAGAACTTACGGAGAAATGTTATTTATTGCCGCATTAATATGTTTAGACAAGCATACCGACCGACGGCCGTAAGATTGATGAGTTGGAAAGCAACCTTTCACCTTGAACTTCTCACAGCACTCACGTGCAATAAAAGTTTATCTTTTACATAACTGTTTCATAAAATATAACTTCTGTTGTTTTTACAACATGACATAACTTTATACCAAAAACAAGAACATTGACAAAAATGAAAACAACAAATAGCAAATGTACAAAAGGCGGCCTTATTGTTAAACAGGCAACCAGGTCTTCCAGGCAACCTTGGACCAATAACTAGTTCAAATTTTAGATTTTTTGACAGGAATTGAACACGGTATTTGATTCTTAAAGGACTCCACTCCTAATACTCTCAGGGAGACATACTTAGAAACGTCAACATTGCTGTCAAACGGTCTGTCTAGCCGACCAAGTCCAAGGCACACTTTATGCCCCCCACCCTCCCATGAATACACAGGACAGACTGAACTAGGCTCGGTGAGGGACTCTCCACGCACCGCCGGTGATACCCCCCTGGTGAAGTTCATACGATTTCTTTAGTGTGTACAGGTTGGATCGAGTGGGCTCTATGGCGAAATGCCAATATGTAACTGCCAGCTTTTTCAAGGCTGGTGTGTCTTTTAGGGTATTTAATGCTAGGTTGGCCTGAGTGTGATTTTGCGCCCCTACTGTTATTGTTACTGTTAGATATGGGTAGGGATAATATGGTATGATTCGCCCATAGGTTTCAGTTGTGCCAATCACAGAAGGTATTTGGCCAAAAACGGGCAGCAACCTCCAGAAGAATAGTCCATTGGTCTTTCTTAGGGTAGACCTTTGCGACCGGCGCTACTCCCTAAGCTCTTCGAAAAGCCAAATACCGGACTAGAATAGAGACGTTTTCGTTTTCGAACTAGAATAGAAGTGAAAACTGCTCTGCCCAAAACCAACCATAATAGTACAATCATAGATATTTCATTATACGTTTACATACGAGTATACTATATGCAAAGTCTTTTTCCACTATCAGTCAGATTATACGCATCATTGGCTCCTCGACTCGAGTGTTTACCAATTTCCTGTCGCCGCAACATGACGTGATATGAGTTACTGTGAACGTAAATGTGCTAATCTAATTTATTGAAGTAACACCGTTATGTTAGCATGCTACCTGGTCGACGCTTATCCTTTTTTTTTTTGAGGGAGGGAAATACGACCTTGTGCACCATGATACCGCGCTAGCAAGACGCGACCGTGTGTGGGGCTCTCCGGTCAAAAGGACCGGCCTACGCACTAAAACCCCCCCGAGTTCTCTGGGCCCATACGGGGCACATGGCTGGGTGCGCTCTCGCGATTCGACCGCCATGGTCGACGCTTATCCTTCAACCACTACCATTATTTCGTCAGTCGCTGCTTACTTCTATAGCCTCAAATTCCTTTCATTTCCAACTCTTTTTAAACTATACTACTACTGTCAAACAACCTGTGGTAAGTGGCAACTGCTTTAATTAAATTATTCTATTACAATTATTCTAATCATCTAGAGTGCTTCAGTTTGAATGTAGTATTTGGTCCCATAGGTACTTGTCAACTTTAGCGACTGAACATTAATAAATTTAATGACCGTATCAAAAAGCTTTCATCTATTGCAAGATAAAATATCAGTTGTTAATTCAAAATCAAATATTTTAGCTACGACCCTTTATATTTTAAGCAGAAACCACCATTTTGTAAAGATTTCATGATAACATCCTATCTGACAGAGGAGGTGATAATGAAAAAATATGTGAGACTCATTAATTTGTAAGGGAGTGTAAAAGTTATCTAGCGTCCGTACTTGGCCGAAGTCCGAAGGCTAGGCTAGGTCTTATCTAAATGACCGCTCTGACCTTAACTGATAGCGTCGACAGAACTTGACACGCGACCTTCCGAAGGCATAGAACTTAAATTTTAATTAAACGTCATGGTAAATTGTAACAAAAGACGGCGCGAAATAAATTTATAGATTGCTATAGAAGAACTACATATTTAAAAAAATCTGAAGACTGCCTACCTACTCTATTACTAGTACCTTTATCCAAAATAATCCATCTAGAAGATTTCTATAATTTTCAACCGATGTCTATTTTAATTCTTCTCACTAAACATCTGGACCAAATATCCCATAACCGAAATTTCTGGTATTTGTCTCCCAATTATTTATCTAGACCTCTTGAATCTAGTTCTACGCTAAGTCTTAGTTGAGTTAGTACTGTAATCCAAGTAACAATCTAATAAACATTCCTGATACAATACAGGAATACTGTTTAAAGAATATCCTAGCGACTAAAAACCCTACGGTTCTGCCTTCACTATCTACTAATTAATAAAGAAGCATGAAGCAGAAGCAAGCTATGCCCTTCTTGTATGTCTATTTCCCTTGAATACGTGAGTGAAATTCTGCCAAACAGCGACTTTCAAAAGAATGGTGAATTGGGGAAATGTGCTGCGTAAAAAATTAACTATAAATACTAAACAGTAAGACATATTTTTAATCTAAAATTATTATAATTTGAAAAAAACACATCAATCTTGAACAGCAATAGAATGTACGATATTTGTCATAATTACTCCATTTGTAGTCAATACAAACAATCTAAATGGTTTGGCCGAGCGAGAACATAGTGTCTGAACCTAAGCCACAAATAAATATAGTTTGTTTTAGTGACTTATTTATTGATTATTACCAGTGCCGAATAGCACTTATGTTGAAGTTATTGGAATTTATAGGATTAATACATTTTCGGACAATATCAACAGTATTATTGTATCTTGAAATATTAGTCGATGACGATAAAAAAAAATAGTTACACTTACACCAATTAGCTAAGCTAAGCTCTGTCAGGTTTGTGCTATGGATCTAGGGTAGCGGATACGGTAACATATATTATGCATATATAAATAATTTTTATTTAAATTTATAATAACAACCATGACTAAGGTACAAATGTTCGCATTCATCACACAAACATCTGCCCCGACCGGGATTCGAACCCGGGACCTCAGAGATGGCGACACCTTAAAACTGGTGTACTATCAACTCGACTATGGAGGTCGTCAAAAACGTTAAACGATAGTGAGAAGAAGTGTAGTGAAGTGTTAGTAAAATTTTAATTTGATTCAAAATCAAAACTAACTTTTCTCAAATATGACTTTATGGAAACTCTTTTGAATGATATTAAATTTTTATTCCCCTACCATCCATTCAGGGCGTATTTTTAGCTGATAAGATGAATGGGCGCAAGAAACTTATTATCTTTATCAAAAGTAATAACAAAATTTACAATAAATTATATCTTTACCATATAACGTACAAATGTTTATAATTTATATAGGAAAACAAATATTTAAACTTTAGAATGTAATGTCTTTAAATCAACACCAAGCATTGGCATCATTTAAATAATTATTAACTTTATAATAGCCCTTATTCATTAGCGTCTTTATAACATGTACTTTGAACTTATGAAAAGGCAATTCAGCTACACTATGTGGAATCTTGTTATAAAAATGTATACATTTCCTCATTTGATTCGATGAATAAGTAAGGACATCTCTTTTTAACTAAATTTTATAATAATTTTGTGGCTCAACGCAGGTGAGAATTATTGACTTATTTTGATTGATTATTACCTATAATTAGATATTTGCTAGAATAGAAAGAATCATTCATTTTTTAGATTTGTTTTTTTTTTATAAATGTACCTTCGAAACAGTATCAACAGGAACAGCATAGGACATTGATTAATAGGTAATTACTACATATTTTTACGTCAATATTCTGATAAATGGGTAAGTTAAATATGACTCTGTGTATTGGTTGCCGAAGGTTTTATGGCATTGGCGAAAATTCCCGGTAGCATTATAGCAAAATTCTATTCTGGAAATTATAAATCTAGCATAATATGCACGTATCTTCAGCGAATTGATACACAGAGATGTAGTGGAATATTTTACACGTATCATTGGATTGAATGAGGTACACAGTTGATGCCGAAATTGTGCTCTATAGAATTGTGTGTCTCGTGTACAGCCGGAGTACCATTGTTCAGTTATCGACCACTGGCAGAAGAAGAACATTAGAAATTTAACGATGCATTGTAACAGGAACACTGTTGTAGGTAGCATTTTGTGCTTTATGTTATTTGAATAATACTTTAAACAGTGTTCCTGACATGACAAGAGCTGTCATAGAGAAAGTGTTTTTTGGGTTGGTATAATTTTTAATTTGTAAAGAATATTTTAAAGAATATTTTCGTAGTCAGAGAGGTTGTCTAATTGTAACCTGTCCGGTTGCTCTATAGACAGCTCGGGTACATGACCCCGACTTCTCAAGCCTTCGATGCATTTGCCCCCAACCCGTGGCATCGATGTCCTCTCCTTCTCCTCCCCTCCAGTTGTGGTAAGGCTCGGCTTTAATAAGGATAGTTAATTTCTTGGTTTCTGCGGGTTGGTACCCACCATTCTGCCCATTTCGGTCGTGAAGCAATCACGCGTTTCGATTGAAAGGTAGAAACAGCGCTCCGTCATGCGCCCCTCCTATACCTCTTGTGTGAGGAATCTCGGCGGTTTCGAGGCGAGGAGGCGGTGGTTGCAGTGAGTTTGTTGGGCGTAACGGGTTGACACGCGGTATAGGGAGACCTGGTGGAAGTTTTTACGGCGGCACCCAATCCACTATTATAATGGATTTCTGCAACATCAGGGGCCTACACAGTAATCTCGATGCCGTCCACCACCATCTCGAGACGCCTGCCTTGCTCTTCTTAACGGAGACGCAAATATGCGCGCCGGACGATGTTTCGTACTAAAAATACCCGTCCTACGAACTGGAACACTCTTTCCTACGTAAAGTAAAGCCGGAGTGTGCGTATACGTCCGGGGCGATATTTGCTGTCGCCGCCTTCGTGTCTCGAGCATCGGGATCTGTCGTTACTCTGGCTACGCGTGGACCATGGAGGTCTTACCCCGATCTACGCGTGCCTTTACAGATCCCATGCCAGTGAAATAGGGTCAGTTCAGCTTTTTTAAGCACGTCCAAGAGGGGATTGACCGAGCCTTTGGAGCAGTATCCATCTGCGGAGGTGGTGGTTCTTGGTGACTTTAATGCTCATCATAAAGAGTGGTTGAAGTCCAGAACCACTGACCTCCCGGTAGAACTGTCTTCAATATGGCTTCGGCCTATGGTCTCTGTCAACTGGTTGTACAACCCACCCGTATACCAGACATAGAGAGCCATCAAGCTTCCCTGCTGGATCTACTGCTGATCACACGACCTAGCGGATACAAGGTTGTGGTCGAGGCTCCTCTCGATCATTCGATCACTGCCTTGTTCGTAGCTCCGCCAGACTTGTGCAACCCCATCGCGTATCTACGACTAACAGTCGTACAGTCTGGCGGTATAAGTCAACAGACTGAGATGGACTCCAGGATTCTTCGAATCCTATCCCTGGAAGCGGTTATGCTTTTCATCCGCAGATCCCAACATTTCCGCAGATTGCGTCACAGAGACGGTGTTGATGGGAATGAAAGAATTCATTCCCAGCACCACTGTTTCTGTTGGGGGTTGCAGTCGTCCCTGGTATAATAATGCCTGCAGGAGGACTGCATACCGCAAGCAATCTGCTTTCAACGCCTGGGACAACGCCAAAAAAGTCGGGATCCAGCAGGAAAGCTATTAGGAGGAAAGCAGGAAAGCTATGTGGCCAGGATTGGCGAGCGATTAGGAAGCTATCCCAGTGGAAGCCGTGCTTTCTAATCGCTCGCCAAAGCTGCGCAACAGAACTTCTGCCAGTCGTCTCTTACCACTGCGAGCAGCCGATAACAGTCTTGCCCACGGCGCAAGAGAGAAGGCCAATCTCTTGATCGAACTCTTTGCCTCTAACTCGACTATGGACGATGAAGGAGCCACACCACCTACCATCCCTCGGTGTGAAAGTTCATTGCCGGAAATCAGCATTACACAGCCCGCGGTCAGGCGGGAACTCAAGCTCCTGAATGTACATAAGTCGAGTGAGCCAGATGGCATCCCTGCAGTGGTGCTAAAGACGTGTGCCCCTGAATTGACCCCCGTATTAACGCGACTTTAGCGTCTTCCTTAGGGTTCCATCTTCGTGGAAGATCGCCCACGTCCACCCAATCCCCAAAAAGGGTGACCGATACGACCCGTCAAAGTACAGGCCAATCGTGATAGCGTCCTTACTCTCCAAAATTATGGAGAAGGTCATCAACACCTGCCTTCAACGGTACCTAGAAGAGCAACAGCTGATTAGCGACCGGCAATACGGCTTTCGTCACGGGCGCTCAGCTGGTATCTTTAAGTTTACCTAACGCACCATTGGGCAGAAACTTTGGAGGGCAAAGGCGAGGCTCTCGCCGTTGGACTAGATATCGCGAAGGCGTTTGATAGGGTCTGGCATAGAGGTCTTCTGGCGAAGCTACCATTATATGAAATCCCCGAGGGACTCTGCAAATGGATAGCCAGCTTCCTAGATGGTAGGAGCATTAAAGTCGTCGTTGATGGCTGCTGCTCGAAAACCATGGCCATAAACGCTGGCTTTCCACAAGGTTCGATGCTCTTCCCGACACTGTTCATTCTGCACATCAACGATATGTTGTCCATTGAGAACATACATTGTTATGCAGATGATGTGCGACGGGTAATGTGCGGTATACCAACCACCAGCACGTCCCCCGGATGTCGCTACATGAAAGACGGTTGCAACTTGTGTCTGAAGTCGAGGACTCTCTAGGGCGAGTCTCGGAATGGGGTCCAAAGAACTTAGTCAAGTTCAACCCCACGAAGACACAAGTGTGCGTGTTCTCTGCGAAGAAAGACCCATTTATCGTAGTGCCTCAGTTTCAGGGAGTCGCTCTTCTTATGTCCGAGTCTATTGGGATTTTAGTTGTGGAAATTTTAGCCACAGTGCAGTTCGGGAGTCATTTTGAGGACAAAGCCAATATGGCAAGTAAAAAAATTTATAAAGCTCAAATACGGCCGCATATGGAGTACTGCTCACACCTCTGGGCTGTAGCCCCCAAATATCAACTCAACCCTCTTGACTCCCTGCAAAAGCGTGCTTTCCATATCATCAGTGATCCCAATATTACGGCCTCAATAGAGACCTTGGAGCAGTGGAGAGACTTTGGCTCTCTGTGTGTTCTTTATAGGCTCTTTAACGGAGAGTGATCTGAGGAACTATTTGCAATGGTGTCTTCGTCACCTTTTTACCATCGCACCACCCGCCACTGCAGTAGAGTTCATCCATATCACCTGGAACCGATCTTGTCTAGTACAGTTCGGTTTCAGTGTTCATTCCTTCCGCGTACATACAAACTCTGGAATGAGCTCCCAGCTGCGGTGTTTCCTGAGCGCTGCGATATGTCTAACAAACGAGGCTTAAAAAGAGTATTTCTCTCCAGGTAGGCAGCGGCTCAGCTGTGCCCGTGGCACTGCAGATGTCCATGAGCGATGGTTACCACTTACCATCTGGTGGGCCGTTTGCTTGCTTGCCACCGTACGGAATAAAAACAATAAATAATTATTATTTTTATAATATATACTAATATTATAAAGAATAAAATTTTGTGTTTGCATATTTGTTAAGTTGTAAGGGGTAATCTCGGGATCTACTGAACCGATTTTAAAATTCTTTAAAAAAAATAAAAAGGCTTTTATGTGGTAGTCCATTTTGCAAAGTGAATCGGAGATAAAACGGGCGGACGGCGTGCTATAGCTTCGGGTTTAATTCGGTTCACGTTCGTGCTCGCTTCGGGGATTATTAAAATTATGCCCAACAAAGTGGGCACGGGTCAGATAGTATAATATATATCACATATTTCTGGATTTTGATTTGCCGTAAAGAACAGCTAGTTGGAGGGTCACAGGCTTACGGTGACAGTATGTTAACCTGAATGGCAATCGAACAGTACAATAGAGATTAATAGTCGCTAGTAATTAATTAGTAAAAATGTCGTAGTTTAATTATTAATCAGTTACCATCTTGTAATCTTATTTCAAATTAGTTTAATATAAAAATACTAATATCGCTATTAAAAATAAGGGTTGGTATTTAAAAAAGTACACTTAGGACTGTAAGTACTTACAGAAATAAAATAAAATTATTTGTTAATTTTACTTTTTAATTATGGGGAGAACAACCTTTTTTCATTTTAGGATAGAATAGCCAATTGAATAAATCCTAGTCTTATTAAATACATGCAAATATTATCAAAATCGAATTAACAGTTTCGGAGAAGTTCGAAAAAACATGATACTAAATATTATATATTTGATTTTTATTATGTAATTCATGAGCAATTCAACAAAATAGACTTCTGACATCCACTTTCATATTTGATAGTCATTCAACTCTTGATTTACATATATAATTAAATGCGGTTGTGAACTCTAAGTTAGCAGACTGAATAAATATTACAAGATTAATATTTTGTTGCGGGGTAATGTACTTGAAATTCAAAATGAAATCAAGACAGTGAAAATACGTAAACCACATTTATATGGAACTTTCTTGCTCTGACGAATATTACGGAGTATTTACTAGATAAAGTCATGGTTGAGCACAATCATCTTCATACTCACACGAGCTGTTAATTGTCTCTTCATATATTATAATTACAAACATTAATACATAATCAAACTTCATATATTATCATAACAAAAATATTTTTGTATATTTATCATTCTTGACAGATGAATCATGTAACTGCATTGCAAATAAAGGTTTAAAAAATGATCAACGAAATGAACAATTAATTTACAAAATGAAAATCTCCCTATCAGGCAGACTGATTGAGAGACGGCATTCAAATCTCATGAATATGCAATAATATTATTTGGACTTCTAGAATAACTCACTTAAGGGTAGGTCTTGGACAAATTTGCATTCTGTAACTTTTCTAGATTTCCATGCCATGATTCGTGTAGCATTAGGAGGTAAGATATAGCAAAATATGTGTAAGAGGAAGGTGTGAGCCGTTTCGAATTAACTGTACCAGGATTAACCTGTGTCAGAGCTGTCAAGAGTCCCTTGGCGAAGGGAAACTTACCATCAAAAGACTTTATGCCTGATAATCTACAAGGCAAACAAGGCGATGACAAGCTGATGCTGGGGAATTTGAAATTGGAACCTGAAACTTCCGTGGTCAAATGCTAATGGATTACATAAACAGTGAGGTTCTTTTTAATGAGATATGAAATAAAATATATATTTTTTTAAGACCACTGCATCAAAAATGGCCAAATTCCAGATAGTGAAGTCTTACGGATCAAGTCACTGATCACTGTTTGGTAAGAATTCATATGAACATTTAAACTCAACATACAGCTAACCGGCAACGTGTCATATTTAAAAAGCAAAATGACTTAATAGCACACTTTATATAAAATGGAGCTCTTAAAAAAGAAACTAAATGAAGAACTACAGATTATGTTTATACAGTCCTCCTAAATTATGTTTATAAGTTATTCTCACAATCCAACACAATCAACTTTCGACGACGACTACGACTAAATTTAAAACTAGTCATATTTATATCTGGGTGATTAAAATAGAAATACTAAGTAACAAGTGGCAAATCGTAGATATTCAAAGTTCATTCTCAACTTCATTTGACAATACGTTCATATATTTCATTCGAGTCATTCAAATCTGACAATAGAATAAGCTGACAATGACAGAATGATTGTCTCGTTATTAATGGCGTTGGATGTTGAATGTAAGCAGTAACAGATTGGCACTTCATACCCCAGTATTAAGGACCATTTTGAACAGTGTAATCCTTTATAATCCATTACTTGTTCATTTGCAAGGAGTGCTCATATATTTGTTAGAGATTGAAGATAAAGTACGCAAATATGTTTCCACGTATAAACATGTAAAGTCCGTTTTACTGTAACGCAATCTTGTAACAATATATTAAAGGACCCAACATTATTCTGTATATAAGTACCTACATCGCGAAAATTATGAGAAATTATTTTGTAATGGGTCCAATTATAATGTAAACCAATCACACTTCCAACTTTTCCGTCAAAAATAATAGTACATTATGATACTAGTGTGCAAAGTTGTTCATTGCATACGAGGCGGTATTGGTCGCGCGAGCCGTAAGGTGAGCGCGACAATTTAGCCGAGGATGCAATTAACAATGCTCACGAGTTTCATACGACGTTTTTCAACACAAGTTGAGGAAAAGCTAATAAAATGCAAATTTTTATTTATTAAAACAATTAGTAAATGTACAATTAGCGAAGTGATACTGTACAGATTTTGCGGGCATTTTTACGATTTGAGATATAGTACTGTTGGTATTAGTAGTTTGAATAATGTCTTCATTCTCTTGGGTAAATGTCGGCGATGCTGATACATTTTCATGGAAATTTACAATTTCATTGAAAGATTCGTCGCCAATAGACAGACGATGATCCAAATAACCAACGTCGCGTGAAGTCGACGGTTGCGGTTCATGACAAAATTTCTATTAAACATTAGAATACATTTGTTCGAGAAAAAGAAAGTGCTACCAGACTAAATTAAGAATGCATTGTACGTATATAAAAACGTCTTGTAACAGGGAACAACCGAATTTTATCGGGTTATAAATATTTCACACTAGTGCGTAATGAAATTGCGCACTAGTGTGCAATATCCTAGTTTTTGAGATTAAAAACACGCATGAAACAGCCCCGTTATGAGAACGTGTGTTGAAAAAAACATTTTATTTGAATAGATTTTTTGCTTTAGAAAGAGTTCATTCACATAAACACGCATATAAGATTTATTATTATAAAAAAATCATTTGGGTACAACGATCACTTATTTGTACGATTATTTTTGGATATTAGCGCTAAATAGTTCCTAATCTCATTCAGTGTTGTATAATTTTGTTAAAATACAAATCGTACGCTTCGAACGCTTTTGTATATCTGCAAAAGCGTTCGAAGTATTACAATTTCAATGTCGAATGATTAGAATTGGTTCAAAGGTAGCCTAGAGAATTCGTTCTCTTAAAATCGAACTAACGATCGTCGTCAATATCGCCTTTTATATAACTTAATGTAGTGTGATAACAATGTTCAATATATTTTGTGTAGAGAATACAGTCCCAGGTCTGAAGTTTGTGTTGATATATATAGAACTTGTCGTCGTAGCTTTGGTCACGATTTGTGTGTCAAATGTTGCTTCTTTCCGTTCTTGCATATGAACTAATAGATTGGTAAGAAAGAAACACTCTCAAGTATAAAATTTTTTGTATATTGGTAAGTATAAAACTTCCAATCCTGATTTGGGCTAATGTTCTAGTTACAAAGAACATGTACGATAGTATCAGAAAAAAGCTATGGCGAGTTCTACGTTGCTTACTTGGACATTCATAATTAAACAAAATGAAATTATCAAATTAATTTTGTAAATGTAACCAAACTGAAAATATTTTCAAAAAAGATTACGGTATTTCCGTCCGTGGTGAGAATTCATATCGAATTTTTTCAATGTCGTGAGCGTGTTCAGTTTCATTACAAACTGTAATTATAGGAAGGCGCTGATATTGATGTAATCTAATATTAGCATCACAATCAACAAATCGATGCTAATTCCGTTAAACATACAAGCTTCGATGAACTCGGCGGTGTGCATTTATTAGAATACGTAATCAATAATGTTATGGACGAGGTGGTCATAAAAATAGAATACACAGTCGTCAGATACACAATTATTGAAAGAAAAAACGAAATGAATTTATTTTAAACCACACTACGATACGTACAACAACAGTACAACATTTCAAAAAAATCGCTTCTAAACGCGAAAGTTTTTAAGTATGGATAGATATTTGTTACTCTTTTAAGTAAAAAAACCGGCCAAGTGCGAGTCGGACTCGCGCACCGAGGGTTCCGTACAAACCTGCAAGGTTTACAAAGTTCGTCTTAGACTTTTTTTTTTTCACGGGTTAAAGGCAATTAGATCTAAGTATTTGATATGAATTTCAACTTGATAGCTCTACGCGTTCATGAGGAAAAAAGTAATAAGTTTATATTTATTAAAAAATATATATTTTGTAATGTAACTAAAAATTTAAGGTTTTCGGAATTGTCCCTTTATGTGTGCTATAAAACGTTGCTTCATGCCAAATTTCAAGATTCTAGGTCGACTGGAAGTACCCTTTAGGTTTTGATTCCCTTGCGAGTACTTGCGAGTTTCAAAATATGCAGCTTAAATTGCTGTTTCATTTGATTGCGTTGACATAGAAGTTTGATTTTGTTACAGCTTAAAGGTATTATAGACCTGAGTATTTGGTATGAATTTCAATTTAATACCTCTATGCGTTTATGAGGAAATGGGTAGTAAGTTTAAAATTATTAAAAAATATATATTATGTGATGTAACTAAAAATTTATGGTTTTCGTATTTTTTCCTTTATCTATGCTATAAGACGTTGCTTCGTACCAAATTTCAAGATTCTGAGTTTACGGGAAGTACCCTGTAGGTTTTGATTCCCTTGCAAGTGTCGAAAATTTGCGGCATAAACGGCTGTATCTTTTGATTGCGTTGGCTTAGAAGTTTGATTTTTTCACAGCTTCAAGGGACAGTAGACTTGAGTAATTGATATAAATTTCAGCTTCATACCTCCACGCGTTCCTGAGAAAAAGGGTCTTGACAGACGGACGGACAGACGGACAACAAAGTGATCCTATAAGGGTTCCGTTTTTTCCTTTTGAGGTACGGAACCCTAAAAACTATTGAATGTATTGTAATGAAACTTTACAATATTATTTACAGGAGAATAACATGTGGGCTATTATAAAGATAATGAGTGGATTGTCCAAAATGTGAAGATAAGTGTCCCATGCAGACAAAGTCTCGGGTATCAGCGTAAGCTTACCAGGGTAAGCTTAGGCCGTACCGCGCATGCCGTGATGTCTCTCCGTCTAGGGGACTGTCCAGGGGTTCAGTCCCTTGGCGTTGGCTCGACCAGACATAGGTCGAGCCGGCCCCGGAGCACATGGCGGTAGAATCGCGAAAAATAAAAATAAAAATAAAAATTGTCTTTTTGAAACAAAAAGGCTTATTTCACAATACGTTCTAATCAGAAGTGCTTATTTACTGTAAGTCCTGATCAAAACATCTTTTTTCTTACAATCCCAGTCGAAAGTGCTTATTTCAGTTTTACAATGTTGTGTTGATTTAAATATATTAGATGAACAAAGAAACCGAACACATGGAAAATATTACCTTAACTTAGATAGTTTACGTAAACTTTAAGCTGCAGTAGCTTTTTTTTTTTATTAATGTCTGGAAAATGCGTTACGCATACCCCGCGGCTCGGGAACACCGCGGGGTTATGTCGGACTCTCCGCGCGCTTGGGGCCGAGTGCCAGCCAAGTGCGCGGCCTACCGACTAAAAACCAGACAATGCCCCTCAGGACGCCTTGGCAGGAGCGCATCAATCGTCGACGCATCCTCCCCCTCATCAGACGAGAGAAAGACACGTCGAGGAGAGCAGCATCACTGCCTGACAAGGTCATGGGAACACTTACGTACACTTCCACGACCTCGTCGGCGTCATTGGCTCGCCCGCGGCGAGCCCTTCTCACCCCCCCGTTTTGCTGGGGGGCCGTCGATCCCCCGGACATCCAGGGGATCGTCGACTGACAGCGACCTTTGAATAGCAGGATCAGCCTTGCCGGGCCTGGTCCCCGCTGGTCAGCGACAGGAGGAAGGAGGCGAGCGAACTCGCGCCTCCTCCGCCTGCACGCCTGCGGCGGCATGCCGGAGCCTCGGTCCGCCTCCCTGGCCCGCTCCGCCGCCTCCTTCTGCGTCATGACGTCGGCGCAGAAGGAGTTTACTAGCGCCCACGTCCTCTCCCCCTCCAGCATGGCACGCACCACGTTTCGGAGGGAGAGATCGTCGCCTATCACGGCGACCAACTCGGCGCGCCGCGCAGAGAACGCCGGGCACACCGCTAGGGTGTGCTGTGCGGTGTCCTCCTCGGCGCCACAATGGTGGCACCCCGGGGTAAGCTGCAGTAGCTGGACAGTAATATATTAATCTGCTTTTTCTGAAAAAACGTTAGAGAGTAAATAAGCCCTTTTGAAAAGACACTCCTTAAATATTCATTCCATTTTTTGTAATTTTTTTTTGCAAAAATTTTTGTGTAATAACAGTTTTGCTAAAAAGTAGACATTCGCAGCACGTACAAAAAAATATCGCTAAACAGCATAACTTATTGTGCAAATAAATTATTTGTAAATAAAATAAAGACGTAATATAAATAACTTAACTCAGAGACTGACTTAGTTAATTAATGTTTATTTTAGACCACAACTTAACTGCGATAAAACCACAGTGGTTGTTCAAATCTTATTATATTCAAAACTCCGAGGTTCTATCGACCGAAAATTTCACAAAACACTTTGAGATGAGTTTCAAAACAAAATATGTCGACCTATTTCGAAGAGTATTGGTCCAATTCGTTGAATCTAGAAAGTTCTGATTCTACGAGACACGAAATTTGATTCTGAAGCATTTTCAATAATAAAATGATTGAGTTTAATTTTTCATAAAGTATGACAAGAAAAATTTCGATCAAATTAATACTTTGCAAAAAGGTCTTATTATGTTAAAACTTTTCGATATGTTAATTTTTCATTACACCAACTCGTGATCCAGTCCATCCAGTGACCAGATAGTTACAGTAGTTGTGCAGCCTACCATACCTCTAAAGAAATTTATTTAATAATATTTTCCTTTCTCTTCCTTAATTTTTTATTGTAATTTACTATAATAGATTATATACATTACCATAAATCTAATATAAAAAATAATTGATATTTTACTCATGTTTATTATTATTGTTTTTTAAAACGCATTCGTTGTTTTTCTAAATATTTCATAACAGTAGTAAAGCATATCTACCTTTCAGCTTATAATTTCTTTAAATAAATAGCATGCCTAATCCTGCGTGATGTACATGCGTAATCTTATATATAAAAATGAATCGCAAAATGTGTTGGTAAGCTCATAACTCAACAACGCCTGGACCAATTTGGCCAATTCTTTTTTGTTAATGTTCGTTGAAGTTCAAGGAGGGTTTTTGCAATGAGGAAAATTCGAATAATTATCGGAAATACCCTAAAAACAGCCCTTTTATTTTCCCATGCAAACGTTTTCTAACTAAAACGTACAGTCGAATTGAGCTTTATTGTTATTGTATAAAGTTCATATTGCAAGCACTCACTGTTGTCTAAGCAATGAAGGTGTGTTCCTAACATCAAAGAGTCAATTTGCGCTTTATTAACGCTACATATAGTTGAAATTCAATCATATCTATCAAAACAGTGTGCGTGCGTGCATTGGAGCACAGAATACATCGTTGTAGGATTTAATGTCACGTTCCAAAATTGAATAGCCACAAAATGTAATAGGTCATTTAGACTTTTTTTGCGATTTGGTTGGCTATGCGACATTATCTATAAAATAATTAGGAACAAAAAACTGGCACTGTACAAATCTTTTTGACAGGACGAAGTCTGTCGGGTCCGCTAGTAATTAAATATAAATTCCATGTTGAAGAATATCTTCAAAATTCAAAAAAATTGCATAAATTTTTGTTCGCCCTACGGATAGTTTCTTTTTAATCCTCAGGAGAGGAGGTTGAAAATCCACATGGATACCACCGAAACGGCAAGTAGAGATGCGGTGATTATGTCAGACTCCTAGTAAATCGAGGCGGCTCGACCCAACAGACCTACTAACTAAACTCAGAATAGCCTTGGCCATAAGGGCCCTACGGCTTAAATAGAGAGGTTTGCCGCACCCTCAGGAGAGGGCACGTCAGCGCTGCCCTCCGAAGAGGGCATATGCGCGAAGGAAGGCGCGGTACACCAAAGTGGCTCCGGCCTGTGAAATGATGGGGCCTACTCGTACATTTGCAGCAAGCTGCGAAGTATGGACTTACTAAGGGATGGCGGCGCAGATGCCGCCTGTCGCAAGGCTTGAAAAGCCAGCATTAATGAGGCGGCGGGTCAGAAAGGACGTGTCTGGGTTGACGATGTTCTGTATAACGCGGATTGACTGCGGTACGCGGGGTGTAGCTACACGCCCGCCTCACTAACGGATTGGGGTGAAACGGATAGTGCCTCGTTGAGTTTTTATTTCTGCCACTCTAGTTGACCCGTTGACTCCCAGATACAGCTCGACTACTCTCCCCAAGGCCCTAAGAAACAGGGGAAGAAACTTTCATTTTACAAACACAAGAGTGAGTCTTGGATGCCTTGCACTTCTCTGGGATCTGGGATTTGACAACCTCCGTAGTTGAGTGGTTCAATCCCGGCGGGGGCAGATGTGTATGTGATGAATACGAGCATTTGTACCTCATTCCACAGATTAGTATACTATTACAGATAGGAAGCAGGCCTTGAGATGGCGGTTTCTTAGTCGCTACCTATTAATCTGTGGTCGCTACTATGATAAGCCTGGGATCACTTCAATTAATTGTCGATATCCAAATATCGACATATCGATTTCATGAAATTTATCGATAAATAAGTAGCACAGCTCTAGTAGTTATTGTTCTTTAGTTTTTATTGTTCTTATGTATGTATAGAATCAAACAACAAATTATGATTAGATATATTTATTGTGCTTAAGATTGACTCTACCACCTGTTCGGATATTGGGAGGACCTTCTCGAGAAGAACAGGCAAGAAACTTGGAAGGTCAAATTTTATCTCCTCTTTTAAATCATAATTTACAAAAAGAATATTTAGAAATATATAAAATAAAATCTAAATCAATGTGACAAAAATAGAATATAGCCTTCATCCCCTAGTGTTCTCCATGTAGCCGCCGCTGCGTCTTGTCTGTGATTCTGGGAACAAAATATATGAATTGTAGATAAATGTGATCTTGCTATATCTAAGTTTAAATGAAATCAGACAAAAGATGGATGGAACAAATAGGCAATAGAAGATACTTTCAATAATTTAAGCGATAATCGTATTAAACTAGTAAATAAGTTTCCAAATAGACAATTTAACAGTTTTAAAGACTTGCTGGTATTTAAATAAAAGTGATACTTCTTATACGACATAAATTTCACCTTTAATACGTTTAAAAATACGGTGAAATAAAATGTTTGAGGTTATTGGAGTAAGCTTGGGTGATCTAGCTTGGGTAGCAGAAAACAAAAAAATTGCCACATGCTTATTATGCACCTCAAAAATGTTTTTATACAACAAAAATTGTTATATTTTGATAAGTATTTTGGAAAATTTTTGCCTATAAATATAAATTATAATAGCCTATCATAATGGTCATTCTATGCTATAGCCCATTTTAAATGTTGAATTAAATCATACCTTAAAAGTCAATAATATGTGTCTCCAACGGTTGTAATAGTCTCGCAAACCTGAAAATTAAAACAATATGTTAATTATTTTGTACGTTGTTGTTTTCTCGCAGTATACTTTTTGCGCTTTTCAAGTGCCAATCGATGCATGGTTAAGTTAGTATTAATAAGGGGTTCTGAAAATGATCCCTTTAAAATTTTATTTATTATTGTACAAAAATTATGAATTTGAACTCTACAAACAATGGAATGAAAATAATTTAAAACATCAGCATGATGTTTAGGACATCCAAACCAATCAATCTGAACAGATTTTAAAAACTCTTTTTTGATATTTGTTTACTATATGATTTTGGTGAGGATTTTTGTCCATGTGCATATTATTTATATCTATTAGAGCTCCAAAAAGCATTACAAAACGAGAATTGGGATATTTGAGATTACGTCTTATTAAACTTTTGCGTTCTCTAAGATAAATCCATGTATGCAAATCAAAAACATTGTCTGTTAAAAAAGTATGGAATTAATAAAACACATTCTAATAATAACAGTCTAATAATTATAAGTCTATATTAATCATCAATTTTATTTACATCTAACTAATATTTCTATTTTACATCATACTTCTTATTTTTATACACATTTCATTGTTGTGACTTTGTGAGTTCTCAGTACCAAACTACATATATGAAAAAAATATTAAAGTTACCACTTTCTGTAAACACTTTTTTTTTGTCTGATAATAACAATGGTCATGGTTTATGTGGAACATGTGGCATCAACTGTAAACATGATAATATTCTAGTTTCATATTCTGATTAAAAGCTAGAGTGACAAATAGGTATAATGGATAATATTTTAATATTTTTAAGGAATTTGACTTGTTGAATCAATACACCAATTGTTGCATTTGTGTATCTTTAAATTGAGATATTTTAGTGACACCACTTTGTGATTTAATAGAACTTGCAATAAATCTACTATGAATTCAGTGTTACATTAAAATGATTAATTTTATTAAACATAGGTTGTTAGTATATGAATTAAATCACCCGAATTGAATGACAGTTTTCTACTATTCATTTCACGTTCATTCCATTGCCAATCTGTAAGATAAAAGTACACATTTAATTGATGGCTATTCATAAAATGAAACATAAAAAAAAACATTCTTATCAATTAAACATCAATACAAGACAAGCTTCATTAACATATATTATCCAACTTTTAATACGAAATCAAAGTTAAATAAAAACTAGTCACAAAAAGAAAATAGACGAATTTTCTCACCTATGATTAGAGGGTTGTCAGGTTTACCTGAACAAATTTCACTTTCAGTAAAAAGGGTAGGAGCTGCATATGTAATTCTAACATCCCCTAATTTTATGTATTTGCTCTCAAAATGAAGTTTACATACGCGTAGATTGCAGGTTATGTTTTTAGTTGTTACAATTTCTGGAAACTTGTCAGAGATAACTTTTTTCCACAGTTCGAAAATTTCTTTCATCCTTGGGAAACAATATAATCTGATAAATTGGCTAGTGGATTTACATCCAGGAATGCAACAGCTGCGGGGACCCATCGCTGCAAAAAAATATATTTTATTAACAATGTACCATATAATGTATGTCACGCTTGGATTTTCAATACATTGAATGGAGCGATTGAAATAACATTTCTAAAAGATTTAAGAGTTGGTGGAAAAACTGTTCTAATTACTATATGAAATAAGACAAAAGTTTACCGAAATCATAGCTTCATATAAATTGTCTATTTGAATCTATTGACCTCTTGAGCACCTTGCACCACTTAAATATACCGTTCCTGCAAAATAGATGAAAATCTGAAGAAGTTATGTAGATATGATTTGATTTCTGAAACTTAAAATAATCGTTTTGTAATTAATTAATATCATGAAAGCCGCTACGTGTCAGTAGCAGTTTCAAAATGGCGTATCTTGAAAAAACGAATGAAGAATGAAGTTGATCTAAAGATTGATTGAGTATTGAACGAAGTGAACGAAAGAGTGTTACTACTTTGATTTTTATCTGTGATTACTATTGGTAGAAGATTTATATGGATGCATTACACGGCTGCCTCAATCATGGCTGTTCATGTATATACATATTTCTATTCAAATATATTTATATATGTATGTCTATCCGTTACCCTAGATCCCATAACACAAGCCAAGTGTAAGTGTAAGAAATATTTAAAATATAACTTATATAAATTCATGTATCAAGTACAAATAGTCTCCACTAAATTTGAAACCATTTGATACTCTGATAGGTATATTTTTCTTTTAATGGATTTATAATTATTCTTGTAGGCAATTATAAGTATAGCTGACATCATAGCAGCAATTTATAAATCCATTAACAAATCATTATTGGTGCTGTAGGATTATAATTGGTACACAGTTTTTCTGATTGGACAAGTCCCGTCATTACTCCCGTGTCAGTTGCCTTTGTAGATAATCGAGAGAGTCTAACTAATATTTGGAAGCATGACTCAACTAAGGATCTCTATAGCCATGGATTCTGTGCTGCTTATCACACTGCGGATCCTGGCATATGGCTGTCCCTTTTTCGCCTCCAGTCTTGCGAGTAATGTACCTTGACCAATTAAGGTTGCCAATTCTTTGGTTTAAGTCGTTTACCCTTGTTTTACAGGGGATTTCATTATATCTAATGCGATCTTGCAGAGAACTCCGAAAATAGGCCTTCCATTGACCTTTGGGTAACTTTTGAACCTACATTTTTTTTTTTTTTTTTTTTATATGCTAGGCGCGGCAGATGACCTCCTCCCGCCTGATGTTAAGCGGTGAAAGAGGCCCAAATGAGATGACAGATAGGATAGTGACTTTACTCCACTCTCCTACCTGCCCTATCCCTGCCGGCCCAAAAGATGCCTTTTCACGCCTCTTTTGAAGGAACCCATGCTGTAGGATGTAGGAAACACATACGCAGGCAGAGAATTCCAAGTGCGGGAAGTACGGCAGAAGAAGGAATCTTGGAATTTCTTAGTGCGGTGTGGAATGGGGGACGTAGTGTACGGATGGCTCCGAAGACCCTTACGTGTGTTTCTATAAAGGAAAGGAGAGGGAGGGATAAGGCTAAAGAGTTCTTCAGAGCATTCCCCATGAAACATCCGATAGAAGGCGCTAAGAGAGGGCGATATCACGACGAAGTTGTAGAGGCTCGAGGGTGTTGGTTGCCTCTACATCGCCGATTATGCGGATTGCGCGCCGCTGCAATCTGTCCAGAGCTTCAAGAAGGTATTGAGCGGAGCCGTCCCATAGGTGCGAGCAATATTCCACACAGGACCTGACCTGAGTTTTATAAAGCAGGCAGAGTTGGTCCGGGGTAAAATACCGTCGCACCCTGTTCAGGACACCGAGTTTCCTTGAGGCAGTGGTTATGACGGACTCTATGTAGTCTCTGGTATTCAGATCGCAGCGGATGCTCATACCAAGCAAGGTGATGATGCTCTGGGCGGGAAGAGTAGCGCCCTGAAGACAGGGAAGGGGGAGGAAAGGTGACTTTTTAGCCGAGAACGCGCGCACACCTGAGTTTTCTTAGCATTGAACTCAACGAGATTGCTGGAGCCCCATTCGGAGATGAGATCCAACGTCCCGTTGAGCTCAGTAATAAGGTTCTGCCTGTCCCTACTAGTATTGTCTCGCGTGGCCCCTGAGCTTCCATGATATCCTCCGTGCACTGTACTATCATCTGCATAGCAATGTATACTACCCAGGGAGAGCATGTCATTGATATGCAGAAGAAACAATGTCGGGGGATAAAACGGAGCCCTGCGGAACACCAGCGTTGACTGTCACGAACCGCGAAGCGCAGTTATCGACGACAACGCGAATTCTTCGCTCGTGGAGGAAGCTAGCAGTCCATGTACAGAGCTCCGCGGGCAATCCGTATGCCGAAAGCTTGGAAAGGAGGGCCTTGTGCCATACTCTATCGAAAGCTTTAGCAATATCGAGGCTAATAGCCACAGACTCACCGCGCTTGTCGATAGATTCTCCCCATCTGTGCAAAAAGAACGCTAAAAGGTCACCTGTTGACCGATTAGGACGAAACCCATACTGACGGTCATTAATTAGCGAGTGACCTTCTAGGTGTCGAATCAGCTGAGCATTCAATATCCTCTCCATGACTTTGCACAGAATGGAGGTAACGGCTATAGGGCGATAGTTAGCCGGATCGGAACGGTCTCCCTTTTTGGGGACCGGCTGCACATTGGCTTCTTTCCAAGATTTCGGCACACAACCAGCAGAAAACGACAGGCGGTATAAACGCGTCAGGACTGGAGTCAACTCCGCTGCACACTTCTTGAGCACGATCGCTGGAATGCCATCCGGACCACTCGCTTTCCGAGTATCGATCGACTGAAGCTCCGCTCGCACATCACGCTGTCTTATGCGGATCCCGGGCATGGAAACGCCACAATGGGGGAGTGTCGGAGGTTGTGCACCACAGTCGTCGACACAAGAATGAGCCGCGAACATTTTCGCCAGGAGGTCGGCTTTCTCCTGCGGCTGATGAGCGAGAGAACCATCGGCGCATCTCAGCGGTGGCAGCGAGGGTTGGCAGAAGTTGGATTGCGCAGCTTTAGTCAGGCGCCAGAAAGAACGGCTACCAGTAGGTGTGCGTTAGCAGTTCCTGACCAACCTGGGCAACGCGCTGAGCATCCGCTCTGATGAAAGCCCTCTTGCAAGACTTGGTGGCATTATTGTAGGCTGTTTTCAGTAGGTTAGTGTTGGGATCCCCGGTTGTTCGACCTCTGATCCAAGCGCGGTATGCAAGCTGTTTGTTTTCAACAGCGGACGCACACTCGCGGTTGAACCAGAGGTTTCGTCTGCCTCTGCTGACGAGGTTGGAATACGGAATATAGTATTCCATTCCTAGCAGGATCTCGTCAGCAACAGAGGAAGCGCAGGAGTTCGGATCCATCCCACTGAAACAGCGCTGCCGCCAAGGACAGATGCAAAGTAGTCCCGCATACCTCCCAATCTGCTGACGCATAATGCCACAAACGGCGCGCTGCAACCATAAGTGACGGTCTAGATGCCTGAGGTGCTGAGACTGATATCAGACAGTGGTCCGAGGATCCTAGTGGAGCCCGAACCACTACCCGATAACCGTCGGGGCGATTTGTCAACAGAAGGTCCAACAAGGAGGGCGCTTGACCGATAGTGTCTGGGACCCTGGTGGGCTGGGACCAATTGTGTCAGGTCATGCGTGAGAGCGAATGTGTGGGCAGTCCTCCCAGCGTGGTCAGTTTTAGAGGAACTTAACCATAACTCGTGGTGAGCATTGAAGTCCCCCAAAAACACCAGCTCGGCGGAAGGAAATCGCTCCTGCGCGTCATCTGCCACCCGACTCAGATGTTCAAACAGTCGAGTTGTCTCCTGATCACCACTATGGGAACGGTAAACGCAGACGTAGACACGGCAATGAGTGCCCAAATCGACATGAACCGCGAGGAGGGAAAAGGATGGGTCCTCCAAACAGCGCAGGCGGCGACAGCAAACATCCGCCCGAACGAACAAGCAAACGCCAGCCTTCGCCCTGAAGGACTCCTCCAGAGTGTAGCCGGGA
Organism: Scirpophaga incertulas; assembly: GCA_036419045.1. Taxonomy (NCBI): domain Eukaryota; kingdom Metazoa; phylum Arthropoda; class Insecta; order Lepidoptera; family Crambidae; genus Scirpophaga; species Scirpophaga incertulas. Next base: position 6,180,602 of record CM071637.1, on the reverse strand, counting down.
TATTTAAGGTAGCTTGTATCAGCCGGGCAGATAATTTGCGTCTCTGTTAAAAAACCATTGCAGGGCGGCCAGTCTCAAGGTGGTGGTGGACAGCCGTGAGATTGGAATGGAGCCCGCGGATATTAGCGAGCCCCACTTCAAATGATGGTGTTTTTGGTGGGGTTGTTCGCCGCTGCGTAAAATAACATTTTTCTTTTGCGCTGTCATCTTGTGAAGAGGAGGCGTGAAATTGAGGTGTCATTGTCGGGATTCGTCTAGTTGAAGAAAGTAGGCCTGTTTCACCAGGAAATTGCCGACAGCTAATTTACGCTGATCCTCCGCACGAAAGGGCCCCTGAACCCTCCCGAAAGTGGCCGCCGGACCCACCATCCGGTCACCAGCCGGCACGACGGACCACCCCGAGATTATGCGTGGCATGGTGGAGCAGCCTCACGGACTGGTTAGGTCCGCTTGGGCCCCTCTACTGTACCACGGGCGGCCAGCGGAACAACCGTTTCTTCAGGTCTTCCTGGCGGAGGGTCAACGCAGTCAGCCTGGCACTGGGTTGACGGAAACCTACATAAACCAAACAAATCACGGCAATGGCCTCTCAAGCTCTGGCTGTGCGCAGACTGATCCTGAAACGTCGACATGAAATGTCCACTTGACAGGTTTTACGTCGTACGCACGGTGGTCGCTAGCCAGTCGGGTGATTCAAACCCTACCACCAGTAGTTTGTCACTCGTTTAGCACCACCCGGGGATCACGTGTAGGGTCTCGAGGGTAAAACCTACGGACGCGAGTGACATCAACCCCCAAAAAACTCATACCATGTACTTACTTATATTTCGATTTTATTATACATGCACGAAGGCACGAAAACAAGCATTGTAGGGTAATATTCATACGTCAGTGCAGAAACTCAGTTATGTCGAACAACCCACTGGCGCAGCTAGTTCATCATTACCAACGTTTATCATTAGGTAGTTTCTCGCTATGAATATTAGTCAATTAAACGTGAAACATAAAACCCTACACCAACTTACACTATCAATAGAACGCAAAGCAAATTTTTAACAGCTGAACAATTCTATGCCAAGCTCAAATTGTATAAAGAATTTATGAGAGCCCACTTTTATTATTGCCAATCGAATATCAACCTAAAATAAGCCACAGTAAAGAATAACTTACAGCAAAAGTTTGCAAATACAGTGCGGCCCAGGAAGGACGATGGCACCGACTTTATTTCTAGACCAACTTTCGGTTTTGGCGTTCCTGCAAATAGGTTACAAGCACGCCATTGGATAAAATACTTCTAATTTTAAATACAAACTACTTATTGTGTATAATTATTTTTTTCGCTGACGTCAAAGCTTTTATAATAGCAGTTTTGTACTATGACGTTTTTAATGATACTGTTTTTAGTGGAAAATCCTTTGTTTCACAACAGACTGTTTCATGCATGACATGTCTGTACGCTTAAATTTTTGTGAAGTTATAATGAATGTGGTACTGTTTATTTTCCTACTTTGTAACGTTATTGCGATTGTGTTAGAAATGTGACTTTATATTTCTCTTCGTACAAGTTAATTTACATCTAAAGGTTATGGTAGCATGATTTTTTTTTCGTTATTCATATTCATTACTAATACGAGAAGGTGATGTTAGGTTTTGTTCTGCAAGGCGTTGTCCGCACTCCCATAATAACTATTGCATATATAATGAGACGACCCTGAAGTTACGGAAGGTAGGAGAGGGAGAACTCCAGTCTTAGTAAGTACTAGTGTAAGCCCTTAATTTGCTTATATCTGGTACGCTGTTTTTGTGTGGATCACTTATCTGACCGTGCGCGCTCGTGACTGATAGATAATCCATGATTTACATTTAAATCCAATAGTGGGCTATGTGCACGCCACACTGTATCTTAAAATACAACAATCCCAACTATAATATTATAAATGCGAAAGTGTGTTTGTTTGTTTGTTTGTTTGTTTATTTGTTTGTTTGTTTGTTTGTTTGTTACCTCTTCACGCTTAAACTACTGGACCGATTTCAAAAATTCTTTCACCTTTGGAAAGCTACATTCTCCCCGAGTAACATAGGCTACTTTTTATCCCGGAAAAATCGACAGATCCCACGGGATGCGCAATAAAGGCTTCGCTCAAAAACTACTGCACAGATTTTTATGCGGTTTTCATCAATAGATAGAGTGATTCTTGAGGAGTTTTACGGCATTTTTTATCTCGGAAAAACGGATAGTCCCACGGGAAGCGCGATAAAATCTTCGCACCATAAACCGACTTCCGCGTATATGTAGCCGTGGGCAAAAGCTATGACCCTTAACCCTCTATACACCCAATCCCGAAATCCACGCGGGCGAAGCCGCGGGCAGAAAGCTAGTGCCTAATATATTTCAAACCAAACACGTCGTAATGCGTTTGTTTCTTGTGAAACACATTTATTTAAGTGAATTTCCCGCTTATTCTTATATCGACAAAGTTAGATTGTACTAAGTATAAAAGGCATTTCTCATATGAAGTGATTTCTCTGAATGAAACTGTGGAACGTTTGTTGCATACTAATGAAAATATAAATGTTATTGAACTCGATACTTATACCGGCATGAAACATTCCGCAACTGAGTATAAGTTCGAGTACCCCCAGCTTGTTATGACGCAGAATAATAAATTATTCACTGTTTTCGAATGAGTTTCTTGTATTCTGCTCATGAATAGTACAGACTTACTTCTGTAATGACGTTATAACATTATTATCAGAGGATTTTTACTATCGCCTTTTCTTCTGTGTATAATTCCTTTATTATTAATTTAATAAATTGAAACTAATGCAAATATTATTTAAAGATGATGTAGGATGCTTAACGGAGAGTTACTCACTAAACCACCTTCAAATAATTAATAATGGAAATCTAGCGTCTGAATATACCAATATATATTTTGTTATTGCAAAACAAAACTCAATTAACTTTCTATGGTTATCAAATTACAGTAATACCTATGTATTACCGTATCTACAGTAAACTCCTATGTGTAAGTAAGTAAGTAAAGTTCTATGAGTTTACTGTAGATTCCACAATTTCGATAGACCTATGTGAGGTTTTACAGACCCTTTAAAGACTCAAATGAAATTATCATAATAATAAAGGAACAACGGAAAGACAGAATTAAAAGTAAACTTACCTGTTCGGTCTGTTTTTTATTCATTATAACTTGGTAAAACAAATTTCGACTTCCTACGTTTACTTACTAAAAAATTTGGATAAACATAGTGTAGTTTTGTATAAGGTTCTTGTAGCGCTATCACGCGATTTGCTTTCAACAGGAAAGCGCTACGAGCCATACAGCCGACGTGACCAGCGATGTTTTTTTTTTTGTTTTTTTTTTTGTTCTTTTTTTTTTTTTTGTTCCCCTGAGGAAAATGCATTAAGCATTTTTTTTATTAAGTTATTAGACTAGCTTTCGCCAGTGGCGTTCATGGTAAACCCGTTATTGCTTATGGGTGTAACAAACATAGACTTTTTTATTGTTTTTTTTGTTTCCCTGAGGAAAATGCAATTTAATTGCATACCCCGGCTGTGGCGAGCCGGCGGTTATGTGGGGCTCTCCTCCCCAGAAGGGGGAGGCCTACCCACTAAAAACCTCAGGGATGACCTTCCTCAGGCATGTAGCGAGCCCCCGGGAACACAAAGGCCACTTCCGGGAACCCCCAGCCTCCGCTCCCCTCTCTAGAGGGGAGCCCTCCTCGGGGGAAGCTACCACCTCCCCCGGTCCCCTCCACCGACGACGCCCCCGGCCACGGAAGGGGCGTGGTCCATCCCGGGTCGCCGTAGCGGTCGCGACTTCCTCGCGCCCGCCGGCGACCCGCCCTATCTTGCGCCCTATCTTCGAAAATTGCATAATCAGCAGAAATGATGATGTAAATTAGCCTCCGAAAAGCTGCGATTTGACGCTGTTGGACTATTTTCTTTAGAGAAAGTTAAAGATGCATGTTATGCCAACCATCGGAAACGATTCAAGATCAAAATTATGAGATTCATGCTGCTATCGATGCTATAAGGCCTGAAACCATCGAAAATGTACTCAAAAATTGGGTGGATCGGATGCTACTGTAAAACCAGACGTGGTGGTCATTTAATCGAAATTGTTTTACACAAATAAATTTCATAAATCAACCTTTCAAATAAATGTTTCAGATTTCAGATTTCAACCTTCGAAAAATATCAAGCCGTTTTTTTTAAATAGTCTTTTCCAATTTAAAATTTTAAATGGCCCACCCTTTATAAGAGCCATTATGTGGCCCATTTTATGGGTTTTCATAAATATTACCAGATCAATATGTCGGTAGTGGTTTATTGCCTTTGTTAAATGACATGTAACCCGCCAAACAAACATGTTTTTGAGCACCCAAAATGTCGAAATTTTGGACCATACCCCTTACAGGCCAGATTTAAGTCCTAACTATGTTTTACGTAACCCAAAATTAAGCAGTCTTCGTGGTCAACGTTTCAGTTCACCCGAAGAAGCTGTTGATGCATAAAAATTGGCCATTTTGACTACCCCCACTTAGTAGTGGAATAAATGTTTTAATAACTGGTTTGAAGGCATGCAAAAGTGTGTTAAATATCGCGGAGTATTCTTTGAAAACCAATAAATGGTAACAATCTTTTAAATTGTCTATTATATATTTATTTACATATTTATTACTAGTTGTACCCACGACTTTGTCCGCGTGGAATAGTAATTTTAGGTTGTATTTTTAATGGCTGAAAGTGTTAAAAACGTAAGAGTAGACAAATATAATCTAAATGAGATATCTATAGAGATAAAGCTTCGAACTACTAAGTTATCGTGAGTTACACGTGTTATTGCGAGTCAAGCATATAAGATAGACATACGCTGTCGTGGAATATTTTTTTTATATAATTTTAAGAACATTTCCGTCATACATGATTTCTGTGTAGCTTTAACCATTAAGGTTACACACGTGACGGAAGCTTAAAAAATGGAGTCACTTCTCCCGTTTTCCCAACATTTCCCTTCACTGCTCTGCTCCTATTGATTGTAGCGTGGTGAAAAGTCTAAAACTAGCTCAGAAGTATGTAAAATAATTGTACCAAGTTTCGTTAAAATCCGTCGAGTAGTTTTTGTTTCTATAACGCTTATACAGACAGACAAAAATTTTACTGATTACATTTTTGGCATTAGTATCGATCAGTATCCTAATCACCCCCTGATAGTTATTTTGGAAATACATTTCATGTACAGAATTGACCTCTCGACAGATTTATTCTAAGTATAGATATAACTTATTTCATACTAGCTTTCCGCCCGCGGCTTCGCCCGCGTTATATTCGAATTTCCCACAGGAAGGATATGTTTTAACAATACTGCCATACAACCTTTCACCCCCTCCTTTCAACCTTTTACAACCCTTTTCTGCTTTAAAAGGTAGCCTCTGTCCTTTCTCAGCCTCTAGACTATCTGTGTACCAAATTTCATTTAAATCGGTTCAGTAGTTTTAACAATATTTCCATACAACCAATAATCCCTCCTTTCAACCTTTTACAACCCTTTACAACCTTTTTTGCATGAAAAAGTAGCCTATGTCCTTTCTCAGGCTCCAGACTATCTGTGTACCAAATTTCATTTAAATCGGTTCAGTAGTTTTAACAATATTTCCATACAACCAATAATCCCTCCTTTCAACCTTTTACAACCCTTTACAACCTTTTTTGCATGAAAAAGTAGCCTATGTCCTTTCTCAGGCTCCAGACTATCTGTGTACCAAATTTCATTTAAATCGGTTCAGTAGTTTTGGTGTGAAAGCGGAACAGACAGACAGACAGACAGAGTTAGGTACTTTCGCATTTATAATATTAGTATGTATATACATACATAAAAGCTCATTGTTTTGTGCCATACTATACATACGTATAGTATGGCACAAAACAATGAGCTTTTCCACAAATACTATTTTCACAGTACTTTTGATTAAAATTTCACCGTCTTCAATTTTCACAGATGACACTCCAGTTTTATTTATTTGAGTTCATTAAAAGGACGATAACTTTTTTTTTAATGAACCGATTTTGATGAAACAAAGTTTAGATATTATTCTGAGTTAAAACAAAGCAAATAGTGAAAGTTTCAAGCAAATCGGTTCAGTACTTTCGGAGATAAACGTGAACATACATACAGACAGACAGACAAAAAATTCCAAAAAATTTTTTTTGCTTTCTAATAATCTATTTAAGTGCCCCTCTATCCATTTCAGTCAAAAATACTAAATGTACAGACAAAATATTTTTACTGTCTTATTATATGTATAGATTATACTTATTTCAAAGGACACAACTTAAAAGGCAGCCCTCATATTAGCTCTTCATAAAAATCTGTGCGTATCTGTAAGCTCTTATTATTCTCTCGAACAATAAGAGCTTACACCATTACAATAGCAATTCGAGCCCAGAACACGAATCCCATACTATAAAGACCTATTAGCTCTACTCAGCCGTTCTTTGGCCTATTTTATTTTTTAGTTTCTATTAATATGCTATTAAAATCTGTGACGTCACAGTCCTTCATATTCTGTTATAACAAAGTAACATCTCTCGATCTAAGGGCAAGTGACAGCACTCACACCTGGAATGTTTAATTTGACGTGGATTGCGTTAATAACATAACTTATTATGACAACTCCGCTCATCCATATTTGAGTTATACCCTCAGGCGGCTGAACTAACTCGGAACGTATGATTACGTGGGAGGCTAATATCATTAGATACTAATATGATAACTGGTTAAATAATTCTAGTAAGCCACAGTTAGTTGATTTGAAAAAATAGATTTTTTTGGAAAAATAAGTGTTAAATTACATCCTACGAATCATTGCGGTTTTCAGCGCTTCTTGTTGTATTAAATTATGTTGTAATAAAAAAGTCAGTTTAGCGAAAATGACTAGAATTCAATTTAAAGTTATTTTTGATATTGTAAAATTCCACAGACGAAAAAAAATGTCTCCCGATGAAGTGATCTAATCTTAATTTATAGTAAATTATAGTAATCTTGATTTTGAATTTGAATTTGAATTTGAATTTGGATAGTACACCGGTTTCAAGGTGTCGCCATCTCTGAGGTCCTAGGTTCGAATCCCGGTGGGGGCAGATGTTTGTGTGATGAATGCGAGCATTTGTACCTTAGTCATGGTTGTTGATATATGTATATTTGTATAAAAAATATTTATATATGTATAATATATGTATGTCTATCCGTTACCCCAGATCCCATAGCACAAGCCTTATAGAGCTTAGTTTGGGCTAGGCTAATTGGTGTGAGTGTAACAAATATAATTAAAAAAATAATACTGAGAATGCTGATAACATTTTTTCTATTTCACTCTTTTGCCATTTCGCCTCAATATTAAAAATTAATATTGCTGTCCCTTCTGCGACATAATAAAAGATATTTAATATATTTTTTTTATTTCATAAGACTACATCACTTAGCGACTAGTTCTCAACAATTCTTGTGTTTATTAGAACGCCCATATCTAATACTAAAATCCCATAATCACAAAATAATAGGTGCAAAATTAGCAACAATCATCTTAAATTACTGATGGTAACATTGTTATGCGATTTGCTAAGTATATTTCACATCAGCAATCTCTGTATACCCATAGCATAACTAACCAGAAAGCGATTTGATTCAGCGTTTTATCACTGAACTATCAAAATAATCACAATAACTGCTTTATCATATTTTGTTTCGTCGCTCTTGGTACGGGGGCTGAAAGACACTCTATATTATACCATGCTCGTCTTCTTAATCCAAAATAACAGTTTGCATTGCTGTTTGCAGAGTACAATAAGCAATGAAATTATTGTGCTACTTTGTACATCGCCAACTTGTTTCATAACCATAAGTTGTAAGCTCATCTTACAACTTATAGCACAAGTTGGTAATGTAAAAAGTGGCGCTTTTAGGGGTTGCAGATTTGATGCGACTCTATCATGAATCGCATATATGCGAGCAGTTTGGTCGTATATGATGATCATGTCATCATGAACCCTGAATGAAGAACAAATAAAACAAACAGCGATTACAATTTATGCCTAATATTTAATCAATTATTTATTACTTAACTTAATTAGATACAAAATAAACCAAGTTAAATAAAACTATTTTTAAACAAAGTCATAAGCCAACTAAAATAGTGGACCAAAAATTAAACACATTATAGCACCTAAAATCAAAACAATTTAATATGGTTCTAAAGCCAGAGTCAGCTTGCAGTTACAGCTTAGAGCTAATTCGTAGGGCAGTTCAAAAACTATTTCACATTTTCATACTCGGAGGCAAAATTCCTTTAGTATAATTAAAATAGGGGAATTTTGGCAGTGATCTTCAAAAAATGAAGAACTTTAGACCTGTTATGCCTTTTGAATGGGGCTTACAAGTCAACAATTCCGAACGCAACTAAAGTGGCTTCCTATTCGGCTTCGGCGTAATGTGCACATCCTTTCTTTTCTTTACAAAATTTTGAAGGATCCCCAAACTCCTGCTTATCTCCGCTCCCGCTTCCAATTGCTACCTCCTCCTAACCGTCCTAAACGTTCTTGTATAACAAGAATGCTTGAGCTTCCCGTTACTAACTCCCGTTTCTTCTTTCACTCGTTCTCCGTTCACGCCGCTCAACTTTGGAATAAACTCCAACTAATATACAAAACTGTCCATCCATATTTTCGTTCAAACGTCAGCTTAAAAATTATTACCTTTCGCAAATCAACACATAGGTAACGTATGTGATTATATTTCAACAACCCCATCGTTTTGTACTGATCTGTAAAATTTTATATTATCTTATTTATATATTATTTATTATTATTTATGTAATGTGTATGTAATATATCTATTAATATTTATATATTTGTGTTTAATATTTATGTATTAATAATTATGTATGTATTATATCTATTATATATATGTAAGTATGTATATACTGTATAGGTCTTATCTTTTAGATATACATATTGTTAAAATAAATATTTAATTAAAAATTAATACTAGATTCGAATACACTTGAGTCATCTCACCATTCTACTACTTCCACTACTTAGGGCTGACTGGAAGAAATCTCTTTTAGAGATAAGTCCACCTTTTGTTTACTTTAGTCTTAATAACAATATGATTTACTACATGTACAATAAAGTGTATAAATAAATAAATAAATACAAGTTCCCAAGAATCCCCACGATCAGGTCGAGAGTCATCAGCCGTCGGTCGAGCCAGGTTTGAATACAGACAGAAGTTTGACAGAAGAAGCTGCGGTAGAACATATGTGAACAAGAGTGTGGTCGAGCACGTATCTCGGCCTTCGATAACGTATATGGGAAGGGGGCAATGCGATGTACACTAAATTCCTCCCTAGTTACGAGATAAGGATAGCCTCCTTTGAGGCTTTGAAAAACCGTTCGGAGCAAGATCGGAAATGTTGTAGAAGGGCCGGTAATTCGATATTCCTATGGAAATCGCTGTTTCTTTTAACTTTGATTACATTCCCTATTCTTACATCACAGTATTCCAAGAGCAACGAACTTACAAATCAGCTACATCTATTGTGATCCTACTAGCGGAGTTATGCGAAACTTAACGACTCACGTGTATATCACTAAATCTGAGCATCACATATCCATGAAGTTGGTATATTTTTTTAGTAAAAACTAATATTGATTAGCGCGATACGAAGCCGCATAGCTACAGAATTACAAAAAAATATATTAACCGTAGTTGACTTAATTTTTCTGAACTACTACTACTTTGAAATTGTAGTATGAGTCACAATGTCATTAATAACTTGTGCTTGTCATGTCTGTAGAATGGATGGTAAACAAAATGTCGTGTCTAGACTTTCATAACACATATGTTTATCGATTGTAGTCACAAACGTTACATAGGTACAAACGCTAGAGGAACTGAATTGAAAAGCATTTTATTTACTAATAATTTAACATAGATTATCTATGTCTATGTTAAATTATTAGACCTCTATTTAGTGAAAGTGAATTAAGAATTGATATACTAAATTTGTAATAATTATATTTCGAATTATCATTAAATACATATTCTAAAATTTTGTATTGTATTGTTAAAATTAATTTAAATTGTTATGAGTTCTACAATCAATCACTACCTACGTGATATTTTATTGTGTATGTTTGCCTCGTTTTTCTTAACAAAACTGTAGTCTTTTGTAAACTCGGCTGTACTTAAGCTCATCAACAACTTTGTGAGTTTTCGCCAACGTTTTTGTTATGTGTGGGAGACGGATTGCCGTTCTGGCATCCACAAGTCAACCGAGGTCATGGGGCCTAGATGAAAATCAGCGTTAGTTTCACTAACCTCATGCTGATCTAGGTACCCTTTTCCACAGCAGTCGCGAGACTTCACTTAAACCTTAATTCTATTATAATTTTTTTTTTAAGTTTCTGCATGCATTATTTTTGTGTCCCCGTACCTATAAGATTAATTTATATTGTGTCTCGTGTCTGTTAATGTGAATAAAGAATTTGGAATTGGAAAAAAATTGGAATATCGTTACAACATAAAATAGTATATTTATGTATATTATTGTAGTAATATTCCTCTAAAATACAGAGCTAGTATAAATAAAACTTGTATTTTAAAACTATATCGACTTCAGCTTTAAGATTAAGTGAACAAAGTACATGGCAGTCTCCTTGACGAGCTGATCACGAATATAAGTTTTAGAACAACAAATCCGAGTTTCAGCTCATTCTGCCGAAAACCAGGATTTTTTACCCAAAACTTCAGAGTCCCCTAGCGGCGATTTTTGTCGTTAACTTTTTTTGAAACTTGTATATTCGTGGCCAGCTCGTCAAGGAGAACAATACTATCGAAAATTTGGAGTCGATCGCCGCTCGCCAAACTGCCAAATAAACTGTGCCATGTACTTTCAGCAATAAGTAAAATTCCATGATTCTTTTTTCAACTTTAGAGAGACACACATCTGTTTGATGATATATAAGCTCTTTATTGGATTCCTTTTACCATATTCTGACCTAATAGTAAGAATATGATACAAGTAACATCCAGAATTAATTGACAACTAAAGACTGGCTACCGTACCTCAATTTTCGGAACACTTTCAGAAATGTAATTAGATTTATTATGCAGAAAATGTATGTGGCCAGAAGGCAGTTTCATCTCAAATCTGTTCCATTTTTTTCAGGCTATGCAATGACGTGGTGTCGAAGAGGAATCATACTCTGAAACCCAGGGTGGTCTTACCAGAAAGTTATGTGAAAGGTATGCATGAAATTTACAAGTGAGAAGACGTACTTTAGGAAGCTCAATTGATGTTGACCTCTTTCCAGAAATGAGACCTCCGGCACGCAAAGGACAACCAGTCATAGTGGAGTTTAGCATATATGTCGTGGACGTCAACTCTATAAACGTTGAAGATATGGATTTTAGGTAATTTATTATCATAAATACAATGCATATTTATAGTATGATTTTTATTACAAATAGGAGATATAATTGCATACAGATGAAATAGGTGGTATACATAAAAGATGAAGAAAAATAAAGATGAAATAGCATACAATAAGGCTAAATGTATGCTGATATAGAAATGGTGATAAGACATAAACTGGGAATATTATAACGTTAGTAACAATCTTATACAGACAACTAAAAAGTGTGTAACGCTTTTGAACTACTCACAAACAAAATAAAAGGAATCGATGCTGATAAGTATCAGCTTATGTTTGGACTGTTTTCTCAACTAGTTATAGACATACAACATGAATGTTGATTTATGCTATATACTCGTAGATATGTAATGATAAGTCCAAAAATATAAGTAAACTTTATTCAAATTCTTCTATCATACTGTACTTTGTATTCGATTCTTTTTCAAGTAAAGCATTTTTACTAATCGACTACTAAATTGACTAAACGCTATAAACGCGAGTATCGCTGTTAGTCGAGAAGTGTGAAAAAATGTTATTTTTCAAGGTCACAATAAAGGTGAAGTCACAAATTTACTTTCATTTGACAGCGAGATAGGTAGTCGAACTGCTAGTTACTCTAATGAACTTTATCCATTAATTTCTACAATTGATAATTTCGAAATAACACAAACTATTATAGTAAAACATGAAACATATTGTTGACAAGAACCCTCTCTCTTTCGGCGAAGCTATAACATTGTTTTACTGTCAGTAACCGTATTGATCTTAATACCAGGTTTATGTAATTCCACAACCAGCCGGAGTGTAAGCTGAAGAGAACTCTTTTGAATTACAAATATTTGACGTCATTGCCGCATTGCACGCTTCCAACACAAATCCACGGTTTCATTACGATAGTACTATGTTTGTAAAATTATAATTTCCTTTGTCTCAAACATATATCTTAAATAGTTATATAATTTAAAGAATAGTCGATATTTCAATTTGTACGCCTTTGCTTGGAGGAGAATCTACAGCAAGTTCACTAGACTCCTAATGGAAGTCGCTTAGAACGAACACCTAGCATTGTTACACACCTCATAAATTAAGAGTTAAAGACACTGTTAGTTCTTTTTTAGTTAGTTCTTTGCAATAATCATTGGATTTGGATAGTTAATTATTGTTATTGGGTAGATATTTGTAATAAGACAGCTTTGTTTAAATAGACATTCTTCGGATAATTTTATAGTATCAAGTCTAATTCTAAAATATTATAAGCTGTTATTGTTAAACATTTCTTGTATTTCATTCCAGAGTGGATATGTTTATCAGACAAACTTGGATGGAAAGCAGGCTTCAGCTGCCAGACGACATATTCGAGGAAGGAGACGACCACGTGACACTACCACCCGAGTTTTTCGACAACTTATGGCACCCGGACCCTTATTTTCTTAATTCAAAAGTCACAGGTCAATATTCACATGTCATTCCAATCCTACTCATTTTATAAACTGGAAAGTTTGTATATATATGAATGTTTGTTACTGTTAAACGTAAAAACTACTAGATGGATTTTAATGAAACTTTAGAATAAGATAGAGTATACATGCATCAGAATAACATATCATCCTCATCCTCTTGCCCATTTCCCATTAACTGGGGTCGGCGCAGTAGATCTTTTTCTTCCATTCCTCTCTATCAGCCGTCATTTCCATGCTTACTTCTTTCATTCTTATATCATTCTTCACACAATCGATCCATCTTTTATTCAGCCTTCCTCTGCCGGTGTATCCCTCCACTTTCATATTCAACATTTGTTTTGTGACATGACTTTCATCCCTCCGCATCACATGTCCAAACCATGCTAATCTACTTCGTCTCACTTTTTGTACCACTGGCGCTACTTTCAGTCTTCCTCTTATATACTCATTCTTCATCTTATCCATCCTTGTCACACCACACATCCATCGTAACATTCTCATTTCAGAATAACATATAGACTGCAATAATATAAGCTACTCGAAGTGCTAATCCTACGCAGCTAAACTCGCGGGTACCAACTAGTATATCATGTTATTGGTTTGATATAAATTTTATTTATTTATAAATTTCTGACGTCGAAAAAAGGTATCTTGCCTTTCTTTCTACGGTATATGATTATTTAAATTTTAATATTCAATACTTGCTACATGCCACGAGCTGTGTTTAAGAACTTCTATCATTCGTGTCATAATAATTTTACATCTGTTTTAAGTTCGCAACTTTGGTTATAAAACTTCTACTGGAAGTTAACTAGACAAGAAATATAATACTGACAAGAAATTATTTGAAACCTCTAACAATTAAAGTGCTAAATGTATAAAATTTTATGTATGTTAATTTCAACAAAGTACAGAATTAGGCATAATGTAACAGTATCACTGATCATCAAATATCGTAATAGCCAAAACAAGGACACAAAATAAAGACAACATAATCGCAAACAATAATTTAAAATGTAACGTACTCAAAAAGTTTCCGACTATTATGATATGTCATAAAGTGCAGATAATATAAAACCGAACATTCAGTTTTTATTTTATTTGCTTTTCCACGCAATAGGATGTGATATATCATTTGATATTTCCCCAGTCCAATAACAGGATTAGAATTACATATCTATTAAATTATTGAAATAATATGTTTAATATTTATTGTAAATTCTTTTTCACTATTTAGTAATTTAGAAAAATCATCCCTTGTCAATAATTTGGGTTCTACTTTGATAGGCTAGTCGGTCACCAAACTATTATTCAGAAACTTAATCCTAAAATTTTGTCGTGCAGCGAATTGTAAACCATCCAATCGATCCAGACCCTTGGGAGGAGATCAAAATACACCAAGCCCAAAAGATCTTATTGGTTGTTAATGGTGACTACCCTTTTTGCAGAATCTTCACTTCTAATGGATAGACACCATCAAAAACAATTTTCGACTTTCTATAACATTTAATATATAACAATGATTCTCATATGAAAGACAACAATCGCAAACAATAATTTAAAATGTAACATACTCAAAAAGTTTCCGACTATTATGATATGTCATAAAGTGCAGATAATATAAAACCGAACATTCAGTTTTTATTTTATTTGCTTTTCCACGCAATAGGATGTGATATATCATTTGATATTTCCCCAGTCCAATAACAGGATTAGAATTACATATGTATTAAATTATTGAAATAATATGTTTAATATTTATTGTAAATTCTTTTTCACTATTTAGTAATTTAGAAAAATCATCCCTTGTCAATAATTTGGGTTCTACTTTGATAGGCTAGTCGGTCACCAAACTATTATTCAGAAACTTAATCCTAAAATTTTGTCGTGCAGCGAATTGTAAACCATCCAATCGATCCAGACCCTTGGGAGGAGATCAAAATACACCAAGCCCAAAAGATCTTATTGGTTGTTAATGGTGACTACCCTTTTTGCAGAATCTTCACTTCTAACGGATAGACACTATCAAAAACACATTTCGACTTTCTATAACATCTAATATATAACAATGATTCTCATATGAAAGAGATGTTTTACTTTAGTAAAGATAGATTTACAAAAGAGACTTCCTTTTGTTCCACATTTCTGATACCAAAAAAGACTTAAAACCGCTCATATATATATATATTTTTAAATTTAATATAAAATATTCCTATTGCCATTGAAAACAAAAGGGTTATTAAATAAAAGTTTCTGCCACAAATTGGGGTCTATATAAAATAAACAAGTCGGAGCGAATTTCTGTTTGTTACCCATAAATAACTTTGGCGACAAAATTAACAACTCTTTACTTTGCCCCACGCGTTTATTCATCTTTAGACAGTTTGACGTATATTGAGGCTTAGAAAGTTTATTCAGGTTATGCGTAACTGCGGGCCTCGTTATTTTCCTTTGTTAAGTTTGCCTGACAATCAATTTTTGGCACCAGTTAGCCCTTTAAGTAGTAAACCAACTCCATTGTGAGTATATTATACACGAATTGAATTATTTGAATATAAACTTCACGAAAAAGTCGAACAATTTTTTCTGTCACAGTGGGGCTATGTGAGTAGTTTTTTAAGTGTCCTTTTCTCCTAGCATCATGTGTTTGTAAATTATAATGCTTTTACATTTATATGCTGTTCTAATGATGCTTATATATACTGCTTATATATACTATAATACATTTATAAGTATACTGCTCCAAGATGCTAAGATCATCTACCATGTCATAGTCAACAGAAGTGACGCAACAGACTTGATTCATCATTTCAACCAAAAGACGTCCTCCGCTGAACAAAGATCATCTCCTTAGGCTTAGTGCAGATAAAAGCCCAACCAAACTTACTAAGGCCTTCTTATGTTTTTGAGCATCAGCTATTAGGTGACTTTGGGCCACCTTATAGTGCTTATAATAAATTATCTGGATTTGGTGATATATAGCATCACAATCAAAATGCAAGTGTGAAATACTTTCGTCTTGAGGCACTGCGATAGATGGTCAAAAATGCCGCGTATCTCTCGCGTATCGCTCCGTAGCCGACTTAGATTCGTGATCCATGAAACTTACCTTCAACCTTAACAAAATAGTGGGTTCTATATGTGTCGCAACATATACTTCCCGAAGATATTTTATCTTATCCATGTTTATTTTTAGACTCACTTGTTGTTAATTTCTATTGAAAGACTCAATGAGTTCTGAGTTTTGTCCTTAGATACCTTGCCACAACCCATCTGAATTTACCATCAGGGAGTCGCATGCTGGTAGACAAATTAATGTAGTCTAACAATTTTTGATTTATTACTGGCTTATTAAGTTAAATTTTCAATCCTCTGCGCATATAGCTTAAAGAGCAAGTGACCAGTGTAACCTTGATATGAAACGAAAGAGACGCCCTCTTAATTCAACAAAATATGAAAATATCGATTTAGATGCATTCTTGAAGCCGGAGCCGAAGCCTTAAAGAAAACAGCTCGTACTCAGTATTTTCGTGGTTATTACTGGTGTAAGCTTCATAGGGTTGATATAGAGCAAGACAAAAGAGCTATAATAATCATAAAAAGCTAATACGCTTGCATCGGCATACTTTTATTTTCCGTCTAGCGTGCAGTTAACAATAAATTTTTGAATGAATATATGTGCAATTATGTAATGTAATTTAACCGATAAATTTCCAATTTTATATTTGATCCTAATAAATTTTCATGGTTTTAGGAGGAGGACTATACTATCGGCACCAGTCATCTGGTAGGACTATATTAATTGATTATGAATTCGGCACATATCACATGCAAAAGTTGTGCTTCGAATCACGTTGAATTAATCACGAATGCTAGTGACCATCAAAAAATTTGTAAAAAAATAATTACCACAGTAGTACAGGTTCGGCATTTAGTAGATCTTTTACCACTGTCATCGCTGCTACATTTCAATGCACTTCTAGTGTATTTAAAGTTTAAGATCTAAAAATATCACAGTATTTGAGGGACCTCATAACCTAGTGCATGTGATGCAGGAGTGTAAATCAGTAAATTTCTTAAATCTGTCAAAATGTCGAACCCTTCGTCTCTTATTTGAGAGCATCATATGTTGATTGAGATGTCCAGGGTTCGATTTCCTAACAGATAACATGATTTTGTACCTAGTTTGGTTGGTGTTTAAGCTTTTGAGTTGAATAACCGTGTAGTGATAATTAATGATAAAACAGCTAATGTCGGTTTTTTATCTCTACACGAAAATGTCAAGGATGCGGTCCACATTTTGCTTTCGTGCGTTAATTTAAATTATACTTATGACCATACGTATAAGCCATAAAGCCTGATATTTTCAATGACTTTTCAATACTATTAGTTCAAACATAATGTAAGTATTGCAGTGTCCCCAGCGATAGAGTTTAGTTTAACGTGTAACGGATTTCGATTCTTGCACGGGACAAATATTTTGTATGATCTGCAAACATTACTTCGAGTTTGAGCGTATGTGCATGTGAGATACTGTTTGTAATCGCACTCAGGACACAGGGTAAAATTCTAGGTTGGGCTGACTTGTTTTTTATTAAACTGTCAATTATGAACCTACTGGGGGCGTACTCTTAAAAACGATATTCGATATATCGTGGACTTCGTCGTGTCGTATCCTACTCTTAGTTACTACCGTTTAAAACATTTCAACGGACGATCGAATGAACGATATTAATTTTGACATAAGAAAGCCTCAAATGACAACGATGAATTGAATTTGACAGACGAACATTCGCAAAATTTACGTCATATTTGCGAAAAGTAATACGATACGGTTTGAGGTGTCGTTGTAATTATCGTTTATTTTGCAAATGTTCGTCTGTCAAATTCAATTCATCGTTGTCATTTGAGGCTTTCTTATGTCAAAATTAATATCGTTCGTTCGATCGTCCGTTGAAATGTTTTAAACGATAGTAACTAAGAGTAACATACGACATGACGAAGTCCACGATATATCGAATATCGTTTTTAAGAGTACGCCCACTGTTTGCATTCAAATTTCGTACACGAACGCTGACAGCAAACATTGAGCCGCACACTTGACAGTTGTATTTAGCAATGTTGTTTCAAATATATAAAAAAGAAGAACTTTAGTTCCTGAAGTTAATCTAAATAAAGATAACTTCCATCGTGAGTTTTGTTACGTCAATTTTTATGAAATCCAAAAGCTTGACTAAAGTACATAAAAATTAAATAAATATAAAAATATACAAACATAACTTTACAATTGATGACATTCAAAATTTAATATATATGGCTTCATAAAAGTTAGTTACCAACCCTCGTATCCGGTTCTGTGTAAACGTTCACTTGTAATTTGCCTTTAGGAATATTACAGCAGCAAGTCTTCGACTGGTAATAGCGTTCGTAGATGCAGCGTTATTAATAGAGTTCAACAAGAAGGACTGTCACTTACGAAATCCAATATATGTAGCCAGCACCATCGAACTTCTGGAAAACTCAGTCACCTATCTTCCATGTATAAATTAAACTATCACACTATAAATAAACACGGCGTGATTACTGTATATACAGCGAGTAACCAAACATGTATTGAGTATAAAAACTTATGCGCAAGGAATCAAATACCTTAATAAAATTTCTACTATGAATAATTAATTTAAAAGTTGGTGTATTATTTAGAGTAGACTTTCTTGCAGTAAATGTTTATCACATATGTGGACTTAATCGGAATTTGTTGTTTTTTGTCAATGTATATTTGTCGGCGCTGCAGTCGCGATTAATAGATTTTAAATATATTTTGATAAGTTAAGATCATAAATTTGTTATTAAAAGTTCCATTAAAAGTCCAAATACTTAGAACTTAGTTCTGATTGGTTACAAAACTTTTAATTTGTCTATATTTAAAAATTAAAAATGTTTTCTTAATATGGTAAGTGAAAATTAATATTTCGATTTATAAAAATGATTTAATGTATTACAATTACATCAAATACACTGTTTGTTCTAAACAATGAAGTAGATAATAAGTCTCAAAGTATTTTACGTCTTAGACGTATGGTACGATGTTGAAAATAATGTGGCATACGCCGGAAATTAAAAGGATATTTAATATTTTCATTTATTGTTAAACTAGGTAATAAAATTTGAGGCAGTGTTTATAAAAAATCGTTTATTTTATAATGATTTTTCATAACATTATTAAAACGAGAAAAATTGTTTGACTGTATTTAAATAACGGAAGTTCGCAGATACAATTATATGGCGACATCCGCAATGAAGCTTAAAAGCAAAAAGTTGTGTTTTTACAAAAATTATTTTATCGTTTTCCTGGAATCGTTAGAGGTTGGACAGTGTAAACTTGTATACGTATGTAACTTGAAATATTATGTGTTCGTATAAAATTAAATAACTTGTGATTCTTCAAACTATCTGTGTAAATCATTTGTAATGGATGGATGGATGGATGGATGGAACCAAAACGGTAGTGATAACAAAGTGGACTCCACCGAATTCGGTGTCTTTATATTTATATTTTATTACAAATGATATTTCCACGCCGTTATATATAATACTTTGTTTACTTGGAAAGCAATTCAACTACAGACATGTCAGTTTTTTGACAAAATATACTCGTACTATCCAGTTTTGAACTAACATACATAATCAACTTACCTATGTTGCTAAAACTGTTTTATAGTTTTAATTATATATATTTTGTTATATAATACGAAACATACCTATAAAAAATAAAACATAACACATACATAAAATCACTTCTGTTTTCCCCATATAAGCCACAGTTCATTAATTTCAAAATCAAAATCAGAATTACTTTATTCAAATATAATATAACTTTATAGAAAGCTCTTTTGAATCGTCCAAATGTTTTTTCCTACCACGCATTCAGGACGCATTTTTTAGATGATAAGAAGAAGAATGAGCGCAAAAACTTATCAGCTTTATCAAAAGTAATAACAACATTTACAATAAATTATGTCGTTATTGTACAATGTACATATGTGTTTACAATTTATACGGGAAAACAAATATTTACACATGAGAATGTAATGTCTTCAAATCAACCAATCATTAGCATCATTTAAATAATCATTGACTTTGTAATAACCCTTACTCATTAGCGTCTTTTTCACGTGTACCTTGAACTTATGAAAAGGCAATTCAGCTACATTATGTGGAATCTTGTTTAAAAAAATTATACATTTGATCATAAACGAACCTCTAGTTTTTTGTAGCCTGTACGTTTTACGCCTGTAATTTTATTAAGTTACAGGACACTTCGCAAGATATAATGGTCTTATGTATAAGTTGGCACTGACATGAACTTTATGAAAGTGCATTGATAAGTCTATTCTCAATCTGCAATAATACATACATACTGCAATAGGTAAAAAATATTCAGGGACAATTATATAATTCCTTATTCATATTGAAAACTTTTTAAATGTTACTTGTCCAGTATAGAAACTGTCAATTAAGGGAATTTCTTTTCTTGTAGTATGTCTTGTACACTAATTGATAAACTGCAACAAATCAGTCGATACCGTTCTGAATATACACGAGCTATTTTAACAAAACACAAATTACACAGACATTTATTTTATGTACATGAGTTTATGGCACTCCATTAAAAAAAGTTCTAAATAAAATATATTATTTTATTAGCATTCACGCAGACTACCATGAATTTATTAAGATTATTTGGAGATATATAGGAGGAGTGAATTTTTATTTTGATAAATATTATATGAAAAGTGTTTAGAAAAATATATACTAAAAAATAAGAAAAATTATTAATATTGTAAATACTGTAGTATATTATATAATAATAGTAGGATTATCTATACGTTTTTAGTAGTTTTATAGAAGTTTTTAATTAATACAGCAAATTGCTAAATACCCATTCAATCTGAAATATAATGAGATTTGTTGCACAGCAGAAATGTTTTTTAGTTTTCATTGACTCTTTCCAAGGATTCGGCATGTAATGGAAGAATCTACATAGATAAATTGTCAATAATGTATTTCCTTTTCAGAAATTGCGGAACTAACGCACAAGTTCTCGTCAGTGACTCTGTACAGAAACCAGACGGTCAGGTACGCGGCGAGAATGCACGCTATAATCGCGTGCCAGATGGAGTTTCAGCTGTACCCAATGGATATACAGTCATGTCCCATCTATATTGAAAGCTGTAAGTATTATGTAACACACGAAAGCAATATTAAAATTTCAGAATTAAAAAAATTATTATTAGCCGATTTGACCACTCTTGCCGCCAATTTTCAAAGATACATAGGCGAGGATGTACACAATCATTGCTTAAACAGTGGACAGTCGTCTGTGAAATGAATTGCTGCCTGCTGTATTTCCGAACTGTATTGATGCGATATTAAAAAAAAGAGTGAATTCCCATTAGATTTGTGACGTACATATAACGCACCTGGAGACCTATTTTTGAATTACGAATGCGATTTCGAAATCACCGCTGACTAAATAGTCAGCGGTGACTTTTAGATCACGAATTCCTAAACATCCAATTTTTGAAAGTCGATCGCAGAGCTGCCAACATAGATAAAGTACACATATAAATGTAAGAGTTCGATTCCACGCAGTATGTAGCCGCTGCCGGTTATTGCCGGCTTAACTATTCCGGTTATTATATACATATATATATATATATATTATATATATATATATATATATATATATATATATATATATATATATATTATATATATATATATATATATAGACTGAAAAATCAACATATTAACTTCAGACTCTCAATAGGTTCTCTAAACAAAACACAGATAACATTTCCACAAGTATGACTTGATTACGAGTGGGTATGATAAGGTGATATTCAAACCATAAGTGATATTCAAAAATACGAATTATTGAAAATCGGTGATTATTAGTCACATCGGTGATTTCTAATTCGCATTCGTAATTCAAAAATAGGTCTCCTGGTATTGCAGGTGTCTATCGATGGCGGTAATCGCTTACTATAATGTAATTTGTATGTTCGTTTTGTGCTCCTATAACGTAAAAGAACTAAAAGAATAATCATGAAAATATGGAATGATATCATAATAATCGACAAAGTCGAGGGAAAACCTTCTTTGAGTATCTACTACTAGAACCCAAATTAACATTTTTCAAATATTCTTCAGCTTAATACTGTCATAAGCCTAAATAAATAATAGAAAGGATGAACAAATATTAATAAGACACGGTAACCATCATATCTGCCTGAACGAAAACACTTGTACCCTGATAATCTCAAATTCCTTTGTTGCCTTGTCCAGGATTCGGAGATCACGCAAATATAAACCTTATCTCGTTTTAGATACGTTTCTAAAGCACACGAAATCTCCAATAAGCTACGGGTATTTTGTCGAAAGATTTTGAGATTGTCCTTAACAACAGACAAAGTACACAAATATTAATACTTTGACACTAGACAATACAGTATATTAGATATGGAAAAAAAAACATAACATACTATATAAGTATGTATATATTTATTTAACATATGAAAATAGTTGTATATTTATCAATTTATATTGCTTAGTAAGATACTAAACAATTACATAAGGGTCTATAATGACGATTGTTAGCAAGTCAAGTTAAATTATTAAAAGCCTTGTTGATTTTCAGAATGAGACTCGGATAAGATTTAACGTTTTTTAATGTATAATAATAAGTTTAAACGTTTTTGCTGTAATTTATGCAGTTAATGTAACTTATTTTCTGAGATTTGACAATCCGACATTTTAACCCTATGTATATATTGGCTTTAAAACTTAACTACTTAACTTCATTTCTTTTTAAAGTGAATGTTAAGTGATTACCTTCGCATGTGGAGACTAGTAGCTCTACTAGTCTACTAGAAGTTGTGACAAAAATATATATGAGGGTTAAATTTAAAAGATGCAATAATGTCGACTATGTTTGGTAAATATTTTTTATGTCTTTTCAGTAAAATTCAATAAAGATGAGTGTAATAGAAATATTTAACAACAACTTCGGTGTCTAATAAACTTTAAACTAGGTAAATCTGTCTCTTGGGAACTGGATTTGATTAATCATTCACGTCGTAACTAAACAGTAGAATAAACATTTAATAAAAAATCCTAAATTTTAATTCACTGATTTCAGTTTCTTACAGCAACCAGAAAGTGAGGTTTCGATGGAGCGAAGCCGGCGTTACCATAAACCCTGAGCTGAAGCTGCTGCAATATCACATCGGGGAACCTTTGCGGCTAGAGGAGACAAACGGATATATGATCGACAAAGATGGTACTCTTCTTACTCTAGTTAGACTACAATCTACCTATGAGATTATCCGCAAGCATAAACATACTTATAAATTTCTAAATTTTAAAACATCGTGAATTAACCCTGAACCTTCCGATAAGAAGGCCATTACCAAGACCAAAAAGTCTCCGATGATCAATGATAATTGCATTCAATAACAAATAACTCTAAGTATTTGTGCACACAGCAACACTTTAGACTTTACATGTTGACCTTGAGGTAGCTCGTACATCGATTGTAATAGCGGCGGTTTTCGTAGTGCAAGTGTACAGGTTGACGTGTTGCCGACTACACATATAACTATTTTTTTTTCCTCAGGAGAGGAGGCTGAGAATAGAGATACCAACGCAACAGGCACGTAGGGATGCGTTGATTATGTCGGACTCCTGGTGAATCGAGGCGGCTCGACCCAGCAGACCTACCGACTAAACTCAGCCTAGCCTTGGCCCTAGTGGCCCTACGGCTTGAACGGAACATATCCTGTTATACATACCAACTGTACCAAATTCGGCCTCATTTCGTCTCCTGTCAGATTCATTTAGCTAATCCGATAGACCGCAATAAAATATTAAACTTTTTTTTAAATGAAACTTGAGGAAAGAAGAAAGAAACTATTAGAGATATTTTACATCTCAACTGTTTTACAATTTCTTCTTTGAGTTGTAGAAATTTCTGCTTGGACTTAGGATATAATCACAGTGTTTGATGTTTAATAATTTTAATACAATATTATGTCAAATCGACTATTAGCACTATTATGAAACATTAAAAATATTTAGACATTTACAGTTTTTTAGGTATTCAACTCATATATCCAATTGTTTATCAAAAAATATGGAAAATGTTTGCTTCAATTCCATCAGAATTAATTAATACATTGTAAATTTATTTTACATGTCTCGATAATTCTGTACTGAATATGTTTTGTGTCCATTTTATATTTAGAGGTATTTCACGCTTAGCGTCGTAATAAAATGTCAAGATTTGCTTGTGGTTTTAATTTGACGGCGACTAAATTGGAACCAGCGCCCCAAAATAATCTTTGTAGTCGATTCAGTAAAATAATGTCAGTCTCTCGCATCACTGCCAGTAGGGAATTGATTCGACATAATGGACGAAGATAAATAAAGAATGCGCTGGCAGTATTAATTTTGAATATATTTAGGCAGGGTTATATTGTTAACTTTTTAAATCGACTTCAAACAAGAATATAGATTTCAAATCGACTGTATTTTAATGTTTCTTACCTCAAAACTAAATAAATTGATGTTTATGATTCTTTTTTGACAGCTGTTGTATCTAGTGTGGTCCCATTTCACTTTAGTTTAGTTCTGTCAATGGCATCCATATAAACCATATAAATCTTAAAGCAGGTCTAAATTTTGGATGTGTTCGAGCTGAGCAAAAAATGTAATGGTCGCAAAATGTTAACGACGTATTTTCCCGCTAGGGGGCTCTGAAGTCTAAATTAGAAAATCGTGGTTAAATAAAAAACAAAAGAATTGGTGGCTTCAGATAAAAATACAAAATATGCCATAAACCACGATTTTCTAATTCAAACTTCAGAGCCCTCTAGCGGGAAAATACGTCGTTAATTTTTTCTCAAAGTTCAGTAAATATTCTGAATTAGCTTGTCAAGGAGAACAACATATCCAAAAATCAACTAATTCTGCCGAAAACCACGATTTTCTTGTCCTTTTTGTGAGTCTGTAGCAGCAAAGAAAACACGATATTGTTGCGATGTAATGTCATTTTCTCTCAATCCTAACACACTTCAGCTATATTTATTAACTATGCATTAGTGATAAAAACGCGATACAGCATCGATATTACAATATCAGAGGTGGGATAGTGTGTATATGAACAATATGGATATAAAGTATCTAATTCTTAAAAGTACAGACCACAATTGAATAGAATCTTTTGCCTTTAAAAAAAAGCAATATAATATTAACTTGTTA
Source organism: Scirpophaga incertulas (assembly GCA_036419045.1). Taxonomy (NCBI): domain Eukaryota; kingdom Metazoa; phylum Arthropoda; class Insecta; order Lepidoptera; family Crambidae; genus Scirpophaga; species Scirpophaga incertulas. The sequence goes on along the minus strand of CM071637.1, from coordinate 6,155,321 downwards.
ATTTTTTCCAGCTGATAAACGCTTGTTATCTTCTAGGTAACTACTCAAGATTAGTAGTGTACTTTAGATTCGAACGTCAGATTGGCCATCACCTGATCCAGACGTTCGCGCCTTCCTCGCTGGTGGTTATGCTGTCCTGGTTCAGCTTCTGGCTGGACCTTGACGCCATCCCTGGAAGAGTGACGTTGTTGGTGACGTGCATGTTGACGTTAGTCACCATGTTCACAGGATTGAGAGCTGATATCCCGCCAGTGGCGTATGTGAAGGTGAGCTAATAAAAAACATTAGTTTTCTAACATTAATAGGCTAAAACACAGTTTCAATGTTATACTGTAAGACATACCCCTTTTTAAGCGAAAAACCTTATCATATACCGCAATATACAGATAACCTTTTTTTTTTGTTCCCCTGAGGAAAATGCATTAAATTGCATACCCCGGCTGTGACGAGCCGGTGGTTATGTTATGGTTATTTCTGAATTGACTGTTACTTGCTCATCATGGTAGAACAGAAGCACTATATTCGCTAACTGATAAGTGAGAAAGGAGTTTATTTTAAATTGCTGTTAGTGGCAAACAAGGTCTCAATTGATGGTAAATTGCTTGTAATATAAGAAGATAATGATAAAGATTTATATCTCATGAAAGTATGTCAATATAAAAATTTTAGTTTGACTTTTTATTAATATAATTGTTAGATTTCAAAAAATGTGCAATTATTTTTTACGTAAATCTAATGAAAGGATCACTTTTTTAGCATACTCATATTAAATGTAACATTTTTTTTATATTGAAAGTATACATATACGTATTAATAACTAAGCTATTTTTGAATGTTGCTTAAACGCTCATACAAATCAGACGACTTTACTGAATTACGACATCACGATAACAGTGTTTTGATTATGGAGCGTTTTTGAGAAATCCGCGACAGCGCCGCAAACATGTTGATATATCTTCAATAATAATAACTTATACAATATTTTTCAGTTGAGAAAGTATTCTTACCAAATTCTCTATGAAATACCAACAGGCCCTGGACTTATGGATGGCGGGCTGTATGATGTTCGTGTTCGCCGCGTTAGGCGAGTTCGTCGTGGTCAAAGTGCTGGACAAACAGTACCAGATGAACAAAAGTAAAACCCAGGAGGTGCCTAGGATCATTCCCGTGGTAAGTAATGTAACTGAGGTAAGCCTCTTATATTAAAATAATAAATAAAATATTACCTTTACTATTTTATGTTCGAGTGGTGATAATAATTAAGTAGTCAAGAAATAATATTAAACGCGTTTATTAAAAAATCCAAAATTAACAAGATTATGATATATATATCTTTGTTTACGGAGAATCCACAAACCATAGATTAGAGAAAGTTAGAATAAAAAAATCTTGATGGCACTGTGTATCAAAATTATAGATATTTACTACAGATTACAACACATATTTTTATTATTTAACAAGTACATAGTTTTTATATTGCGAGGTTGCGAGTTTTGTAGAGTTATCTATAATGATTTTAAAAAGAAGATGTATAAATTGTAGCTTTTGTCACATTTTCCGTGTTTTATTTTAGTACTTTTTTATTTACTACTCAATAATTTGCTCCTCTTTATGTATCCTATCTATGTATCCCGTTATTCACTTGAAAATAAGTCCATTAAACAGTCATAAATATAAACAAACTCGGGAAATTCGATTTAAAGTGTTGGTAAGAAGCAGGTTAATGCAGTTAAACGTAAACAGAAATTATTTTAAATAAATAAATAAATAAAATATAAATATTTGTTACACTTACACCAATTAGCCTAGCCCAAACTAAGCTCTATAAGGCTTGTGCAATGGGATCTAGGGTAACGGATAGACATACATATATTATACATATATAAATAATTTTTATTGAAATATATATCAACAACCATGACTAAGGTACAAATGCTCGCATTCATCACACAAACATCTGCCCCCACCAGGATTCGAACCCGGGACCTCAGAGACGGCGACACCTTGTAACCGGTGTATTATCCACTCGACTATGGAGGTCGTCCTTGTTTCATGTTTCATTTTGTTTCATGTTTAGCGTCTGAACGGCGAGAAAGGCTCGTGCGGGACGGTAGCAGCATGGGAAGGCACTGGTGTCAGGTGCCGGAAGGTGGATCTCACCTCGCCCACGTCACCCGCAGCCACGCCGGCGGTCCACCCTGCACCTTCTGCACCCCACAATGCACCTCATCTGATCGGCGTTGAGAGGCGACAGAGCATTCTTCAGGTATGCTGTAACTACTTTTACTGTATTTCTTATTTGTAACATAAACAATAGCATGAAGACGGCTTTAAGTCTCACAATAAATGCTTTGTCATCAATCACTTAGCCAATCATAGTCCACTGCTGGACATAGGCCTCTCCCAATTTGCGCCACAACACCCGGTCCTCCGCCTTCCGCATCCAGTCCCCTCCAGCGACCTTCTTCAGGTCGTCAGTCCACCTGGCGGGGGGGCGTCCTACCTTACGGTTGCCGAGTCGCGGTCTCCATTCAAGGACTCGTCTGCTCCATCGGCTATCAGTCCTTCGGCAAACGTGGCCAGCCCATTGCCACTTCAGCGAGCTTATTTTGCGAGCTATGTCGGTTACTCTGGTTCTTTGTCGAATGACCTCATTACGAATTCGATCCTTCAAAGAAACTCCGAGCATAGCTCGCTCCATAGCCCGCTGCGCGACTTTAAATTTGTGGACTAACCCGACCGTTAATGTCCACGTTTCGGCGCCGTAAGTCATAACCATATTTGTCATGTCGCGCTTTATTTTATGCAACGAAGGCTTAGTGGCTAGTGCCTAGTAAAATGAAATTTTCGAACAAGTTACAAATTTGAACGTTTTCGTTTCTTCCTAGGTCGCTTGGCTAGACGCTGACACCGGCCAAGAACGAGTGTTGTGGAGGGAAATAGATAAGCTTTCTCGTGTTGTTTTCCCTGCCCTGTTTCTTCTGTTCGTGACTATGTACTGGCCAGTACTGCTTCTGAAAACCAAGACGTCCTCATAACAACGAAAGCCTGTCAGCCTTACTTGGCACCACTTGAATTGGTGGAACTGATTCGGGTGGTCTATTAACAGAATGATTGATAAATTGTAACTGTATCTATAATTAGATAATTAACTGAAAAGTAAGTCAACCGATCATTGAACAAATTTTATATTATTAAGGTAAACAATTGGCGATCCCAATCCCAAATTTGAGTTTATATAATGCGTGTTAAGTTAAAATTAAATCAAGCAAATTGTAACTTTTCGAGTTATCGACGTTTCTATTACTGATTACTTGACACTACTTGAAAAGCTTTGTCAACGAGACTCTATTGATAATTGTATTTGCGGTGAGTATCATGGAGATTGTAAGAATAAAGATTATTCGCAAATAATCCAGGACAAATAAAACGAAAATTGATAAAGGACCAACTTAAAATGACTCAACGCCTAAAATGGTTGTTAAGATAACACAATATTACTTTTTAGATGTGAATAAATTTGATTTTAAAATATTTTACATAGAAATGTTCTTTACTAGGTTAAAATTGAATTTAAATGTGAAATCGAATGCCCATTGCGTTGACAGTTACTAAATTAATTAAATTGTTTGTATTTTATAGGAAAAAGAAAAACCTAGAAGAGGTAAACCTCCCTTCACTTGATAGTGAGGTGATAATCTGATGATTATAGTTAGGTATTTTATGTTGATGATATGATGATTATTATAGTTCTTAGTGCTTTGTAGTTAATGTTGTTTTTACTGTGATCCCGAAATTTTTGTTGTACAGCTAAAAATGCGACGTCAACGATTTAATTAAGCGATGGAAATAATACAACGAATAGCGCAAAACATAATACTTAGAAACATATTTTATAAACGCTTAGAAATCTCGTTATATTATATTTTATATAAAATTACAATAAAATTGTATTGACGTTGTGTTGTTGTAAATTTTTAGTAAATCGTTAATTATTTATAAAATGAATACAATTATCAAACATTAATTTTATACAATGTGTTTTTCTTTATACTATTTTACTTGAAAAGGAAAATCTGTAATATGTTATAGATTTTAACATGTATTACAAAGGATATTGTTTTTTGCTGATTCCGCGCAGTTCATGATGACTTGTCCAACAAGCAGACAAGGTCGACACGTGTTTCGTCTCTCAGCGAGACATCTTCAGGATTTGTTGCCCGCTCGGTGACTCACCAGCGGCTCTGGTCTGGTCGGTCTGAGCCGCTGGTGAGTCACCGAGCGGGCAACAAATCCTGAAGATGTCTCGCTGAGAGACGAAACACGTGTCGACCTTGTCTGCTTGTTGGACAAGTCATCATGAACTGCGCGGAATCAGCAAAAAACAATATCCTTTGTAATACAATGGACTTCCGCAAAATAACACCTGCTACAATAGAGTATTTAACATGTATTAAAATTAAAATTAAGTGATATTGTATATACGCCTTATGATTAAGATTTGCACAAGTTTATTTATTTTAGACTCTATTATAAGTACTGAAAATGGTTGAAAAGGCTTACAGATTGCTTTACTCTAGGCATTTAAGGGCTTAAGGCATAAAAGTTTAATTATTTTTATATACTAAGATAGTTCATTGAATTTAAATGAAAACAATATTATTATTTTTTATTATTTAGCTAAGCGAGCAAAGCGAGCGAAGCATTGGATATTAAATCAGTCTTGTCTTGCGGGACAAACGAAACACTATAAACTATATGTTTGAATAAGATTATAACAATTAAATACATTCTAACTGTAAGTTGAATGAATTGTCGGATATATGTTGGGTTTAAAAATTAAGTTTAAGTTTGTACAAAAGTGTATGAAGAAGTTAATGTTTCTGTAATTTATTTAACTATAAAATTACCTATTTCCATCAAACATCGAACTTTTTAATAGAGTTAAAGAAATTATTAAATTTACATTACATTTTGACTCTTCAGTACATTTTTTGTTTAATCTAGTGTGTTGATTCTCACAATTTGTTTATTTCAATTCAAAATAGCATCTATATTCCCTTCAGGATTTTGTGTTTTATCTATAGCTTTCCAAACATACCTACACTGAGACGCACAGAATCCCGACAAACCCGGTTATGGCTCCCCGTATCTTTCTGGCGGCGGCGCCACAACACATACACACATGCCTAATAACGGAGATGATTCCTTTTTCATCCCTATTTTATAATTTCGTTTTCATTTAATTTTAATTCCTACCTTATTATTAAGTAAAAAAGTACGCTATTAGTTAACACGTCTACAGTGTGAGGACTTTAAAATTCTTAATAAAAAAAAAGACTTCTATTAAAAAAAATCAACCAGAAAATCATCTGACTATTTCAATTCTCTATCTGTTTTTAAAAGAGTGACTATATGCTGCCTGGCCCTAGATAATATAAAATACATAGTTTACGTTATATCTTACATTACCCAAAATAACAAAGTTTAAATTGTATTATTTACTATATGCTTAAATATTTAATAACATGATAACTATTGAGTTATATGAATCAATTAACTTAATGAAATAGTTGACTTTATAATAATCATTTTTCGAAGAGAATTTTTCATGTGTTTTTTTCTATCGAAAGCAAACCAAAATTTGTTGTTTTTTTTGTAAATTTGCCTTCTGTACGATATTACGATTTTTTTATGAATGCTGGAGAAGCATTTGGCTTCCGTCTTACTTGATGGAAAGTGAAGATGAGGCCGAGGATGGAACATGCTTACCCAGTAGGTGCCTAATAACTCTTTTCTTGAAAAGCTCCAAGTTGTACTGTGTAGGTAACAAATCTGCGGGCAAAGAGTTCCACTCTCTTGCCGTTCGCCAAATGAATGAAGAAGCGGATCGCTTGGTGCGCTTGGCAGGAATATCAATGACATATCGAGAGCCGCTAGTTGATATTCAGCAGACCCATTCCACAAGTGGCAGCAATACTCCAGAACTTATGCTTGATATAGTTAGAGCAACTGTTCCGGTGTGAAGTACCGCCTGACCTTGGAGAGAATGCCGAGCTTCATTGCTGCACTTTTGGCGATGGATTCTATGTAGCTACCAAAGTTAAGGTTATTATTAACTTGCACACCAAGCAGGTGGAGATGATCTGAAACCGGTACGGACATACCACGGAAAGTCGGAGTCAGATGAAAGGGACACCGTTTAGTGGAGAATAAACACGCCTGCGTTTTGCTAGTGTTGAAATGGACCAGATTGGCATCACCCCATTCAGAGACTACCCGGAGTGTCGAATTTAAACATTCCACCATCGATTCTCGACAACATCGGATTTCCTCTTTATTGGCCTTTGCATTGGAGATATATCTATCTACGACTGTGGTGTCATCGGTATACCCGAAGGTTCCAGCTACCAGTAAGTCGTTGATGTACAGAAGAAAGAGTGTTGCCGAAAGTACGGAACCTTGAGGAACTCCAGCATCAATACTCAGTTCTTCAGAGCAGCAGCCATCTAAAACTACTTGAATGGAACGTTCACTCAAAAAGTTCGAGATCCAATTGCAAAGGTTCAGGGGTAGACCATAAGATGGAAGCTTGCTTAATAGACTGGAATGCCAGACTCTGTCAAAATAGGTGGTGGTATACACGATAGGTGTGTGGCATACACGAGAAGATCTCCCGTCGACCGGTCTTTTCGAAAACCGTACTGACAGTCGCTGAGAAGGTCATTGTCTTCGAGGTATGCGAGGAGTCGGTTGTTAAGAACACGTTCCATACATTTACACAGCATGGACGTGATTGAGATAGGTCGATAGTTGACTGGGTCGGCTCTGCTACCTTTTTTGGGTACTAATTTTTAATATGACTCTAAAGGAAATTAGATGCTCTCCTTAGACCAAAAAGATGAAGATATATTGTAAGTTATCATACGTTCTATAACTTCATAAAAAATAGATTTGAATGTTTTTCTTCATCACCATAATAGTTTTCATTGTTATTTGTAGTTAAATGTGTTATTTAAACTGCAAAATTCTGTAATCTTATCATGACTCTTTGATAAAGGCAATCAATTACTCTTCACAAATGAGTACACGAGCTTATTTCGGAAGAGGGTGCTTTGTAGGCAGCTGTCGCAGTCATTACTCAGCTTTAAGTCGTGTGATAGCTATGTAAATAATTTGTATATGGTAATGATTTATAATAGCATTACATACATACTATCATTTCTTTTTTATAATACATATTAAAAAAAGAAATAAGGGTAGAGCGATTTTTTAGATCTTAAGGATGGATTGCGTAAAATAGGATGTTAGGTGAAGGGCCGAATATTGGAAGTAGAGAGAGAAGAATATAAGTAAGGAAAAAAATATATTGCACCGATTCCACATAAGAATCAAATTGAAATCACTGTTTCACTTTATAATTATATTTATATCTACACACACATCATTATCATTAAAATGTGTTCACTAACCAGTGGTAAGAATTACAGCTTAATATTGAATTATATATTAATGAAATTTGACATTTTTTTAATCTGTGATAGTAGGTTATAATATAACAGTATGTTATTATGGGACTATTATTTGTCAAAATATCGAATTTCAAATATAGAACTTATTTCAGAGATAACTTAAAGAAGCCCATATTTTAATATCAGTGAAAACCGAAAGTCGATTCGAAAATTGAAAAAAAGTTCAATTAATTTACGTCACGTCAAATCAGTATGCTTTCTTTGAGAATAACATACGCAATTTAATCTATCTATGAATAGACACCTTAACAGTTTATCAATTATTTAAAAATAAATATTGACAATATTGATATGTATTTTTGTAATAATATATGTATTTTGTTACTCATTTTTGTAATTGTCGCTCGGCTTCTGAAGCCGTTTAGGAATTCATATAATATGTAGTACCCTGCTTAGTATGCTTAGACTTGGCCTTCAATGACCTTAACAAATTAACGTCTGAGGTACATCCATTGTTACCAGCGATAAAAAAATATCAGTTAGGCCAGTAGTGCAGCGATATATTTAAACAATACGAAACATTAAAACAACTACGAATATTTTTTCTTTTCTGACAACTTCATCTCTATCATTTGTGTCCAAGTCAAACGGGTTTGTTATCTTGGCAATAATTATCATCTCAATATTAATAATAATAATGTAGCGAACTGTAGGTGAATTGCGTCACCGAGGGTACCGATGTGTTTCAGGGGGGCGTATGCCACCCGCCTCTGTTTTGCCTAAGCCGGCGGAACAGAGTGAAGTCGCAAGAGCAGATGCTCGAAGAGTGGAACTGTAATAATGTCATAACGCCGACGGCATCACGATCGCTGTCGCAGACAAACCTCTCTACACCCTTAGCCGTTCACAAAAATGTTGCTCCCTTAGCACCAATAGTTTGAACCAGTAATGACAATCGTTTCTGTGCATCTAACAAGGTATTGTTTTTTTTTTCCCACGGGGGATGGTAGTGAATCCTCATAGGGGGCGCGCCACCACAGTGGTCGCTATGACAACCCCCTGGTGCTTGGACGACCTCGCACCGGATACCACCCGCAACCGGTCTACGGCGGATGGTTATGTTGGACTCTAGCGGAAGGCCAGCCTACCAACTAAACACTACCTACAGCCTTTGGTCGGGCGGAAGGCCTGGGACCCTATCGGCTTGAACTAACGCTCCCGCCCTCCAGAACGGGGGCGGTGCATAACCAACAAGGTATTGTCTTTAGCTGCATTCTTACGGTACAGATAGAGATTAGACCCAGTTGGTACACTCCATACACACTCATTAAATTTCCCTTAAATCGCCTCTACGCATTGGATCTGTATCCCCGCGCATGCCTTATAAAGGACCGTGTCTTATAAAGGCGCGTGATATAAGCGACAATAATAATAATACTGTTATTCACACATAAGACGGGAACTGTAGAGTATAAATCAGTTTTTTTTTTATTGCTAAAGTTGACAAACAAGCAGGCTGCCCACCTGATGGTAAGTGGTAACAGTCGCCTATAGTACATGTGGTTCCCACGAGATTCGCAGCAAATCTGCAAACCTCATAAGAACCACAGTGTACGTTGCCAACTTGTGACATAAGATGTAAAGTCACAGTACCCAGTAATTTCACTGCCCAGTAGTTTTCTTCATTTAATCGTCAAATAATTGTTCACCTGTTATTTATTCACAAATTATTTGGCCTTATTAATCGTATCAGAACAGTGACAGAAGGCATAAAATATCGAATAAATTGAATAAAAAATAAATTACTTTGTTTTACCGAGTTTGTCTTACCATTGGCTATCAATACATAGTATAAAACAAAGTCGCTTTCGCTGTATGTCCGTATGTATGCTTAGATCTTTAAAACTACGCAACGGATTTTGACGCGGTTTTTTTTAATAGATAGAGTGATTCTTAAGGAAGGTTTGTATGTATAATAAATGCATAATATAGTAGAGAAACACTGATAAATTTAAAGGTTTCTAATGTGATGTCGTAAATAAGCACGTTTTTTTGCGCTTATATTGCAAACGCTGGCTGAACCCTACGAGATAGACCAAAATAATGTACTACAGTATTGTACAACTTACAAAAATCCACAAAAAAGTCCGCGATGGTATATGTCTATCTCTTAGGGATAACCCACCATAACCATTTTTTCACTGCACCGGTGCGAAGCCGGGGCGGGTCGCTAGTTTATATTAATAACTCCACTTACATACTCTTTTTTAATGTTATGAGGGTTATTGGTTAACTCTTAAGTACCAAAAAAAAGACTAATTAAAAAACTCGGTGTATCAGTCTATCGTAGAATTCAAACCATTAATTTTTATCGTCGTTTTTGACAAAGTCTATAAAAATAGAAACTTTTTAATTTAATAAATGTAATAAAATTATAGGTCTGATCACAATTTAATATTATTTATATAAATTGGCGAGATGTATGAGAACACCATAAGCCGTCATTGCTTACAGGTACTTGGATCTTACAAAGTCGATTGCAGAGGTAGATCCTATATTGAACAGACCAAACGAACTATTGTGGAGCGGGCTAAATACATAACGAAACTAAAGAATCGTCAACTAAATATGTCAGTGATCAATGAGTAGGTAATTCAACCTGGAACCCAATCACTGGACGAGAATTGAATTCCAGGAGACCTATTTTTGAATTACGAATGCGATTTCGAAATCACCGCTGACTAAATAGTCAGCGGTGACTTTGAGGTCACGTATTCCTAAGCATCCAATTTTTGAAAGTCGATCGCAGAGCTGCCAACATAGATAAAGTACACACATAAATGTAAGAGTCGGTTCCACGCAGAATGTAGCCGCTGCCGGTTATTGCCGGCTTAACCATTATGGTTATTATATATATATATATACATACTAATATATATATATATTCTGAAGTTGGCAAGACTGCAGTTGGCAGCAAATTAAAATCTACAAGTGGTTTTCGCGACGCGTTTCGTATCGAAATTATAAAGAAAATTGTGATTTATAACTTTTAGAAGACCAAGAGCGGGTAGTATTTGTCAGTTTTTAACGTGGACACTCACATTCTCTATTCTTCTTGTGACCACGGTCATTGCAACGCTACCAAAACGCCGAGGTAAATAATGAGGTATAAATCGACATAATATTATAATTTTATTACATTTACTATGTTTTCTAAAACTGAATGTCTTAAAAGAGTTTTAAAAATGAATTTTTAAATAATCTTTCCAGATAGATATTCTTTCGTTTACACTAACTCTCTTCTAATAGATTAAAATGCAGCCGTGTCTAAAACTATAAATAATTTTTTACGGGTAAATTCAAGACGAAATTATGATAATTATTATAGTAAACTATTTAAGGGTGAAAGAGTTTGGGTATCTTCGTAGTAGATACTAAGTAAGTTACACAAATCATACGATCTGCTTCCGCTAACGAATAAAGTACTGTTATTAGCATAAAACAAGATTTATTTTAGATTTAAATTATTTACATTATTTATTATTTATTGTGTACATTATTGTGGTCATATTGAGTTCATGTAAATATATTATTAATAATATTAAAAATGTTGTACTCGTACAATCAATACTTCCATTCAATGACGGCATATTTTTTAATATAACAAAATCGTGTAGCGTTCTTGAATACACATGACTCAAGGCATTTTTTGCTGAATCAGTCTTAGGAATATTACAAACTAAGCTTTTAATAAACGTACCAATGAACCGTGAGAGTTAATAAGCATGGTGTAGGGTATACAATTGATTTTTGATTGTTATTTTATGTGTGTAGTTATAAGTTAATATTTATTTGTTATATGGGGGTTTTTGAAATGTTAACTGGGTAGGGTAATTTGTAAAACTTCAAAATTTTCTGTTATATAGCAGTACATTAGACTGGGGAGATGAGTCTCGAATCATCTACCGACTGTGATTTTCGTGTGTCTCGTACAAAATTAAATTTCATTTGCCTTTACTTGCGGGAATATCTCATTTCATCAGCCACATCCGTTACACATGGTATGTTCTATTAATTATGCAATTTTATTTTTAATTAATTACGAGTTCTACGCTTGTGTAAAGTTTTATTAATGAAGCACAGAAATTTCGCAACTTTGTACTTGTAAAACCTGTTTCAATTTTTTGTACGAAAATTCTCGCAGATACATTTAAAACTCTGACGAAGATTTATAACGATCTAACCCATAGCCTATAGAACATATAGAGGACAAACATAAAAAACATTTATAAGAAGATTACTATCATATTTTTCAAAAAATGCATTTAATTCTTCTAATTCAAGGACTCTTACAAATCATTTTTTTTAACTTATCACCGGTTGAATAAATGCAGACATTGTAACCGCCCTTTTAATATTATACACCTGAGACGATTTCCACATAAAAAGATCTGAAACATAAATCACGCTTGTCACTTGGATTGTATTTCTGTGGCAAAAATGAAATTAATTTTTCACTTAAGCGGATCACATATAGAAAAATATATATCACACTAACACATTTCTTTTTAATAATCCAAATAATTTTGAGGATTATTTAGTTAGTATGTTAAGTAATGTAAATGTGTCTCGGAAAGCTTTATATCCTACGTGGTGTACAAATTTAAATATTTAAAATAAATTATAAAAGAAACAACAATAAATTAGCAATAATAATACAATTAGAAACATTAACTAAATCAATTTAAAATAGTTCAAATTAAATAAGGAAAAACAGTCCAGACTGTATTTGTTATTTGTTGATATGAAAACTAACGCATACTTTTTAAAAATAAGCAACTGTAATGTATCTGTCTTATGCATAATAGATATGTAGATATAATTAAATTATAGTAATTGTAATAATAGTCAGTAAATATCATTAAATTTACAAAACCATTTGTTTGAATTCGTGCTCATGACATTATTAATTAAGCAATCCATCGTCCATAAGTGATTGTAAGTAAGCAAAGATTGTTAAGTACAAAATATAAATTTTCCAAAAGTATTTTGTATACTTTATTTAATGAGATCCCTCAAAAATTCTGAAACATGGGTTTAGGCGATAATTTGTCAAATTTTTAATACGCTCGTGCTGCTCAGTGGATTTTTTTTCCCTCAGTAGAGCCTGAGTATCCTCACAAGGAGCACAAAACATGCCCAGGGTACCACCACAACGGCAAGTGTCACGGTGTTTATGTCGGAATCCACGCCGGCCAGAGTCTGTCTGACCACGTGACCTACCGACTAAACTCAACCTTAGCCTTGGCCGTAAAGGCCCTACGGCTTAAATGGAAAGAGTGGATATTGTGTAGTTCTGAATATTTAAAGAGACATCGGTGGTGTTGTGATCTCGGCACTTAGGTCGCTCCTGCCATGTGCCACAGTGTTTTTAGTAAAAAACTTCTCGGAGCAACTTTTAGAAACTCTTCAAAGAGTTACCTCTTCCGCCTCCTCGCTTTGTCCAATTCCCATTGAATTTACGTCTCTTTTTCACAATTCACAGCACAAATTGGATAATTGTGCTTCTGCTATACAATTGGATTCTAGATCCTCAACCAACCTTTCTGTACCTCAACCTTTATGTACAGTGCATACGGGATATTTTGGGCAAGTAACAATTCGACGCATAAAAACCGCACGTAAACTGGAGAGTTTTGTCTCACTCAGATTTGCGCCTTTGTGACTAAATGGTAATTCCTAAGGTAATTCTTAAGAACAACCCTGGCACTACAAAATAATATTACCATGCATTATATTATTATAGAGGTACACAACAGCTTTAAGTCGTAGGAATGGTTATGTCGAGAGCGTGATTAAAATAGCTTTACGAAAACTTTATGTTCTAGCGACAAACAATTTTTGAACAAAGTTATTTATTGAGACCGGAGCAACTGTGCTAGCTATACGGAAGTACGTCGTAGGATGGACGAGTATTGCACGCGTTTTTGGAATGACTCCACCGAGCACTTTCTAGATGTTGTCTATCGATTACAGAGGATGCATTATACGCATCGGTGATGCTATATAACAAAGAACCTTGACTTCCTACAATTAAGCCGGGATCTTATGTCACTATAGTAAACTTGACGATTTTATCACATGTTATTTCTGTTAGATTCACAAGAAATATGTAAACTGTACAAGAATAATAATGTTACTAACGTACTCACATTGTGATTCTTGTAGAGTCAAATCAAGATGTCAATCTTGTGACATAAGATGTGGAATTCCGTACGGCCAGTCAAGAAAATGGCCTATCACCCTAACGTTGAAAGTCGTTTGCAGATTATAGAACAACAAGAATTGATTCGCTTGCAGCTCAATCTGATAACTTCAATTTCTGTATTTGTCTTATCATTATGATTTATTTATGAGAACTGCCCATAGTTCGTAATTGTAAAACTAATTATAAAATTACATTTTTCTTTTTAACTCGTTCCTCCATTAACACAATCAATATATAACAAATGCTCTGGAATACCACTAAAATATTATAAAAAAAGGATTTTTTGTTAAATAATTTATTACCTGCCATGATCTTAAAAATGTATACGTCTTGTTCTTTCGTTTTGGTCTAACCATCTTTGTAACATAAGACCCCAAAGGCAAGTAGAGAGCAGAACTCACCTAGTCCATCTGCATTCATCCAATTATTTACTGAAAATCGTTCTGATGTAGATTTTAAAGCCTTATTAAATTATAACGGCAAAGATACAGACATCCATACTGACTTAATTGAAATGTTTTTTCGTCACAACATACGAATTAAACAAATAAAAATTCATGTACTTCCTGGTGAAATCCAGTCGAGCCAGTTTATGGAGGTCAGAAAATTAAATTTTTATGGCGCCTGAGCAGCAACCCATATAGTACAGATGGATCTTCATTGTTTATGCACTCACATCATACATTTCTGCAAAATAATTGGTCAATATCATACATATATTCTCGATTATTGAGATAGCAGATAGCAAACGACCACTAAGGATTACAAACTCAGTTGATTCTCAACAAGTAGCTGTTAAAAGAAAATCCTGTCGAATTGCAATGTAGCATCCACGCATGAAAACTTTTGAGGCTTTACACTGGAAGTAATTGATTAGTATGCTTACCTCAGCGATGGCCTTCCTCAGGCCTTTAGGGATTCCCCGGGAACGCCAAGCGACTTCCGGGAACACCCAGCCTCTGCTCCCCTGCCGATACTAGTATGCCTAGATACTAGAATACCTAGGGTTCAAATATGTATCTGAGTATCGAATCGTTCTGTATGTAAGCTGAGTATCGAAGTGACGGTCCCAGGTCTATAGCTGAAAATCAGCGATTTTTGTTCTTGTACAAATATTGGCTCTGAGCTATGGACCTTTTTGTGCTGCTGCAACAGCAACACCTGAACCTCAATTGTTCTGTATGGAGGACAGGCCAGTTTCCCTGTTCGTACCATAAATTTGTTTTTTTCTTGTGATTAATACTCAATAATGTGTGTGTGTCTGTAGATCTAATAAAATATCTATCTATGTAAATCGAGCATCCAGAAATAAGTCATTCGACGGATCAAATTCCGCTGAGAAGCGTTCAGAAAATTCTAATCTAATCTGCTGCAGTTCTTCAAGACGCATGTCTTTTAATCCGCGTGTATTACTCGTGATAATATATCTCACTGGTCCTGGTCACTGAAGGAAAATGGAGATGACTATGCTAGTACTTACTCTGCGCGATCGAGTCAGGTGTGTGATCTTTAAATTTTCATTGACATTTATCGAACGATAAATGCATCCATCCTTGTTACTCCATTAGAGTAACTGTCAAATCTGCCTATTGTTTTATCGAGTATGTCGATGTCCTTTTGTTAATCGAGAGTTCCACGCTGTGTTGAAGAAATTATAAAATCCGCATAAGAACTAGCCGCCAACATGATGCCGAAGCCGAAATATGAACTTTAAATGGCAGTGGATATGGTATATTTCGCGCAGGATTAACAACTATTGGGGCGGAAAGTTTCTCCAGCCACAGACATATCAAAGATACCGCAGCGTTGTTAGGCCTCTCACGAAGGTGACCGAAGATTTTGCGAAGACCGCAGCACAATACTGGTGAGTGTGGACTTCCTTGGATGATTATGATATGATCTATTTCCACCAGTGGGCGATTATTGGGTAAAATGATAGTGATGATGTAAGCCCTTTAAACCAGAGCACAGGAATGCTATTGGAGTAACTAAAAGTACTCCATTAGCCAAGTAAATATATATAATTTTAATATACTAGGACTAAGTCCGTTGAATTAATTACTATAAAGTATTATATTATCCATATGTTAAATTATAAACAGATAATTAGAATATATTTAAGGTCATTTTAATTATTCCATGTCAATTAACAACAAACATCAAATAAGCGTACAAATTTAACGTGTTTTTAAATAGATTTTTAATTGAATATTCTTTGAAGTTAATAATTATAACATGATACGATAGCCATGACATACGAAATTAATTAACAAATTAATTGTCAGTAACAATAATTAATTTGCAATGTCAATAATCAAATTAAATTTGTCTAACCTTACAGACACTATATATAGATTCAGCATTGATATGAAATAATCTCTCGTCCCTTTGCACATTTAATATTAATGTTAGTAACCTTTCATACATATTCAAATCCACATCTGGTCATAACAATTCCAACAGTGTGAAATCAAATTCAAGACGAGTATAAATAAGCAACTCGCGAAGTTTAAGGGCTCTTTCGGTGTGAATGAACTTTGCCGATGCAAAGAGACAGCGGACCGGGCGACCTCTAATTTAAATGCAGACGGAAAATTGGACACATGGTAGTTATTGCAATGTTTTATCTCAGGATATTGTATTAGTTTTACAAACTTTATCATTTTGACGAACCTTTGCCCTGTTTGTTTGTTTGTTTGTAAAACTCTTTATTGCACATACACATAAATAATACACAGAAACATAAATAATACATTTAACATATTATGTATATGCAAAGGCGAACTTATCCCTCGCGGGATTTCTTCCAGTTAACCTTTGACACATCAAAGGACCTGAATTGGGCAGGGGTGATTATAATTAACATATCCATATATATCCATACACGAATACATAATCTTATACACTAATATATATAAAATAATATATAAATCTATATATACATATACATATATATTAAATAAAATAAAAAAAATGATGATAATATAATAAAATAAAATAAAAATACAGCTTAAGGTCTATTTACAAATATATGATATTTAAGTTGCCTATTGAAGGTTGCAATGGAAGGAGTCTCCCGAATCGCGTCAGGCAACAAATTCCAGAGCCTCGCCGCCATCACTGCAAACGATTTTTTATATGCGGTGGAGTTATATGTTGAGACCATGAGATCCAAAACTCTGCGAGGTCGCAGCCGAGCATCCGGCATCGTACGGTATTGAAAGCAGTCTCGGAGGTACCCGGGAACACCACAATCATGCAGAACAGACTGTAGAGAAGCCCCAGAATATTATACTCCCTACGCTGGCAGATAGGCAGCCAGTTCAGCTCAAGGCGGAATTCCGATATATGATCAAATTTCCTTAGCCAAACACATAGCGTATGCCCAGGACTGTTATAATAAAGCCGGCGTCAGTTTGGCTTCCTGCGCCTTTCCGAGCACATATGATCACTTTTAGGGGTCAGCGCCACAGAGCCTCCTCCCTTAAGCAGGCGATCAACTTCACGATTAGCATAGATAGATCTTAGAACTTAGGCCATACCAGTTGAACCGCTCCAGCTGCTATAACGTCAGACATAATCACCGGAGCCCTTGCCGCTGCGATGGTATCAATGGTGCGTTTCGTGAGTATTCTCAGCCTTCCTAAAAGAAAACAAAAGAACTCGATTTGGTAGTGGGGTAAAATAGCAACGTTATTTAAACTTATGATAAGGGAAAAACAAGTCCAATATTTCAAGCTTTTGCTAAGTGTCTTTATGTTAATACGATTATCGTAATTTATATTTTAATAAAATAATTATTATTACCACATAGGTACATTTTTAATCTTCCTCTGACATTAACATACTTATTGCTTAACGAATTGATTTTACATGACAGAAAATGTAACACTACGTGTAATGATTGATAAAAAAGATAAACGGATTATACTGCAATACCAAAGAATGTGTTTCTGATTTGTAGGCTAAGTGAAGTAAAATAATAGTCTATTAAATTTTAAAATGTTTTCAAAGAATTGCGCTGGCGAGAACAAATATTTGAGTGTTTGTAAAATGCACCAGCCCTGTTTGACGATACTCAAATGATCACAGCAGCACTGCAGTCATGAAATCCCATCATGATAAGGCAAGCGCCACTTTGACTTCCCGCGTCTCTTCTAGCGCTTTTGGGCCCCTTTTATGGGTTTGCGCTGCATCGCCCCTCTCCTGAGGGACGGTGGCACAGGCAGAGTTTAGTCGGTAGGTCACCTGGTCAGACCACTCGGGCCGCGTGGAGTCCGATATAACCTCTATAACACTTGCCATTGCGGGGGTATCCTGGGCACGTTTCGTGCTGCTTGTAAGGATTCTCAGCCTTCTTCTCCTCAGGAAAAAAAATCATGAAATATTTCTGGTTTCTCAAAACCCAAGAAATCACTACGAATATTGCATTTACTATATATTTTCATTAAATTATTATTACTCTTACCTTCTTCACTTTATCTTCAGACCAATCGTCAAACATTTTAACCTTGTGCACAATACATAATATAGGCGCAAACTAGCGAATTAATTTGTCTCGCTTGAGATTGACAATTTGAACGCCGTCCATTTATTTTAGAGTGACAGAGCTCTACTCAAAATCAAAAAATACGTGGCCAATTTACAATTTCATATAATAAATGTAAAAATGTTTACTTATTTATAACATGCGTGAACAATTTATTTCAGATAACAAAAAACTTTGTTTTTTGATGGATGTGTGTACAGTAGGTATAATAATACGACGCGGTACTTTGAATAACAACTAGGTACAATAACAAAAGGTAACATTACAACTGTCAATTTCGTAACATGCTACCAAATACAAGTTTTAAAATTCATTACTGGTTTTCTTATAAATAAATACCTTAATGAAAAAAAACGGTCTGTTATACCAAGGCTCAACCCAAACTACGGTCTCTAGAAACTTGAAATGTATGACATAAGTTCTAGGATTTTTACTATGAAAGGTTTGTTCGAAATTCAAGATTCAAGTAGACAAGATTATTTGGACACTCCACAGTAATGCATACTCTTTTCAAAAATTAATAAACAAGGGTTTCAGCATTTTTTTTTGAAATCGATTCAAGTCGGTAAATATGTCGAAGAGGCAAGGCAGACACGTCAGTCGCCCTCATGATTTGCCTACATGGTTCTTAGAACTTAGACATAAGGCTGACTTTAGTCTGTAGGTTATTTCGGTCGGCCCTCTCCGGCTGGTAGACTCTCTCTCCTGAGAGAAAAAGAAGACATATCAGTGTAGACTTACTATATCTTAAAATTTCAATGTGGCGTGCTTCCCTGAAGTTCACATGAACATTAAGTTCGATTGCTGTTAAACCTTGAAAAATAACAAAAAAAAAATCACAAAAAGCACCTTAAAATTTATAATGAACTATGAACACTTCATCTGACTATTTACTCGTAGAACTGTCTACACATATTTCTCAATAAGGTATGAATTATCCAACATGTTCCTAAATGTCGGTTTTATCTCCACCACTTTTTATTTATAGCTATATATATATTTACACATAAGTGGATTATCCTCCTGATGCACACGGTGATATCAGAGTAAAAAAACACTTATTATAAAATTAAGAAGTTTAAACAATATATTAAAAGGATAAAAGAAATGCGCGTCAAATTCCTTCAGAACTAGGACATTCCTGAAAGTATGTACCTTGACGATAAAAAAGGCGGTCAACAACTTAATCGATCGCTAACTACTTGTAAATATCTTATCTCCTGCGCCAGTTCAAGTTTAACCAATACTTTTAAACACTTATAGTTAATTTCCATTCCTTATCTGTAAGATGTAACTATGATTCAGTACTACTATATTAGGAGTTGAATTGCTAATTATATAGTAGAATTATGGTTTATTCTGCCTGCTATAACTAAATACGGCTTTTAAATTTAGGTTTATTTATAAACTTCGGAACTTACTTACTTGTCGTCAATTACATTTATGATTATTCATCTTAATCTCCATTCGGCATTCTCCTTGAGGACATTTCTATCGAATCCTAATGTAAACACAATATTTTAAATATATAAACATAAACAAACATAAATATCATAAAAGATTAGTAATAGTCTAAATGCTGTCTCTTTCAATAATGTTGTAGCGACTGCATAGAACTTAATGTAATATTTATAACTAAACTAGAACTTAATGTATATAATGTAATAAAGGGGGGTGTATATGTAGCGACTGCATAGCTGCATATATTGAGATAACGGCACGTATTAAGAGGCAGCAATACGCACGCGCATATTAGTATATAAGCCTTAGTTTTAGTTAAATAAATCTGTTATTATAATGGAGATTCTAATAGACTACATCAACACTACTGAGTCTCATTATGTCATTGCCTAAACACTGGCAAATTGGTGACCCCGACGTGATGAAAACACTGGCAAAAATGTCTTAATAAAATTCAAACGACGTGTATTTTTTGAAATCTCAATGTAATGACATTTGACAATGCATAATATTCATAATTCCAATAATATTCAAGTTATTCACTTTATACATTTATGAAATTGATAGTATGAATTAAAACAAAATTATAATGAAAGAGTTAATTATATGTTAAAAATAAATTTGATAAATCTGCTTTAACAGTCAGTGATATACACGAATCCAAAGTTACAGTTACGATCTAAGAATAAGCCTTATCATATTCTTAGAGAACGAGGTATTGCCTCCATCTTCATAAAATCACGTTAAAGAAAAAGTAAATATATTTAGAATTTACTCGATTAAAGCTAAATATCAAATCATAGATCGCGGAATATATTTGCTGTAATGATAGAAATTATTAATTCACTTCGAAATAAATTCAAATATACACTGAAAGTTAACTTTGTTTTTGAAGCATGTTAATAAAGTTTATCTACACTTTGGTGTGAAATTATGAATGATGTTACCAGAACTGAAATCTGAAGGTCTATATTTATTTATCCTCTTTTATATGATCAAGCGCAATCGGTTGTTAATGATAAGTAATTTGGGACAATATTAATTTATTAGCGTTATTAGCGTTTCATTGTTCTACGTTCTACGCGACACAACATTCATCCTCATCGCCTAGACGCTTGGCAGTCCACCACAGTGCGTTTTTCCAGGAATTTTCTGCTACGCACTACTAAACTGTGGAATGAATTGTCACCTGCAGTATTTCCGACCGATGCGATATCGGAACCTTAAAAAAAAAGAGCATATTCCCATTTAAAAGGCCGGCAACGCATCTGTGACTCGTCGGGCGTTGGGCAACGGTTATCGCTTACCATCAGGTGATCCGTTTGCTCGTTTGCTGCTCTATCCTATTAAAAAAAATTGTTGGATAAAACATTATTATATTACCTCCAGATATACTATAATGTATTAAATTCAAAACATTTATTGTATACATGTCACATTATTATTGTATGTGTGCCAGTAAAAAAATGCACTCTGGTATGATATAGCAAACCAAATATTAGAAAATTGTAACATAATAATACCACAAAATTAAAATAGATTGTAACATGCACATCAATAAATTCAATTTAAATATTCAATTTAATTGGAATTATATTGTATAAATTAGGTAATCGTTAAGTCAGAATTAAGAAAATTATTCTATTATTATACTAATATTTGTAATTTAAATAATATTACATAGTACATAAACCGAAATTTAAACATACTAATTATTGTACATTTACGTTAAAATAAATTTTAACGATCAATAAAATAAAATTATAATTATATTGAATTAATTGAATTGAGTCTAGTCTAGTCAAATCAAATAAATATTATAAGAAAATAGGAAGAATCAAATCGTCAGATTACATCAAATCGTAATCCAAACTAATCAAGAACGCATCGGAAAATGGACAACGATTTTACAGTATAAACATACGAGTATATTGCGGTGAATTAACGCTGTGTTCAGTAAGTCGTAACGCTGAATTTATTTTGATTAATTTGATTTTTATAAAACAAAGATAATGTATTTTTTTCTTCTATATTGCCTCTATTTCAAACCTTTTGTAAGTCCCTCCATCTCTTTTTTTACTTTATATGTTTATAGTCAAATTTATCTTTGCATTCAAAATAAGCCTCCGTTACAGCGAATTAAAGATAGTGGTATGGATGGTACACCTGCCAGAAATCAGGTCAGATATGGAAAATACAATGGACGAGGAAGTAATAAGTAGGAATAGAAAGATAATTCGTTTATTTTGGTCAATGCGACCATGGATTTGTTACACAATGCATTGTCCTGCTGAAAGATTACTTTTGCTTTCTTCATATGAACGATTTTCCGAGATAACTTTAATAATTCCTATAATTCTTTGTCATATTCGTAATAACCTTAGGCCTCTTCGCCTTCTACCCGCCTCTCTACACCCTGCTGTCGTGTGATTTCATTTTTTCAGGACAATACATGTATGGTAATCTTTTGTAAATTTGAGTGAGAAAATTTGAGTATTAAAAATGTAGTATGAGCATTTCGTTACTGTTTTGAAATATTTGAAAGTACAAAACGTGACAATACAATAATGGAATATAGTGTTGAACAATATAATCTTATATATAAAAATGTATCGTAAAATGTGTTGGTAAGCACATAACTCAACAACGCCTAGACCAATTTGGCCAATTCTTTTTTTTAAATGTTCGTTGAAGTTCAAAGATGGTTTTAATGGTGTTAAAAAATCGAATAATGATCGGAAAAACCCTAGAAACAACCCTTTTTTCCATACAAACGTTTTGTAACAAAAACGTATAGTCAATTTGAGCTTTATTGTTATTGTATAAAGTTCCTGTATGTTCCTAACATCAAAGAGTCAATTTGCGCATTATTAACGCAATATAAAGTTGAAATTCAATCATATGTATCAAAACAGTGTACGTGTGTGCGTTGGAGCCACTGACTTAGAAATCTGGAGCAGAGAATATATCGTTGAAGGATTTAATGTCACGTTCCAAAATTGAATAGTCACAAAATGTAATAGTTCATTTGGACCTTTTTTGCAATTTGGTTGGCTATGCGATATTATCTATAAAATAAGCAGGAACAAAAAACTGCCACCTTACAAATCTTTTTGACAAGACGAAGTCTGTCGGGTCCGCTCGTGTTATATATAAAATGTTTAATATCAACTGTCATTTTTTCACAGGAAGAATGTATTTTAAATATACAATAACATAAATTTTGAGCATACATCATTCTGAAATTCAGTCGCATAAGGGTCACCGTCGATTTGGCGTGTAGGCTGTGCGGGCGCAGACAATGTATCCTCAGTAACACTGCGGCCGCTGTCAACGCATAACGCGCAAAAGGTTCTGTCGAGCCAGCAATGTGATTGGTGTCAGTTTGACGGATAGCAGCACCAGACCATTCGCGACTTAACTGCGTGAGTATTACGTCTGTTTTCACATAAATATGTTAAAAGTTAGTTAACGAGTCACGTATAAATAAATTATGTCGGTCGAGTTTTAGGGTTTTCTTTATTGGTGTATTGTTTACAATTTTTAGTTGAGCTGAATTATAACAATTGATAATTAAGATTATGTAAAGTGTATAATGTCTTTGTTTTATAAGGAGTAAGATTAAAATATTTTCTAATAGTATTTTTGCAATTTATTTGCTATGGAATAATTATCGTTTAGTATTTTTCTTTCAACGTTAATTAAGCTAAAACTAAAATTTGGAATATGACTGTTTATTAGGTAATTAATATGTTCGTCATTGTAATAATGTTTTATTTTAGTTACCATTAATGTTATATTATGTACAACTTAGCAACATGCATAGAAAATAATCATATTATTGTTTAATATTTATTGCGATTCAAACATAAGAAAAGAAATTATGTATTAATTCAAAAGAATACATGCACGTTTACTTTTAAAATAAAATGCATCAACGATATGGCGTTACTAACAGTTTTCGATTAAACAAGTTTTTCTTCACTTAAACGTGAGTTTTCACGGCGACATTGTTTTAAATTGATCTTCTGTAGTTCCTTATTATCCTCGCTTAATGAACTATTGTTTGTTGTCATATTAATTATATGCAAATGATGGCCTTTTAACTTTTTCTCTTTGTATTTTATTTTTAAATTGCTCATATCTCAGCTGTATTAGTACTTTAAAATACTTGAACAGTAAGATTTGCTTAATAATATTTATATGCAAAATATTAGATAATATAGGTTAGATGAGTTACTTATTTATACTATATATAGTATATATTAGGCAAGAATATATAACACCCGGATCTCGCCAAATGTAATAGTTGACGGCTTCATTGCCATTACATGGGCATTGAGCGACGGTGTTGTTTCCACTTTTTAGGGTTCCGTAGCCAAATGGCAAAAACGGAACCCTTATAGATTCGTCATGTCTGTCTGTCCATGTGTCCGTTCGTATGTCACAGCCATTTTTTTCCGAAAATATAAGAGTTGTACTGTTCAAACTTGGTAAGTATTCTGTAAACCGTATTAAGATTTTGATGCAAAAATAAAAAAAAAATATTGGAGGCTCTCCATACTTAGAACTGAAACTTTTTTTTTATCAAACACATATGTGTGGGGTATCTGTGGATAGGTCTTCAAAAATGATATCGACGTTTCTAAAATATTTTTTTCTAAACCGAATATTTTGTGTGACAGACGCTTCCAAAGTGGAAAAAAGTTGGTCCGCTAACTTCTATAATAAGAAAATGAAAATCTAAAAAAAACATATAACGTACATTACTATAATAACTACCAACGAAAATTGTTTTGAACGAGATCTAGTAAGTAGTTTTTTTAATACCTCGTAAAAGGTACATACTTCAATAACCAATTTTTTTATATATAGTATAAATCGTAAACCGTTTCATTAAATCAACTCAAATATACAAATAAACAAAAGGCCTTTAATTTCATAATTCACTTGGCCGGTTTTTTATACCTATTAAATAACAAATAAGCAGTATATAACAATGTAAAAATTAGGGTAGTTATAGTCTTTAGATTATTTTTTATGGTGCAGATAGAGGCTATACCCAGTTGGTACACTCCACGCACACTTTCATTAAGTTTCGCTTAAATGGCCTCTACACGTTGGATCTGTATCCCCACGCACGCCTTATAAAGGACCGTGTCTTATAAAGACACGTGATTTAAGCGACAATAATAAAAAAGTTGTGATAAACGATTACAGTCCTGGTTCCTTTAAAATTCGTGCCAAATCTGCAAGCCTCACTAAAACACATTATACGTAACGAGCTTGTGACATAAGATATTTAGTCACGGTACACCGTAATTTTCCTAAGAGATTATTATAAGACTCGATCTTACGACATCTATAGGCGAAGAGAGGAGAGGAATAAGAGAGCGGTCATAAGTGTTATCCAATCCGTTAGCCTTACTAATGTTTATTTATAAAATAAAATATTGATTATCTATTTATATAACTAAAAGACTGATGAGTGATTGAATGAGTGATCGATTAGTATTGCAATGATTGGGTACCATTGAAGTTGACATTGCAACGTGAGTTCTTCGATTTTCGTACATAGACAGCTACTTAGAAATAATTTTTCAATATTTATTTTAAAACTGACTTGTGTAGTATGTACCATCTCATATAGAGTGGTTTTATGGGAGCAACTTAAATCGACTTCCATTAAATGCGTTTGAATTTTTGATGGGAAAAAGTAATAATCCATACTGCGACACTTGTACAAACGTCAAGGTAGATTTGTTTCACATTTTAAAGAAGTGTGCAACGAAAGAGACAGAGTTAAATAATGAAATTAGATACAGTAAGCAAGAACTGTTATTTGTGTTATTTTAAAAACATTTAAGTTTAAGTTTTAAATGTAAAATAGTACTAGAATGAAAAGTTTCTCCTTTGTTCGTTTGTTAAAAATAATGTCAATGCATTACTTTGTAGCCGGCTTAACTTTTATGGTGTACGGCTTAAAAAGATTTAAAAAACTGAAAACTGACAAATCTTGTGAAATCTTAACAAGCCCAAATGAAGTTTTCATTCACATGTGTAGAGTTTACTTAAAATTATTTTGTAAAACAGTTTTGATTAACAGAGTTTATCTTCAACATTCACGTATTTAACATATCTCAGTACACATTATATCAGATTTATCGAAATATACGTTCTTTTAACAAAGTTTTTAACAAGAAATGACTTCATTGTTGATTTGTATGCGGCTAAGATGTATATGAAGACATGGGGTATACTAACATTTCAATATAAATAGTGAAATTTAGTTAGTATACCCCATTAGTTTAAAAAATCTAGACTTGCCCAGAATTTCTATACTAGAGGAACAGGCAATAAACTAGGAATGTTTATTTTTCCTTTTCTTTTCTGTTGTCATTAACAATATCATACATAATACTTATTTAGAATAATATATGTGACCGTTAGTTAAAAGATGATCCAGAACAAAATTTCGAACCTAACGTTCATTGCAATGTTAATTATATGTTCATGATCGATCGTTATACATTTTCACTGTTAGAAATAAAAATTAAGCACATACATAACATCATCAAAGTAATTTTCAACTGCTTAAATTTATGAAAAATAGGTCCGTAACCTTGGATGTGAAATCTTAAACAAATGTTATCTTGTTGTAAAATTTTGTATATTTCACTTTATAGAAAGCTCTAGTTTTTTGAAGCCTGTGTATTATCGAATAGAAGAGGAGTCAAGGTGATGAAGGTCATTGTTGATATATCTTTATTTGTCACGAAAATTCCACATTGGTCACAAATCGTAGACGCTGCTTCTAACTACCCTAATGCCCCTGAATTACTAGACTTAGCACCCGCATGGTGAATCCAGGGAATGCTTGAGAGCAAGCGATTGTAATAAATACTAAACTATAAGTGTTATAACATTGCAAACGATGATTGAAGAAAAAAATAAGCCATCCAAGTTTTTCTCCTCTTGTTTTGAGAAGACTTCCGATAGGTGTAGTTATTTGTTTTTTTTTTATTTACTGTTTCTAATTTTTGTGACGTCAAGTTCCAGTGCAGGTCTACGTTAAATAAAGATTGTTGAAGAGTCTACGTTAAATAAAGATTAATTTCCGCTAACCTTGACGACTAGTTTCCATAGTTCTTATCTTACTTTCTTATTACTTTTTGTGGTCTATCTTATTTAACAAATTCCATCTAAATATATGAATAAGAATAATATTTTTCTGTTAGTAACTGTTTTATCAATAGAAACTATCTCAAAAAAAGAATGTTATTCAAACGTTATTAACATGCTATGCATATAACACTTGTTAGTTAGAAAATTATAAAATTTCGTTCTACTTGTTTAACACAGTCAGTCACTAACCTCTAATGAATAAATACGTCAGACTTAATTACTTAAGTCTCCCAGTGCTTTGATGTCCGTTTAGTGTTCTTCGTTTTAGCTGTTTAGTCGTAGGTTGGCACAGTGTTCGTGGGAATAAAAATGATTTGTTATATTTTGTCGCTATTATCTCAAGTTAGCACACACGACTGTCCGTGAAACTTAAAGGAATTTGCGCAACTTTAGCAGTGTGATCTCAAGTCAACACGACTATCGAATTAACTCACAAGTGTGCGTGAAATTTAAAGGAATTTGCGCTATTTTAGCAGTGTGATCTCAAGTCAACAGGACTGTCGAGTTAACTCGTGAGTGTGCGTGAAACTTAAAGGAATTTGCGCTATTTTAGCAGTGTGATCTCAAGTCAACACGACTGTCGAGTTAACTCGTGAGTGTGAGTGAAACTTAAAGGAATTTGCGCAATTTTAGCAGTGTGATCTCAAATCAACACGATTGTTAGGTTAACTCATGAGAAACTTTAAGGAATTTGCGCAATTTCAACAGTGGGATCTCAAGTCAATACGCGTGTTCGTGAAATTAAAAGTGGAATGAGTCATTTTAGTGCGGTTGCTCCTGGTACACTAAAGTGTCCGTACTACTTATTTTATACGAGTGGCGCTTCATATGGTATAATAATAATAAGAGTTGCGTCAGCGAGGGTACTGAAGTGCTTCAAGGGTGGGTTATCCACTCGCCTCTGTTTTGCCACCTTAGCCGGCGGGACAGAGTGGAGTCACAAGAGCAGATACTCGAAGGGTGGTCGTGTAATAATGTCGGGTATAGTCTTTAGCTGCATTTTTCAATATGCAAATAGAAATCACACCCAGTTTGTACACACCTGCACTTTCTTATTAAATTATTTCTTTCTTAATAAATTTCACTTAGATGGCCTCTATTCATTGGATCTGTATCATCACGCGCGCCTTATAAAGGACCATGTCCTTAAAAGATGCGTGATATAAGCGACAATAATAATAATAACGACATCTCGATCGCTGTCGTAGACACCCTTCTCTATACCCATAGATGATCATGCCAATTTTGCTCCCTTCACACCAATATTGGTCTGCTTTTTTGGAAGGCCGATGGGCGGCGAATTACCACTTGCCATATTCAAATCAATTAGGAGGCTTTGAGAAGGCAGGTAACCGGAGTTTCTTCCATAGCCTGTTTTCATGACCACCAAAATCGAAATGTAATAGTCCACAAGCGTTTTGATCAGTAATGACAATAGTTTCTGTGCATCTACGAGTAACAGAGTATAGCCTTTAGCTGCATTTCATGGTACATATAGAGATTAGACCCAATTGGTACACTCCACGTACACTTTCATTAAATTTCGCTTAAATGGCCTCTACGCGTTGGATCTGTATCCCCGCGCACGCCTTATAAAGGACCGTGTCTTATAAAGACCCGTTATTTAAGCGACCATAATAAAAAAGTTGTGATAAACGATTACAGTCCTGGTTCCTTTAAAATTCGTACCAAATCTGCAAGCCTCACCAAAACATTATACGTAACGAGCTTGTGGCATAAGATATTTAGTCACGGTACACCGTAATTTTCCTAAGAGATTATTATAAGAGTCGATTTTATGACATCTATAGGCGAAGAGAGGAGAGGAATATGAGAGCGGTCATAAGTGTTATCCAATCCGTTAGCCTTACTAATGTTTATTTATAAAATAATATTAGCGATAATAATAATAAATAAATATTTTTTACACTTTAACCAATTAGCCTAGCCCAAAATAAGCTCTGGCTTATATTATGGGATCTATAACGTGGGTTAATGGGTAGACATATATAAATATTTTTGATAGAAATATATTAATATATATATATAATATATATATATATATATATATATATATATATATATATAATATATATATATATATATATATATATATATATATCTTACTCATGGTCAAAACATCCATAAGTAAGGTACAAATGCATTAATCACAGAAACATCTGCCCCCACTGGGATTTGAACCCGGGACCTCAGAGGCGACACCTTGAAACCGGTGTACTAGCCGCTCGACATCGACCTATATACGGGTTATTTGTTTTTTTTTAATACTTATTTTTAATATATTTTAACATATTTTGACTGTACAATAACGCTAAGGAGCGTCTGAATGAAATAGCCTAGGTTATTAAAAATTTTCCGCTCAAACTAAAGCAATTCTGGAAAAGTACCTTAAACGTTTCATCATTAAATCAAATTAATTGTATTGCGTAGGTTCCCGCGGCATTGAAATAGACTGACTAGAATTTTCAATGTAATGTAAATAAATATTGTGTTATACATTATATAATTATCAAATTTTATATCGTTTGTTTTACAAGACCTGTAAGAAAAACCCGTTATTGACTTATGCTCTATTTATTGTAAAAGCTAATTAAGTAAAATTTAAATAAAATATTTCCGTTTTTTTATATTAAAATGAGTCCGGTGCATAAGCGCACAACTTCAGATCTATATTGTTTACGTATTGAAATAAATATTTACGAAAATTCAGCCATATCGGTAAATTCAGTAGAAGCCATGTCTATGTCTACTTATAAGTCGTCACAGTAGGTAAAAACATTTTGATGGGTCTTTTTTCCGTAGAAACGTCTCGACGCAAGCCTAGACTTGCGTAATCTAGTTAATATAAATTTGTTTCTTTTATCTATTGGTCACTCATGTTTTGCATAATATTAGAGATAGATAGATAGATAGATAGAATATTAATAGAATATTATAAGATATTATTAGAATATTATTCTATATTATAAGATAGAATATTAATACACGTTTTCATATCATACTAAATTATTTAACCTTATTAATTTTTATTTTCTTGAAAATATTTTCACTTAAATTCTCATAAGCCACTGCTTTGATTGTGTAGTTCTAATTGTAAGTTCCCAAAAACACTTTAATTTCTTTATTACTGATCAGTGCAAATATTTAATTAAGCAATGTCTCCATCAATGTCGCTAAATTGAAACTTTTACAGAACTCCTACATACTATCTATAATAGCGCTAGCCAAATTACGAGACCAGTTAAGACTATTTGTAGTTTCTTTATATACGAGTATGTGGAAAAAGAAGCTGTCTAATGCACTTCTTATTGCATCATTTGATTTAACAGCTGTATTATTAATGCCTTATTTTATAGAGATTACCCAGCAATAGGTAACCAACCAGACGACCCTGACCACCTATTTCTCTACACTAATGATTTATCATTAGATTTTATCCATTGCTTATAGACAATTCATAGAGATACTCGAAATTTGTTACCTTTTGCCCTTTTCCTACTTCGCGAAAGCTGTCCTAATTCCGGAATAGTTGCAAAAACTTTCCTAGCAAATTCCTGTATCGAATATATTGCTGTATAAGCACATACAAATAATCATTAGTATCGTTATCGCCCTTTTTAATTTTTGTCATGGATATTGAACTCTATGTGTGAAATATTAAGTTGAATAT
The DNA here is from genome assembly GCA_036419045.1 of Scirpophaga incertulas. Taxonomy (NCBI): domain Eukaryota; kingdom Metazoa; phylum Arthropoda; class Insecta; order Lepidoptera; family Crambidae; genus Scirpophaga; species Scirpophaga incertulas. The sequence goes on along the minus strand of CM071637.1, from coordinate 6,124,695 downwards.
CAGTTAAAGAAATTTGACAGGTTTGAATAGCTTGAATCGTCCGTACATAACTATTAATAACTTAATGTAACAAAGTACATTATTTCAAACAAAGGCTTCCTTTACAAGTATTCTGCTTTCATAAGCAAAGTACATAGATTAAGTGTAACGGAGCGGAAAAATATATGAATAGAATCTTATTTTTTAAATAAATCATTTTGGCTAACAGGAAAATATTCTCCAATCCAGCAGTCCATAATAAAATCTTTATTTACAAACAAGTCCCAATGCCAGTATGAACTTACGGTATCCAGTTGTGGGGCTCCATCGAAGTTGTACAGCGCTTCAAAACCAAGTTATCAGGGATGTAGTAAAGGCTTATTGGTGCCTCAAAAATAAAGACATTCATAGGAACCTGAAAATAGACTTCATTGACAATGTTATTAATAAGTACGCCGAAGCTCACCGAAAACGACTTCACTAACACGTGAGCCCCGAGGCAATCTAGCTTCTTGAGATCTATAGACTACCTTTTGAGTTAGCGTAGTGTTGAACAAAACCTAGTGTTTGGTGTAAAAAAAAATAAAACTTTAAGTGTATATGATCAAAGTGCATTTCTTCTTAACAGACTCTAAGATTTTGTCAGTGGACAAATGTATAGTTTGCAAGCAATTTATTAGTTTACGTCAAAATAGTATTACTCATTAACTAATCGACTAGATTGTAATTAGTTAAAGAGTTCGTTCAAACGACACTTTAGAAAAAATAATATTAAATGAAATTTTGCTGCGGGAAAGTTATGCCTAGATCGATCGATACAATTGATCGCATTGCAATATTTTACCTAAACGCGCCATTGCACCTCGGAACATTAGCACGTGTCCAATAAATGTATAAATTCTCCGGTTACATAGTTCCTTCACTGAGTGGTTTACTCTATAAAGATAATTTTTGCTATAGAAATAAATATGTGATGTGGTCATAATCAGATTGAATGACCCATCCCTATTATTATTACAGTTTGAGAGTGGGATTGTTATATAAAGATTTTTATTACGATTAGTAGTAGCGAAATATATTTCTGCTTTTACAACCAGTAATTCCACTTTTTCAGTCTAATAAGCGTATGTTTAAATTTAACATATAAAAAAAATACATAAAAAATGTCGCCGCTTATTAATTGCTCAAGAACATAAGCACTGATTTAATTTATCAACTATTTAGTAGATAGTCTCTTTCAAGAATAGCAGAATAACTAGTCAAACAGGGAAAATAAATTTACAACTAAACGAATTATTTATCATAATATCTGTATTGGCATTCCGCCAACCGCCTATTATATATATTTAACTCTAGTTTAGTTTAATATTAGTTATGAAATTATCATAATTTCAATGATATATTAATAATGTCTCACAGTGTAACATTCCTCTTACTAGAAGTTTAGCAAAAATTCTTCCTTTGTGGTTAATTGAAAAATAAAATATTATCAACTATTATAATGTATTGTGGTACTTCGTTTTATAATTATTTTGATAACATGTAAACTATGATAAGCACAAAGGACATCGAATTAAATTGTGTGGAATCAAAACAATATACGTTCATGGCATTAGAGAGTAGGCTCTCAGTTTCAAGAACACAGCAACATAAGGCCGTAACCCTGCGCCGTAAGACGCTCATTGCTATAGCTGTATAATATTCGCGTACATTAATCGTAATTTACATAACTTTTTGAAATGTTGAATATATAAGAAAAATTTACAAGACCGCAATTTTCAAATACATTATTTTAAAAATTGCATTTTATGTACATAATAACATCATCAGTAATTTAAATACTCACTTTCGCTTATACAAGCTTTTATGTATTCTTAATATTAAACATTATTTATAAAATTACCTATGAAGTAAATATAGATGTATATATATATATATAATATATATATATATATATATATATATATATATATATATGCTTATAAAATTTTGTATATTGTGGATGTAGGGATTCAATATGTTGGGGGTCTACCCAAAACCGTAAGATATGGCAAAGGGTCTACGACACAAAAAAGTTTGGGAACCTCTGGTCTATACTATTATAACAAACCTAATATTTAATTAATTAATAATAATAAAAAAATACTTTCCATAAATAATAAACAATTCCCATAACATTTAAATAATAACTATAAAATGGTTAAGTTTCAAATTCGTAAGTTGCAAACACACTGCAAACCAAAAGTGTATAGTCTATATTTGTACTTTCTCTACATATTTTTTGTTCTCTACATTTTTTTTCTTAACCACAATATGGTACAAGTTATGGCCAGCCAGTGGACGATGAGGTTGCACGACTTAATGTTAATTGAGTGAATGAATAGATACTTCAAATATCTTCCGCGTTGAGTAAGCGGTCTTATAGGAAACCAAAAAAACTAGCCTACTTGTAGAATCACAGTACAGCGAAGGTCGATTTAATACGGCATATATTGTGAGCTTTGAATAATAAATCGACCGTTCGACCGTTTGACTCGAAGTCGAAATGAATAGAACCGCAATATTTTATCCTTGTAAGGTGGCAGTAAGCGACTATTGCTGACTATCGTTTTCACGCTGTCGAAATTTTAGAAGTCATAGTAAAAAATATGAAACTCATTCCAACTGTTTGGAAATGAAAAGAACCTTCTTGAGAAAAACAGGCAAAAAATTCTGAAGGTAATCGTTAATAATAGGCTATTTGACTATATATATATATATATATATATATATACATTTTATTTTGATGTAAAAACATGTGTATTTTTTAACAAAATAAAGCAAATTTATTATTATATTATAATAACAAAGAATTCATACCACTGCCTGAGCGTGTACAGAAGGAAATAAATGATTTTAAAGAGCACGGTTCGTGACATTGACCATGAGAGTAACGTTATTGACATTTATTAACTCAACAATTCTCCTCAAGATTCCTTAAACTTAAAAATTGTTCCTTCGAGTCACATCTGAACCAGTGATCTATCCACCTTTCCAGTCTTTCATTTTGAGACTCAAGCGATATGTTAATAGTCTAGGGCCCGTACTCTTAAAATCGAACATGCAATATATCGTCGTCGCTTTGCCACACGTCTCGCTCTAACTTCACTGTGTGTTTATAAGTTAGAGAAGGATGTGTTCGGACAACTAGAACGATATATCGAACTTACATTTTCAGAGTACAGGGCCAGGACCCAAGCATATATCGTGTCGATAATTAACAATTACTGAATCAGTATCTTTTACATAAACTTTTGTTTAGTTAAAAATTACATTTTCAGATTCTATAGATAATGTTCAAATATATTATTGACTTTGTTTTTTTGGACGGACCAATGCTGAAGCCTCAGATGGCTATGTTCAGCTTTGCAATGAGTGTGTTTGTAGAAGGCGCACGAACAGAAGGTTCGACGCCTAGCCTACTGACGACACGGGCGACCGTTCCGGAATCGTTAGGGTCAAAATAAAGGTGTCGACGCAACTTGAGCACGCTGTCTAATGGCTCGAACACTCGAGATCGCCGTGTAGTGGAGGGTGAGAATCTACCCGGTACGTGACGGTGCCGGGTATATATTAGACGAGGGTTATGTAGTCCGGGTCGTCGCGCTCGCGGACGAGCTCGGTGAGTGAGCGAGAGACGTGGGTGTGTGGCGTGAGGGACGACGCGGTTGGTGCCCGCGGAAAGGATTCGTTTGCGCGAGTGATAATAATTAAATATATGAATAATAATAATAAATCAATTTATTTGTCTTAACAAACTTACATTATTTTGATTTTTTAACATTGTGATTTTATCATTCTCATAATTCATAATTTATTTTTATTGTGTCAAACATGAGTATACATACATATAGATGCAGGTGTCAGGGTTTTACATTGTTCTTACATGTTTGGCCTGGTAGGGCATACAAAAATTCAATTTTAATTCAATTAACAAACTCAATTACAATACGAATAAGTCAATCAATAATACCAATTACATTTTTTAAATAATGATAATCAATGTTTCAATTAATATTGACTAATAAAATTATGAATTGTAATATAATTAAGTAGGTAAAGTTAACAAATTTGCATATATGAATAAATTTTGATGTAAATGTCAATAATTCGTAAACTACATATAGGGTCACAATTAGAAGTCCTATTTTTAAAATAATAATTATATAACCTAGTCAATTAATGAAATTATAAATCTAAATCTTTATCAAAGACATAGTCACGTACAGTATAATAACACTTATCAATTAGGAATTTTTTAAGTCTTATCTTAAACAAATTTAAGTCAAGTTCTTTTATGTCCATTGGCAGCTTATTGTATATACATAGTTGGACCCATACCAAAAATACTGTTACGCATAAGTGCCGTATTAGAATTACATACACAAAGCTTTGTCCTTTTAATTTCTCTAATTCGATTACTATTAAATAATTCGATTTCATACAACTCTGGATTTGCTTTCACAAACACAGCTACCTCAAATATGTATAAAGATGGCAATGTTAACAGTCTGTACTCTTTAAAATAATCCTTACAGCTATCAGTACTTTTTAAACCAAACATTGATCGTATTGCTCGTTTTTGGATTTTAAAGATCATATCTTTATCTACCGAATTGCCCCAGAAGATAATACCGAATCTTAACACTGATTCCACTGTCCCATAATAAGCAGTGATCAACCCGTCTATGTTAAGAACTGGTGCTAATTTGTATAATGCATATGAGGCTTTGCTTATTTTTAATGATAAATTTTCTATATGTGACTTCCACTTTAATTTGTGATCAATCACTAAACCTAAAAAAGTTACAACATCTGTATCTTTTAATTTTTTATTATTATAAATAATGTTCATTTTCATTGTAAGCATTCTTTGACTCAAGTGCATTAATTTTGTTTTTTCTAGATTTATTTATTTTTCTATTCTCGTATATACAAAATGGTTTACAACTCAGTAGTTGCCGACTAGCGACAACCTCTGCTATACTGTCGCAACCTTTTACAATTTATTGTTAAAAGCAGTGTTAGAGGTACAAAACCAAATATTACCAAAAAGGAAAAATAAAAACTGAGTAAATACTAATAATAAAAAATAAAATAAGCACTCCATCAGTCCATCCATGCTATATTACTACCAGGGATTGCCGCATAAGTAACCATTCACGACATTTCTTTCGAAAAGACTGTAGCGAAAATGAATCCATTCGAATGGGTGGTGGCAAGTTATTCCATATTTTGGCAGCAGCATACTTAAAGGAACCCCTGGTAGATGACAATTTTATGATGGGAAGGGACAATTGGCGACCTCTATCTCTGAGCATTGATGCACAAGACGTAACTGTTAATTTATTGCGCAAATATAATGGTGTCCCCATTCGCAGTAATTCGTGCAAGAAACATGCATACTTTAGTGATTACATTATTTGACATATTTAATATTTTTCTGTTCACCAAATGAGCCGTGATTCTGTCCCTTCTAGGTATTTGAAAGCAGAAACGCATGCAAGCGTTTTGGACTCTCTGTATACTTTTAATGGTTCTCTTGTAGATACAAGGAGTGAATACCAAATCACAATAATTCAGCTGATATAAGACCTAAGAGTTACACAACAAAGGGCGAACATTATGTGTTAGAAATTGCCTTATCTTATACGAGATTACACTAAGCGTGCCAAAGCATCTGCCGACTTTGTTCTGAACATGTTGTTCAAATTTTAATTGATAAGGTCAGGCGGGTCGGATAAGTATATTACTGTTATTATTCAAGACTCATTAATTTAATACCATTAGGCCTTAATCAACTACGCTGACCTAGTATGTATTTGTGGAATTTACACACACCTTTAAATTTATTCACAGATTTATGCAGGTTGACGAAAATCTCATAATTAACTAATGAGAAAATGAAAAACATTTAATATATATAATACATATATACGGATAATACTTTTTCACTCACAAATATTATAATATATACGTATTCATAATTATTATATACATTTTCATCTCACTCCACTTTTTCATTATATACAATACTAGCTGTCTGCTCGCGGTTTCGCTTGCGTGGATTTTGGGTCTATAGAGGTCATAGCTTTTGCCCACGGCTACATTATGCGCGGAAGTCGGTTTATGGCGCGAAGGTTTTATCGCGCTTCCCGTGGGTCTATCTGTTTCTCCGAGATAAAAAATACCAAAACCTTGCTCAAGAAACGCTTTATCTACTGATGAAAACCGCATGAAAATCTGTGCAGTAGTTTTTGAGCGAAGCCTTTATTGCGCATCGAGTGGGATCTATGCTAGCCTATGTTACTCGGGGATAATATAGCTTTCCATAGGTGAAAGAATTTTTGAAATCGGTCCAGTAGTTTCGGAGCCTATTCATTACAAACAAACAAACAAACAAATCTTTCCTCTTTATAATATTAGTATAGATTAAGAACAATTTTGTCACGGCCTCACTGATTTAAAAAATATTGCATACTAGCTAACCGTCTGAACCAAAGTCATTAAATCACTTCGCCAAATCGCCCCTGACTCCATCCTAATGAATTGGGCCGGAGTCAGGTTTAATTTCTTTAGGAAACCTTTTGTCTAGAGATAATAGCTAATATTTCTTCCTTCAGTCTCTTGCTTAAATGAGTTTCCAAAGAAAAGTTTTTTATTATATCTTAACAAATTATTTGAGACTTGTGTGAACTTTCAATAAAAAGGGAAACAATTTAAGAAACACATGAAGCTGATAACTTTAATATTAATTAGGGCTTAATTAATTTAAAAAATAAAGTAAAAAATTAAACAATCGCTGCTTTTAACTATATACTTATATCATCACTCTTTACAATTTTAATACACATGTATAACGGCGATCTTTATTCGCACCATATTTTTCTTAACTGATATATCTTAAGAAACTAATGTAATTAATAAAATGTAAAATTGACTAAAACGACCATCTTGCGTGAAACAATCAAAAACTAGTCTTTCGTTCTGTTTATTTTTCAAGCAATGTGCCTTAGCTGCTCTATTTGATCTTCAGAGTTTCTTGCCTGTTCTTCTCGAGAAGGCTCTCCCAATTTCCGAACAGGTGTCGAGTCAATATTTTTTTTTCCTTATTCGTACGTACGGACAAGGTTTTTGTTTTTTTTTAAGCTTTTTCTTTTTTTGTTTTGTCTGTTGACGTCAATAAGTGCCTGTAAAGGTCTATGTTGAATAAAGATTATTTTGATTTTGATTTTATGATATATAGACATGGAGTTTATATTCACAACAATATAGCCATAAAGACAGCCAACTAACAGATTTTGTAAATTATTTAGTAACTGTGATTAATTAACAAAATCTAATAATCTAAACAAGAAAGATGTAATATAAATAATAATCTATTAAAGAAACTCTGTGACCACGAGCCAGCATTAAGACACGAGACTTAAAACTAGACAGAAAGAATTTTTCAAATCTCATTTTAATAGTACTGTTCAATTATCGAACGGTCAGTCTTAGTCAATATCGACAAAACTGTCTTTAATTAATGTTGAAATTTTGATTTAATGATTTACAAAAGCTTTTTAATAAATATTATAATATATAGCACCAATATTAGAAGCTGATTGACGAATACACCGAGTTAAGATGACGTTCCTATTAATAAGTAAAGGAAGCAACTAAGCAATTTTTTTTTCAAGATCCTATTTTAACCCGGCGTGAATCAGAATCAGCATGTGAAAAATGAATGGTGAGAAATTGTTACACCAGCTATGAGGTGGGTATGATATACCCAAAATTTTGATGTAAAATTGTTGATACTATGATTGTGTAATTAGCATTAATGCTTAAGATATATTAATAATAGTAACTATTCAACAAGATTAGTAAATAAAAAACGAACATTAAGTTAAGCAGCATTATTTTTTATTGAAATAACAAAATATCTAAATTATTTTCGAAAAATACAAATTTAGGCAATTAATTTCTTTTGCTATAAAAATCTAACAAAATTCCAACTTTGGTAAATCAATATAACAATAGTGTCTTCTAATTAAATAAATAAATAAATGTAAATAAATAAATAAATAAAATAAAATAAATTATTATAAATAAAAAAGGAATAGAAATGTCTTGTGAGATCATGTAATAGAGCACCAAAATACACCTACAAATCAACACAATTCCGTACCCCAGCCGCGTGTTCGCATGTGTATTTGCCGTCGCCGCCGGTGCAACACTAAACTCGATACTGTATCTGATCTTGCATCTTTGCAAGGGGTGAGGTCCCCTTGCATCATACCTCCAGGTACTGAAACATCAGGACTTGCATGGCAACAGTAACATTAAAATATCTGCGTTTAGAAACTTTTCGGGTATGACATACCCAACCTCACTCACGCCGGGTTAAACACTCACTGAGTGGGCTCAAAGTTCATTTCATTTAACACTCATTTTAACACAATTATTCCAAATAATTTGTTCTGGTTTCTAAATATACAACCTGAATAAGTGACTTTGTGATCTAGTTTCTTATACTGGACTAGCAGCCCGCCCCGGATTCGCTTAGCTATAATTCTTTACACACACTCTCGTACACACTTTGAACGCCAAACTTATTTTGAAAATTTAATATAAACTATTTTTATCGGAGATAGTGTAGCTTTGGAAAGCTACCGGTTGAGTAGTTTTGGAACCTTCTTAATGCAAACAACCAAAAAAAATCTTTCCCGCTTTTAATATTATTATGGACTAGCGACCCGCCCCGGCTTCGCACGGGTGCAGTGAAAAAATGGTTATGGTGGGTTATCCCTAAGAGATAGACATTTACCATCGCGGACTTTTTTGTGGATTTTTGTAAGTTGTACAATACTGTAGTACATTATTTTGGTCTATCTCGTAGGGTTCAGCCAGCGTTTGCAATATAAGCGCAAAAAAACGTGCTTATTTACGACATCACATTAGAAACCTTTAAATTTATCAGTGTTTCTCTACTATATTATGCATTTTTTATACATACAAACCTTCCTTAAGAATCACACTATCTATTAAAAAAACCGCGTCAAAATCCGTTGCGTAGTTTTAAAGATCTAAGCATACATACGGACATACAGCGAAAGCGACTTTGTTTTATACTATGTATTGATAATGAATATGATTTTGAACTTGGTCCTATCAAATCTGTCTTTTTAATTCCTTAAGATTATATTCATTGCAAAAACACATATATCTTGAATGATATTATACGGATATTAACGTCTTCTTAAGTCGTAATTAGCTATGAATACCGATATATATCGAGTCAATTATTTAAGCGCGCTTTGTCATAACATTACATTTAATTAGCTAACAATATCAATACTATTTTTATTTACTTTATTAATAATATAGTGACTTTATGACCATTTAAGTCATCAAAAGATTGTACATAACGAGTCCTATTTAAAATACTAGGATTCTGTACCAACTCATCGACATACAACAAGCGTGTGGTGAAATTTTAGAAGTCTTATAGCATAAGCGATTGCAGTCTTTGTAAAAGGATTGTCTTTGTAAAAGAATTCAATATTGTCCCGATACTGCTTTGCTACATTGACAAGTAGAGAATTCCTTGTTGTATTAAGTACACTTTTTATACTTTATTAATTTCTGTTTCTTATGGAATCCCTTCTTGCATCACAAAACTGGAGTCTATTCTACGCTCTTTCACAAGATATCTTACGTTCGCGATCTCGGGAGTATCTTACCGATGTTTAATATGTTGATCGTCTGTCTTATTTTCATCTTGAGTCACTGACGGCTCGTTGGGCGAGACACGACTTGGTATTTTTATATAAAATTAGCGACCCGCCCCGGCTTCGCACGGGTGCAGTGAAAAAATGGTTATGGTGGGTTATCCCTAAGAGATAGACATATACCATCGCGGACTTTTTTGTGGATTTTTGTAAGTTGTACAATACTGTAGTACATTATTTTGGTCTATCTCGTAGGGTTCAGCCAGCGTTTGCAATATAAGCGCAAAAAAACGTGCTTATTTACGACATCACATTAGAAACCTTTAAATTTATCAGTGTTTCTCTACTATATTATGCATTTATTATACATACAAACCTTCCTTAAGAATCACTCTATCTATTAAAAAACCGCGTCAAAATCCGTTGCGTAGTTTTAAAGATCTAAGCATACATACGGACATACAGCGAAAGCGACTTTGTTTTATACTATGTATTGATACTCAACGAAATTATTGATAGTAGTATATCACTACACCTATCCTAAGCCAGGTCTCCTTGGTAGTACTGTCTCTATGACCAAGGTATCCTATCGTGAGGACTTTCTATACGCCATATTGTAGAACCAACTTGGGCTTAAATTCCCCAATAGTTCGTATATGTAGAGGCTACAGCGAGAAACTGACAAATTGCGAAGTCGATATATTTTTTGACAAATTGGTTTCTTATAAACAAAAACTAAGTAATTAATAGTAAATTAGTAATAATAGGAATATATAATTAAATAAGGAAGTGTATTTGATTTCATGGTAGTTTTTTTCAGTTTGTTTCTCTTTTAATATAAATGTTACATACAGCAACCTTAATGGACAATGTCGTGTAAATTTCTAATTGTCATATGTATAATATAAAATACTTTAGTTAAGTGGAATAATGATACTTATGATGTAAATGTATATAAATAAATATTGTGAAATAAAGGTTTCGATGTATACTACTACTTCTTGTTATACTAACATAAAGCACATATCTCAGATTAATAACTATTTTATTAGATTAGATAGGTGTTGTGGAATGAAGATCAAATTTATCTCTTGAGGAACGACTTTGATAAGTACTCCAAAGAGAACCTTCCTCATTAAAAATTACGAACGGCATAGAGAAACAACACACGACAAAGTAATTTTAACTTCCACAACAATGGAGGAGGACTCAAGGTCACTACAATTATGCGCGACGAGTTCCCGTCGGCAAATTGCAACCGCCTCAACGTTAAATTTAAAAATAATAGGTTGTCTCAACATAATGAATTGATTTCATAATTTGGAATAATTTTCATACATTGCCGTTAGATATTGAAACGATTTCGATAACGAATCGAACATGAACGATACTTTGTCTATACTCGTTTACGCCGGGCCTGGAGACCTATTTTTGAATTACGAATGCGACTTCGAAATCACCGCTGACTAAATAGTCAGCGGTGACTTTGAGGTCACGGATTCCTAAGCATCCAATTTTTGAAATTCGATCGCAGAGCTGCCAACATAGATAAAGTACACACATAAATGTAAGAGTTCGGTTCCACGCAGAATGTACCGCTGCCGGTTATTGCCGGCTTAACCATTATGGTTTTTATATATATTTATATACATATATATAAAAACTATAATGGTTAAGCCGGAAATAACTATATATATACTATATATAAATATATATATATTTATATATGTATAAGCTACATTCATATATATAGACTGAAAAATCAAACAAAACACAGATTAGATTTCCACAAGTATGACTTGATTACGAGTGGGTGAGGGCACTCGTAATGAAATCACACCTGTGGCTAAGGTAGTCACAACAATGATATTCAAAAATAAGAATTATTGAAAATCGGTGATTATTAGTCACATCGGTGATTTCTAAGTCGCATTCGTAATTCAAAAATAGGTCTCCTGTAGCGTTTCGTTAAACGCAAATTTGTAATTATCCGATACGATGTCGTTCGATACCGAATTGGCGTCGATTATAAAAGAACGCACATGATACTTTGGCCCTAGCTTAGGACCTTAATTAGGTAAAATGTTTAATTCGTATAATAACACTGTACATGCATTTGTTCAACGTTCTTGGGTAATTTAAAACACTCTCAGTGATTCTAAGCATTTCAAACAAAAAGTTAAATTTCTAGAATAAATCATGAAGTATTTGATTGATAATTTAGTAAAGTTATGGCAATTAATATTAAGTAACTTTAAAGAGTCTGGGGGTCAATTTGATTACTCATAGTATTTACAAAACAATTATTGAAAATATTGGATCAAATGCAGACTTCTTAGAAGATTGTTTCAAATCTGATTTCGTTAAAAGAGGATAATGGTGTGAAATAATACGACGGACTTTTGGAAGCTATAACCTATATTAAAAGTAAAAAATACTTTTCATTGCGCTAATTTATCAGAAATAAGGATTCTGCAAAAAACAGATTCTTATGTATATACGCCCTTAAGAGCATTATTGCAAGATCGAATATGAATTTCGACGAGCGACAACGAGTCGCGGTTTTGTTGCCTCTAGACTCCTTTCCTGAGGGAAAAGTAAGGCTAAGAATCCGTCACAAGAATTACAAAACGTGCCCAGCATACTCCCGTAGCCAAATGCGGCGCTGATTATGTAGGACTCCATGCCCGGAGGGGCGGCCCGGCCGATATGACCTACCAACTAAATTCAACCCAAAGCCTTGGTCTTAAAATGCATATCGCTTAAATGGAAGGAGTGTGACCGAACCCATAGGAGAGGGCACGACCAGCGCTGTCCTATAAAGAGGATACATGCGCTTGAAAAGGCACGGCACACCAAACTGGCTCCGTTCTGAATTAATTGATGAATTTAATTATGTTAAGCAATTGCAATTTACGCCCAGACCTTTTAATGCAAAGACATAAAAAGTTCTTATAATTAAAAAAAAATCGATTAATATTAAAGTAACAGTTTCATTAGATGAATGAAGGTTCTACATCTGTCGTTCTTAACATTGGCGAAATGAACTCTACTTCTAATTCTCTTTCTGAACTCATATCAAAGTCATTTATTCAAAATAAACAGTCACTATAACAACAAATAAACGAGTGATTATTACATTAAGTCGAGACGAATTTCTTTATTTCTCTACTTTCTTTCATATTGACATCTATATGAAGGCAAACGCGTCTAAAACTATACAGCAATGTGAAATCAAATTGTAGTAAGTTAATCAAAGGCACTTAAATTCAAATGAATATTTTGTTCAAAATTAAAAAAATCAACGCAATAGATTTGTCTCATTTATGTACATATGAGTATACGAGTAAGCGGCCATATTGAGAAAATATTATTTGTACTTTTTGTGTAACACTTAATATAATTCGAGTTAAATTCAATTGTCATTGCGTTTGAATGACAATTGAACTTTGTTCATAGACGATGATTAGCTTATGTTAAATATATGGCCCATCAGACACAGTTCATCAAGATTAATCTCATTGTTGAGATAGAATCTTTAATGTGAGCCTTAGTTAGATATAATCCAGCGCAGATAGTCACATGTTTGACGGCATACTATTTGCCAGTTAAATTAAACTATTTAGCACCTACTCGCGTAAATGTGTACAATTAACGTTAGACCTAAAACAGATATGTCCAAATGAATATAATCATTCTGTAATCATAGTTAAGAATTATAATCGTTTGAAATTCATAATGACGAGAAATTCGTATACAATGACGTGTCCTATGGAAGATTTTCTCTTGCGAATATTTATTTAAGAAGTTTCTTACTACAACTTTTCGCAGATACTTTAGAATTGCTTTTTTGTTATTCTGATATTATTTTTAAGTGTCGGTTAAGTATGACCTGGTTATTACATACGTATGTACATATAAACATACTACTGTACGCAAAAAGAGGGCGTTATAAGTTTAACATTTCTGTCTACTGACATAATCAACTTACCGTGGGAGAGCCATGCTTCGGCACGAATTGGGCCAGCTCGACTGGAGTGATGATACTATGGCCTCACAGAAAATAAATATAAAAAAATAAAAGTAGTAAAATAGCGCTTGCGCTGTGTTTCGCCGAGTGAGTGAGGGCACCGGAGGCCCAACCCTCCCATTCCCCCCTTATTCCCTTTCAAAAGACCGGCAACGCATCTGTGACTCCTCTGGTGTTGCATAGACACCCATGGGCAACGGTTATCGCTTACCATCAGGTGATCTGTTTGCTCGTTTGCTGCCCTATCCTATAAAAAAAATCGCTAGCTTCGCTTCCGAAAAAACCGAGCGGATGAAGCGATTTCAATTTAGCCTTTTTTATACTATGTAGTATGTGGCCATAAAAATATAAATAAAAAAAAAACTCCCTCCACTAAAACCTAACTTCTTCTTTCTTCTTTCAAAAGACCCCGAGGCGACGAATTTTTATTATACTCGTATATTTAAGTACTCTAACATTAAATTTCTTTTATTATTTTTTTAAGGGTTTTTAATGTTTGTTTTTTTATTATAATGCTATATATAAAAGAACCGCGTATGTCTATTTTTTGATATTGAATTATTTAAAAAAATAATTTTGTTTTCTGTTTGAGGAAAGTAGCTGTAAAATACCTGCAAAAAGGAAAACAATTACTTAATATTCGAAGTGTTTCAAACGAAAGCCGTTCATAAATCAATAAAAAAGCAACAATCTATACAAAGTAAGCCGCCATGTTTCTATTGTGAACTGACTTTGCAGAATGTACATAAAAAGTAGCGCGGGTTTTTGATTCAGGCAATCAAAAAGATCAAAAAGGTGATGGTCAAAATTTGTATGGAAGGTGGGCCTGAGTAATGTGCAGCGACGAAACTACCAGAGAAGAGTATAAATTATTGTAGATCATCTAGATAAAGATTGGATTTGAAATATCTCCCGTTTTTTTATAATTAATAATTTAAATTATTTAATACTAGCAAGTTGATGGAATGGCTTTGGGTAATGTCTTTGATCGAGTACTTTTATGGTTTTTTTTCATCTCATATTGATTTGTAAATGGTTTAAAATTATATGGCGTGAACGAATGCATTTTAATATAATTAATTTGCGCAAGACATGCTGTCAAAGTCGTATTAACAGCGGACGAGTGTCATCATTGGTCACAGACTATGTACATTCAGGGTGGTCAGTAACACAACATGTCTAGAACTTCATGAATTTGTTTGTTAACATTTCTTTTGTTAACTATATAACCATTTTTCAATAAGATTTAAATAAATTATTATTTTATATACTTAATTAAAACATTTTATCCACGTTTTGGGATATGTTTACTTGGATATCTAGGTACTTTCAAACATAATTTATTAACACAAAAAAACGGGGGATTTAAAAAAAAATATAATAAATTGTAAATTGATGAACATAAAATTACCTATCGATTGAGGCCCACTTTTTGTCCATGTCCTTTACACAAAAGACCAAATATATATCTATCAAATCTCCATTTACGTAAATTTTCACGTCCAAACCGCGTTTACCACAATATCCTCATGAATTAATATAAAAGTCACACACAAGGATATAAGTACCAATAACACGGGCAATACAATTTGTATTTGCGCTTATAATTTTTTTATGTTATTGCGTAGTGACGCAATATCGTTGTGAGAAACCGGACCTGAATTTAAATTACAGGAAAACGAAATTTTATGTCATTTACCTTATCACTACATTCTTAGTTATTCTAAAATCAAACACAAATCTCCGACCTACAATTAGAACGGGATCGTGCTATTAAGCCTACATAGCGCCATCCTATTCCAACCAAGATACAAGCGTTAGAGCATTTTATGAACATTGTATTTCATAGAGGTATAGAATTTATTAGAAGATGTGATCAGAGAGAGAAGTGATACTACGATAATTAGGCCGAATAAGTGTAATAAATAAATTAAAAAAACTATATCTCATATAGAATATTTTTGCACATAATATGAAACATAATTATAATATATAAAGGAAACAACCTTATTATTGCAACTCAAAAGTGTTTCCTTCTTTTTAAAGTCCATGCGATGAGTGCTTTGCTTACAAAGGGCGTGAAGCCTCTCAAGAAATTGTGGTGTTGAGATACTAGTGAAACCGATGAACTGTTAATTTTAAACAGACCAAAGATTAGAGAGAACAGAAAAAAAAATAATATATAAAGCTTTCTTCCAAAATATATAGAAATCTAAAGACAGAGAAAATATATAATTATGTAGTTGTAAGTTTGTAGTTATTGTATTTTATATAGATACTAGTAACACGCCTCGACTTGGCACCGCCATAATGCAATTTTCTAAACCATTACATGCATGTATTAAACATATAGTCTTCCAGTAAAATCAATATATCTATTATTAAAAACTGCAATAAAATCCGTTGCGCAGTATCAGATCGAAGCGTACAGACAGCTGAAGAGACTGTGGCGTTTAATTTGTAAAGACTGCACAATGAACGATGCACCCTACCAACCAATAGACTAGGTTACCATGCAGTAGGCCACGAGGCCAGGGTAAAGGGGAAGAAGGCTTAAAACCCTTTTTAGCGCACCGCGCTCTTGAGAAGCGCTCCTGAAAAGCATATATAATAGATCAATAGGTCCAAGCTCAAGGCAGTTTGTCCAGTGGAATCACCCTGGCTGGCCTGCCCACTATTTCATAAGGATTTTTTGAATAATATTGATGATGATGATTATCTGAAGACTAGCTGACCTAATCCTTCATATGGTATCGTAACAGTCGATGGCATGACTAATCTGTTACTGCGCGTGAGTTACGAAGCAATAAAACTAACACGACTTTGTTTTATGTAGCTAAATAACTGTTTGTTTTAACACTAAATAAAAATAAATAACGTTAAGTACAAGTAACCGCACGTAACTCTTGACTCCTAAAATAAAATAAACACCGATTTACAAATGCACTTATGATTCCATAAAGCATTGTTCAGTTCAATCGCCAGAATGAACCGTGACAAAGCACAGCCTTGCCCCCAAGGTGATCCAGCGCTAAAAACTGGCAGCGCTGTTGCATTTGTGTTAACTTTTTTGTCGTTCTGTCCCTTTGTCATTAGGTACGTGAAAGGTACTTTAAAAATCGAACTTTATTTATACGAATAAATTAATTAATTAAATTAATTCGTGAATACGATAAAATAAAATACTGTAGCACTTAGGAGTTGTTGAATAAAAGACTGTGGCACTCGTATAGGCTTACGTTGTGTCTACAAATTTGCTTTCGATTGCTGAATCACTTAGTGCTAACCTTACGCTGCTAATATAAGCGTATTCTATACAAAATTTTTGATTTTGCTTATTTTGTGTAGAATTTAAGATAAACCATGTGAAAATAAATCACACTTCCCAAGTTCCAAATTTTCTGTCAGTTAATTTCACTTGCATCGTTATATTTTATGAGCATAACATTGATTATTTTTTCTTTTTTATATGCTAGGCGCGGCAGATGACCTCCTCCCGCCTGATGTTAAGCGGTGAAAGAGGCCCAAATGAGATGACAGATAGGATAGTGACTTTACTCCACTCTCCTACCTGCCCTATCCCTGCCGGCCCAAAAGATGCCTTTTCACGCCTCTTTTGAAGGAACCCATGTTGTAGGATGTAGGAAACACATACGCAGGCAGAGAATTCCAAGTGCGGGAAGTACGGCAGAAGAAGGAATCTTGAAATTTCTTAGTGCGGTGTGGAATGGGGGACGTAGTGTACGGATGGCTCCGAAGACCCTTACGTGTGTTTCTATAAAGGAAAGGAGAGGGAGGGATAAGGCTAAAGAGTTCTTCAGAGCATTCCCCATGAAACATCCGATAGAAGGCGCTAAGAGAGGCGATATCACGACGAAGTTGTAGAGGCTCTAGGGTGTCGGTTGCCTCTACATCGCCGATTATGCGGATTGCGCGCCGCTGCAATCTGTCCAGAGCTTCAAGAAGATATTGAGCGGAGCCGTCCCATAGGTGCGAGCAATATTCCACACAGGACCTGACCTGAGTTTTGTAAAGCAGGCAGAGTTGGTCCGGGGTAAAATACCGTCGCACCTTGTTCAGGACACCGAGTTTCCATGAGGCAGTGGTTATGACGGATTCTATGTAGTCTCTGGTATTCAGATCGCAGCGGATGCTCATACCAAGCAAGGTGATGATGCTCTGGGCGGGAAGAGTAGCGCCCTGAAGACAGGGAAGGGGGAGGAAAGGTGACTTTTTAGCCGAGAACGCGCACTTCTGAGTTTTCTTAGCATTGAACTCAACGAGATTGCTGGAGCCCCATTCGGAGATGAGATCCAACGTCCCGTTGAGCTCTGTAATAAGGTTCTGCCTGTCCCTGCTAGTATTGTCTCGCGTGGCCCCTGAGCTTCCATGATATCCTCCGTGCACTGTACTATCATCTGCATAGCAATGTATACTACCCAGGGAGAGCATGTCATTGATATGCAGAAGAAACAATGTCGGGGATAAAACGGAGCCCTGCGGAACACCAGCGTTGACTGTCAGTTATCGACGACAACGCGAATTCTTCGCTCGTGGAGGAAGCTAGCAGTCCATGTACAGAGCTCCGCGGGCAATCCGTATGCCGAAAGCTTGGAAAGGAGAGCCTTGTGCCATACTCTATCGAAAGCTTTAGCAATATCGAGGCTAATAGCCACAGACTCACCGCGCTTGTCGATAGATTCTCCCCATGTGTGCAAAAGGAACGCTAAAAGGTCACCTGTTGACCGATTAGGACGAAACCCATACTGACGGTCATTGATTAGCGAGTGACCTTCTAGGTGTCGAATCAGCTGAGCATTCAATATCCTCTCCATGACATTGCACAGAATAGAGGTAACGGCTATAGGGCGATAGTTAGCCGGATCGGAACGGTCTCCCTTTTTGGGACCGGCTGCACATTGGCTTCTTTCCAAGATTTCGGCACACAACCAGCAGAAACGACAGGCGGTATAAACGCGTCAGGACTGGAGTCAACTCCGCTGCACACTTCTTGAGCACGATCGCTGGAACGCCATCCGGACCACTCGCTTTCCGAGTATCGATCGACTGAAGCTCCGCTCGCACATCACGCTGTCTTATGCGGATCCCGGGCATGGAAACGCCACAATGGGGGAGTGTCGGAGGTTGTGCACCACAGTCGTCGACACAAGAATGAGCCGCGAACATTTTCGCCAGGAGGTCGGCTTTCTCCTGCGGCTGATGAGCGAGAGAACCATCGGCGCATCTCAGCGGTGGCAGCGAGGGTTGTTGCAGAAGTTGGATTGCACAGCTTTAGTCAGGCGCCAGAAAGAACGGCTACCAGTAGGGTGCGTTAGCAGTTCCTGACCAACCTGGCAACGCGCTGAGCATCCGCTCTGATGAAAGCCCTCTTGCAAGACTTGGTGGCATTATTGTAGGCTGTTTTCAGTAGGTTAGTGTTGGGATCCCCGGTTGATCGACCTCTGATCAAGCGCGGTATGCAAGCTGTTTGTTTTCAACAGCGGACGCACACTCGCGGTTGAACCAGAGGTTTCGTCTGCCTCTGCTGACGAGGTTGGAATACGGAATATAGTATTCCATTCCTAGCAGGATCTCGTCAATATTCCAACTATGCGCTTAAACTGACAATAAAGTATTAAAAACGAAAATAATACTTTCCATGTCTGTTATTATAAATATTGAGAGATACGATAAAACGGAATGAGGGAATTAGATACACGTTCGAAATATTTATGAAATAACATGAATGAAATATGTCATTTATTTTTTTTCGTTTGTCTTGTATAAATAGTTTATAAGTAGAAATATTACACTCCTCATTTGTTATCCTCAAAAAAAGTGACCTAAACAGAGTGTGAAAAATACTGACTCAACTTTAATTTACTTGAAACTCAATGCTGCGATCAACATGGCCTAAGACTTTCCGCTCTCAATGCTAGTCGCTCAGTCGCTTAGTCACTCTCTAAATACTAGACTAGTATTTTTACTCTGTTAACATTATCTTCTCATTTATCACGAAATGTTCCGCTTAAAGGTGAGGGCACAGAAAAGTCATCATTAAAAAATCTGCGATGTAGAGAATTAGCATCATGTTCATTTAAATGATGCTCTTCTATCAAACATTCATTTCGTATCTAAAATCTATATCCTAGATATCTGAAAAACTGCTATTCGGTCTCTCAAGTCAAGCATTGTGAATCCAGATAATCAATTCATACATTAAAATAGTATTATTGCATTGCTCAATATATTTGCTTTATGTTTAGTAAAATCAATTTAATAAAATGAATAAGTATCGTAAAAATCAAGTCATCGAAATCTTTGTCATTGATTTTTATGCCATCATACATATCTTTAAGCAGCCATTTGCCATTTTTATACCGTCCTTTGTGCAAATCATAATGAAATTTTATTTAAGCGACATAAAATTTATGTGTTTTCGTCAACGTAGGAAAACATACAAATGTAAGCGCTTACCCCTTAAGATTGATATCTTAAGAGGTAAGCGCTTAAATTCCTTACAGTGTTATTGACCTAATGGTCAATAACACTAAGGAATTTTGTTGACATACGTACACACAATCGGTCAAAACATACCTACTATCAATTCACTACTATCGGATACTTGAAAATGTAATTTATATCGCAGTTCATTGGTATTACGTCCACAATAATAATTTATATAATTTTATAAAAGCATAGTTCATCGTCATCGTCATTTCAGCTAAGACACGTTCACCGCTGAACATATACCTCTCCCAAGGATAGGGACTCCCATCACGTTGGCTCTACATGGATTGGTAGAGAGCGCCAGAGCTTTGTTTGTTGGAAAGCAGTATGTATTGCGAGCAGATAAGATTGACTTGTGTCCCATCAGTGTTTCGGAAGCCTTTACGCTAGAAAGTGACATTGTGAAGACTAAAAAGATAGTTTCACTGTAAACACAAAATTATCTGCTGTCATAAATTCAATCATTGGTTTATTATCTTAGATCTTTTATTTTAAATGAAGTAGCGTTAAAATCAAAACGCGGTGTCATAAATGTATGTATCATTGCAATATTTTATTACGTTGAGCTATAGAAGAATATATTCTAATTGTATTTTTTAATTGATTTATTGTTTATTTAAAAAAGTACAATTTTATCTATTCATTAACGCAGAGAGAATTATATAGGTTTACATATATATGTGAAACTGTCATGTTATCATATTTGTACTAATATATCACCGTCCTTAGACTTTTTTTTCGTCATCTAGCTCATATGCGTCCTTATCAAGAGGAACGAGCCTACCCTAACTATCAAAAAAAAAACTAAACTTTATTCAACATATAATTTTACAGTCACTTTTTTTAACGTAAGAGAACGTTAGAGATCAATAACTTTCTACACGGATTAATACAAACAATTTTTTTTATTCCATTTTTTTCCCTACCATCCCGGTAGTGAATCCTCATAAGGGGTGCGCTACTATTGTAGTCGTCTTAATAACTTCTTGGTGCTCGGACGACCTTACACCGGATACCATCCGCGCCCGGTCTACGGCGGGTGGTTATGCTGGACTCTAGCAGAAGGCCAGCTTACCAACTAAACACTACCTACAAGCCTTTGATCGGGCAGAAGATTTGAGACCTTATCGGCTTTGAACTAAAGTGCCCGCCTTCCAGAGCGGGCAGTGCATAATACAAAAACAAAAAAATATGGTACTCTACAACTGTGTGGCCGATTAGACCTTAGTTAACCACGCTCGCCCAGGTTGGATTGGTTGACCACATATACATACCACATATACATACCACATATACATAGGGAAGAATATAGGATATATATTAAGTAACCAGTTAGGTGAACCTGTTATAAACAATTGTATGCCGGGTTCTAACTTTCATAATATTGTCAGCAAAATCTCAGCTTATGAGTTCAATTGTAATGACAGTTTAATTATATTATTAGGAAACGTGAGTGGTGTGAACAAGAATTCACTTAAGCACCTCTACACTGTTTTAAGTGATTTAAAAATTAATAGGGTATTATGTTCTCATTTCCCTATTGTCAAAGTTTAGGCAAAAAGAAAAATAATTTTATATTTAAACTAGACGTCGCTTGCTTGCCGCGGGGTGCAAGCACCCCGCGGTGGGGTGGTCCATCCTGACTGTTTATTGAAGGAAAGGGTGGTCTGTCAAAATTGGTGTGAAAATGTCGTCTTTTTTGTCACAAAAATCAAATAAAGTACAAAACTGTGTACGGTTGTAAATACACTTAGAAGCTCACGGTGAGTCTGGTCGCTTGAGTGCCGGTGGTGTGGCCTATCCCACTGCTGAAAAAAAACTTGGCGGTCGGTCGAAAATTGGTGAAAAATTGTCTCCATTTAAGTCAAAACAAACTGAAAAAGCGTGTGCAGTTTAAAATGCACTAAGAAGCTCACGTCGATTGAAGTCGCGTGAGTGCCGCGAGGTGCACGCACCTCGCGGTGGTGTGGTCTGCCCCACATGGCTGTCAGTTAAAAATTGGGAAAAATTGTCTTCACTTATGTCTTATGAAACTACAAAACCGTGTACGGTCGCAAGAACACTAAGAAGCTCACGGTGAGTGTGGTCGCTTCAGTGCCGCGAGGTGCGCGCACCTCGCGGTGGTGTGGTCTATCCCACTACTGAAAAAAAAATTGGCGGTCGGTGGAAAATTGGTAAAAAATTGTCTTCATTTAAGTCAAAACAAACTGAAAAACCGCGTGCAGTTGAAAACACACTGAAAAACTCTTGGCGCTGGTGGTCGCGTGAGTGCCGCGAGGTGCGCGCACCTCGCGGTGGTGTGGTCTATCCCACTATTGATAAAAAAAAATTGGCGGTTGGTCGAAAATTGGTATAATTGTCTCCATTTGTGTCAAAAGAAACTGAAAAAGCGTGTGAAGTTTAAAATACACTAAGAAGCTCACGTCGATTGAATTCGCGTGAGTGCCGCGAGGTGCGCGCACCTCGCGGTGGTGTGGTGTAGCCCACATGAAAAAGAAACGGCAGTCGGTCGAAAATAGGTGAAAAATTGTTTCCATTTGTGTCACAAGAAAATAAAAAAGTTTGAGGGTGTAAATACTTTGAGAAACTCACGGCGCTGTTGGTCGCGTAAGTGCGGCGGTGGCGTTGCTACTATTGAGATTTTCAAATAAAATCTTGTACAGTTGCAAAGCGGTACAAAAGCATATCGAGGTAAGTAAAAAAAAAAAAGAAATTGTCATTTTACTATAACACACATTTGATTCCGTTCTACTCTTAAAATCCTTTCATTTGATACCCATATAGTGAAAATCGCAAAAAAATGTCAGTCGCCATGTTGGATCGGCGGCCATATTGAAATTTTAGAAAAGTCAATTACGTCGTCGTATTCTACTCGTCAAGGCCTTTCATTTGATACCCATGAAGCATGGGTTGGAAAACAAAAGCGGTCCGCCATTTTGAGAGCGGCGGCCATTTTGAATTTTTTTCATTGTTTCTAACGTGGCTGTATAAGACACTCAAAACCCTTTCATTTGATACCCATGAAGCATGGGTTGGAAAACAAAAGCGGTCCGCCATTTTGAGAGCGGCGGCCATTTTGAATTTTCATCAATGTTTCTAACGCGGCTGTATAAGACTTGCAAAACCCTTTCATTTGATACCCATATTGTAGGGATTACATTACAAATGTCATTTGGCGTTTTTGGACCGGCGGCCATATTGGTTTTTTAACGTTGCCACCAATTGGCTTCGATAGTGCTAAAAAAATCCTTTCATTCGATACCCATATCACCGTACCGGATTGAAACCCGCGAGAATATAACAAAAAAAGAATATTTACCATTACAAAATGGCCGCCAGCGCCGCCGCCATCTTGAAAATGTCAAATGTCAATATTTTTCCGGTGTAGTAGAATAAGCCTCCACATCGGTCGAGCATAACTGCAGGCGCGCAACTGTCATAGGTTCGCGTCGAAAAATTCGCAAAGTCGCCGAAGCCGAAATCTGCCATAGCGCCCAGTGTTGCCATATATCTGGCCAAAATGGTGGTAAAAATGATCAGCGAGGCCCGATCGACCCGGCCATGTGAAAAAAAATCGAAAATCACGCGATTTACGTTCTCCCCAAAATCGGGGAAATTGCCCCAAAATCGCGGTAAATTACCCCACCGTTCGATGCAACTCACCGAGCACTACAAAAGGTCACCCGGGGTTGTCTGTCGAAAAAGGCCGGCAACCCCGCGAAAACCGCGTTTTTATTTTTTCGAAATTGCAACTTTTTACAAAATGGCCGCCGGCGGCGCCGCCATCTTGAAATGTCCGAGTTTCGGATTTTTCCCAATATCTGCACCATATACGGGGTGGAATGACGTTTGTCCCGCGTCTGCAGCTCACCCCGATCTGGGAGATCAATTCGGGTCAAATTCGGTCTGCGAAAAGTTTCCAACCTCCGTGGAGGCCAGTGTTGCCAGTGGAGAAAAATGAAAATACCAGAAAGTCATAGAGGCCCCGCCGGCCTATAGGCCAATGGTACGGAAAAAATCCAAAAGTCGTTATTTCGATTTTCGCCTTTCGGGGCCCCTAGGGGAAAAACTACCAAAAACGGTAGAAATTTTCTCCCACCTGGCATCACTGCTCGCCGAGCTCCACCCCCGCCCGGAACATTTCACCCCGGTCGGAGGCCGCCATCTTGGCGAAAATCCGGTCCGAAAATCGCGTCAAAATTGGCGATCCAAGATGGCCGCCGGCGCCGCCGCCATGTTGTTTTTTTTGCCGCGCGCCGCAAATTTCCCGAAAGTCGAGGACAGTCCCGACCACACGAAAAAAGAAAATCCCGGAAAAAAGCAAACGCCGCTCGGTCGACGGTCGCAAACACGGGTCGAAACGGGTTTTTTCAGTCCAAGATGGCGGCGGCGCCATTTTGTTTTTTCGCAGTTTGACAGCGGCACCGCATCCCCGCTACAGTAGGAAACACCCCCACCAAACGCCGTTAAAAACGGAGGCCGATTTGGAAAAAGTTGACATTTCGCGCCGGCCGCCATCTGGATTTCAAAATCGGGCTTTATCCGGGTAGATTGGAAAAAAAATCTAAAAAAAAATTCCACCTAACATCAAAACACCCTAAACAACCTCTAAACACCCTTAAAAACACCCCTGATCAGTCAGTCAGTGAGTGAGTCAGTGGTAATCGAGCTTTATATTATATAGGAAATTGAAAATATATAGGAGATTGAATTGCATGTTGGATACCATGACTCAATACATGGAAAATATTCATATTATTGACATTAACCAATTATCAGATATAACAAATAATTTCTTTTTAATTAAGGATAGAATAAGTCTGACTACATTTTACAAAAAACGATTAGCAATGGTGCTAAAATATTACTTTTTAACTTCAGCCAAGAACTTGGCTGCTAATTTACAAAATGACAATGCTTTTATTGAGCAACATATAGAATATAATTTCTTGGAATCTGTTCCAAAGAATTTAAATTAAATAATAAGACAACAGAGATTATCTCTGGCTCTTTAAAGACAATAGAAAAGCCTCATTATCTACGAATTGTACATCAAAATATCCAAGGCTTTTCTGGCAAAGATTTAGAAATTAATTTGTTGTTAACATGTGAAAAAGTTGATATATTGTGTGTTACCGAACATTGGCTTAAGAACTATGAATTAATCACCTTTGATAATAATTATAGTATTGTAAGCTCATATATTAGACAATCTGCAATAAGAGGGGGTCTTTAATCATATTAAACAATGTATTGCATTATAAAGAACGCAAAGATGTTGTATCACTTTCCATTGAAAGAGTTATTGAAATATCGTGTGTGGAGCTTAACAATCTTATTATAGTGTGTATCTATAGGCCCCCATCTGGAAGCTATATAGAGTTTGAATCCACCATGGAGGATGTTTTGCAATTAGTGTGCAGGAAAAATAAGAATGTAATTGTATGTGGAGATTTTAACATTAATATTCTAGATATATCACCTCTGTCCCAAAGGTTTATTAATTTATATAAATCATTTGATCTGCATCACGTATTTAACGAGCCAACTAGAATAACACCCACATCAGCTACCTGCTTAGATAATATTTTTTGTAACTGTAAAGTAATTGAATCTGTTGTAATAAACTACATTAACTCTGACCATAGTGGACAACTAGCCTGTATTGAGCACCATCATGTTAGCCCTAAAACGGAATTGATTTGTAGACCTATATCCCAGGGAAGGTTATGTAAATTTAAAAAAAAAATAACATCTCAAATTACATCTTTGCCTACTGTTGGTGGAGATGCTAATAATTTATATAATAATTTATTTAATTTAGTAAGAATGGAAAGCAACAATATGTTCCCACAAAAGGTTGTAAAATTAAACAACAAAAAGAAATTTAGTGACTGGGCTACTCCAGGCATATATAAAAGCAGGAGAACACTTTTTGAATTATATGCTTTAAAAACTACTTCTGTCGACCCTGCCTTTTTAGATTATGTAAAAAATACTCAAAGACTTTTAAAAATGTTTGTTTATGTGCTAAATCTTTATACATATCAAATAAAATAAATATGTCAAAGAACAAAGTTAAGACTACATGGACTATAATAAATCAGGAAACGGGAAAAAGTAGAAGCTCTGGGAACTCTTTCTCTTTAGAAATTAATAATAAGACTATCAAGTCGGACGATGCAGTTGCGAATGCATTTGTTGATTATTTTTCTCAAATTCCTGCTATAACTACCAGTAATCTTAACTCATCTCCTAGTTTAGCCGTCACCCTCCTGGAGTCAAGTGTGAATAGGTGCAGTGAATCATTCAAATTTAGCCATATTGATGCTTCTTCAATTAAGAAAACATTCCGTTTACTTAACAAGAAGAAAACTGAAGATCTCTGGGGTATATCAACTCACATAATTCAATCTGTCATCGATGAATTAGCCCCATTGTTAGCACAAATTTTAATTCTTGTATTGATGAGGGTATCTTTCCTGATCTAATGAAATATAGTAAATTAATACCACTTTTCAAATCGGGTAACAAAAAAGATCCCTCAAATTTTAGACCTATATCCATATTACCTACTTTCAGCAAAATCTTCGAGAAAGTTATTTACAATCAACTAATAGGTCACTTGAGAACAAACAGATTCATGCATGAAAGCCAATTCGGCTTTACCAAAGGTAGATCCACTACCGATGCCGGAACTGCACTTATGAAACATATTTTTGACGCATGGGAGGGCAAGCGGGATGTAATTGGAGTGTTTTGCGACCTTTCCAAAGCGTTTGACTGTGTGAGTCATGAAACGCTTTTAAGTAAACTTAGACATTATGGTGTCTCGGATGGAGCTGTTAGCCTTTTAAAATCTTATTTATCAGACAGATTGCAGAAAGTCGTTATTAATAGATCAGAATCTGCTAGCTCGCCTATAACTATGGGGGTTCCCCAGGGATCAATATTGGGTCCTCTACTGTTTCTAATATATATAAATGACCTTCCTTACTACATTACAGAATCGTGTGAGACAGTATTGTTTGCAGATGATACTTCTTTACTATTCAAAGTTGATAGACAAAAGGAATGTTATGACGATGTAAATAGTGCTCTCTCGAGAGTTCTGTATTGGTTCACAACTAATAATTTGTCTTTAAATTCTAAGAAAACAAAATGTATCAAATTCTCTTTGCCCAATGTAAGGCAGGTTGATACTAGTTTAAATATGAATGGTGATGTCATTGACTTGGTAAATAATACTAAATTCTTAGGCATTACGTTAGATTCACGACTACAGTGGGATCCACATATTGAAACTTTGGCAATCAAACTTAGTTCAGCGGCGTACGCAGTAAAAAAGATTAGACTTTTAACTAATGTTGAAACGGCAAGAATTGTTTATTTCAGCTACTTTCATAGTGTTATGTCCTATGGACTGCTGCTATGGGGATCAGCGGCTAACATTGAAAGTATTTTCCTTTTACAAAAAAGAGCGATTCGTGCTATTTACTGTTTACGGGCTAGAGAATCCCTAAAAGAATTGTTCAAAGAAATTAATATTTTAACTTTAGCTAGTCAATATATATATGATAATTTAGTTTTTGTATATAGAAACTATAATAAATTCAATAAAAACAGTGATCTACATAATGTGAATACTAGAAACAAAAATAAACTTGCCGTTCCAATGTTCAGACTCCATAAAACTAGCTGTTCGTTCTTGGGGAAATGTATATCTATGTTTAACAAACTTCCGCAAGGTGTCATTGATTTGCCTTTATATAAATTTAAAAACCATATCAAAAAGACACTCATGAGTAAAGGTTATTATAAAGTAAGTGACTATCTAAATGATCACAGTATTTGGGAATAGGGACACTATTCATAGAGCCATGTTTGGTAACATTATTTATAATATTGTATTTTATTTATATGTGTATGTAAACATACATACGACTGTAATCGTATTAGGTATGATTGTATCTTATACTATGTTGTATTTTTATATTATATTATTATAATTATTAACATTGAAAAGAGGAGATAAAAAAATAGACCTTCAGAGTTTCTTGCCTGTTCTTCTCGAGAAGGCTCTCCCAATTTCCGAACAGGTGTCGAGTCAATATATTTTTTCTTTTTTTTTTCCTTATTCGTACGTACGGACAAGGTTTTTGTTTTTTTTTTTATTACTTAAGCTTTTTTTGTTGTTTTGTTGACGTCAATAAGTGCCTGTAAAGGTCTATGTTGAATAAATATTATTTTGATTGATTGATTGATACATTAATTTCGTCGCAGGTTCATGCAGGTTCCGTTCAAACATACATGGCAGGATCGACCCCAGGCTCCCTGAACAATCCGATTAGTAGACCAGAGCTGGGATCACAACACCACCGACGCTTTACCACGTAGTGTAAAAGAAAATAATTAAACAAAAATATTCCGTTTTTCAACTTTCACAAACTAGTCGACAACTTTGAACTGAACTTAATGGAATAGCTGCCGCATATTTGAAGAGCCATTGTGATTACAACTAAACCTTACTCTAAACCCTCATGTATAAATTTTTATAACAATATTCCACATAGTGTAGCTGAATTGCCTTTTCCTAACTTCAAGGTACGTGTTAAAAAGACGCTAATGAGTAAGGGCTATTACAAAGTCAATGATTATTTAAATGATGCCAATGCTTGGTGTTTATTTGAAGACATTTTATTCTAAAGTGTAAATATTTGATTTTCCGTATAAATTGAAAACATATTTGTACGTTGTATGATAACGACATAATTTATTGAAAATGTTGTTATTACTTTTGATAAGATAAGTTTCTTGCGCTCATTCTTCTTATGTAGGTAAAAAAAATTGTAGGAAGGTGGTAAGGAAAAAAAATTGGACGATTCAAAAGAGCTCTATAAAGTCATATATGAATAAAGTTAATTTTAATTTGAATTTGATGATAAATCATAATATTACTTATATTCCTCCACCAATGAATAAGTCGGGTCTTACGACATCGGCATACACAGCTAGAAAGAGAGCAGTGACACAGTTATTCTAAATTATTCGCCACACAAATGTGGTAAGAACCATGTTCAAAATACTGTTTATAGAAGAACAGAAAAATATTTTAAACACAAAATACACACATGACATACAAATCTCAAATTATGTTGATACAACTATTGTAGATATACTCAGCTATACAGTACACATATAATGAAGCAATAGGAATCAAAGTGATCATATAAATTACTACATTATTTGACAGATTACGGACAAAGCTACCTTTTGTTTGCTGATAGTAATGAGTTTGACTAACAACACCCAACTGCTCATACAAGTATACTCCAGACTTGAATTGTTATGAGAACGAAGGAATATTAGTGATTACTTAGAAATAATTTTTTATATGATATTCTTTTCAATATGGACAAGAAATAACATCATAATGTAAACAAAGCTAAGAGTAAGTTATATAATTTGACTTTGTCTGATGCACATTGAGTAATATTTTTTAATGCGATATATTGTCTACTAGTCTGTAAGTGACTATCTAAATGATCACAGTATTTGGGAATAGGGACACTATTCATAGAGCCATGTTTGGTAACAACATTATTTATAATATTGTATTATTTTTATATGTGTATGTAAACATACATACGACTGTAATCGTATTAGGTATGATTGTATCTTATACTATATTGTATTTTATATTATATTATTATAATTATTATCATTGTAAAGAGGAGATAAAAAATAGACCTTCAGAGTTTCTTGCCTGTTCTTCTCGAGAAGGCTCTCCCAATTTCCGAACAGGTGTCGAGTAATTTTTTTTCTTTTTTCCTTATTCGTACAAACAACGGACGTACTGACAAGGTTTTTCTTTTTTTTTTTTAAGCTTTGTTTTTTTTTTTTTGTTTTGTCTGCTGACGTCAATAAGTGCCTGTAAAGGTCTATGTTGAATAAAGATTATTTTGATTTTGATTTGTCAAATAAACAGACCTATCTACCTGATGGTACGAGTTAGTGGATGGACAGCAACGTGAACGTGTTAGAGAAAGAAATAAAACAAATAAATAAATATTTCTTACATAACAATTCGTGTACCCCAAAGTAAGCTAGTTCTATAAGACTTATGTTATGGGATCAAGGGTAAAGGATAGACATACATATATAAATATGTTTGATAGAAATATATTTTAACAACGATTACTAAAGGACATCTGCCCCTACCAGCATTCGAACCCGTAACCTCACAGATAGCGACA
This sequence comes from Scirpophaga incertulas, assembly GCA_036419045.1. Lineage (NCBI taxonomy): Eukaryota > Metazoa > Arthropoda > Insecta > Lepidoptera > Crambidae > Scirpophaga > Scirpophaga incertulas. The sequence continues at coordinate 6,094,165 of CM071637.1, read as the reverse complement.
CCTTGAAACCGCTGTGACCACTCAACTACGGCCATAGGTAAGACACAGATACCCAAGCTGATAAATCAGCAGAATCAATCTGATATTGTGATGATACCAAATTGGCACAGAACAATGTATTTATGCAGACAATCAACAATGATAAAAAATAGCAGAGCTCTGCTTATAATTCGATGCTAATGGCATGTTACCGCTAGACGTTCAAGAGGCGTACTTATTCCTGTACCATTCAATTTCTGCTCAAATGTTATTTTAATTATATGCCGTGAGCGAACAAAGCGTTTAGGAACAATCGCAAAACTTTGTACTGATCACAGATTTTTTCTTGCCTTTTTTATCTACACAAATCCGTACATCTATATCTATACTAATATTATAAAGAGGAAAGATTTGTTTGTTTGTTTGTTTGTAATGAATAGGCTCCGAAACTACTGGACCGATTTCAAAAATTCTTTCACTTTTGGAAAGCTACATTATCCCCGAGTAACATAGGCTACTTTTTATCCCGGAAAAATCGACAGGTCCCACGGGATGCGCAATAAAGGCTTCGCTCAAAAACTACTGCACAGATTTTCATGCGGTTTTCATCAATAGATAGAGTGATTGTTGAGCAAGGTTCTGCGGTATTTTTTATCTCGGAAAAACGGATAGTTCCACGGGAAGCGGGATGAAACCTTCGCGCCATAAACCGAATTCCGCGCATATGTAGCCGTGGGCCTATAGACCCAATCCCGAAATCCACGCAGGCGAAGCCGCGGGCAGAAAGCTAGTAACGAATAAAACATGTGGAGAGAGGAAGCAACTTGAATATTGAAGCTGGTGAAACCCTTCAATTTTTTGCTTGCCCGACCCTGTTGCCTCGAATGAAACGCGATGATATAGTACAAACCTATATTATAATTACGATTTCAATTTTTTACAATTTTTCTTGCTACGTTGCATTTATTATTACCTATTTTGTAATATCATCAAACCTGTATTCCTGAATATGTACGATTATAAATTCTAAAATAATTTATGAAGACGAAAATGAACAAGCAAGCTTTGAGCATGTTCGTTTTATTATAAACCACAACTTTACTTTTAAGCTGGATTATGTTTAGAATAAGCTCAATTAAAAAACGTAAAATTTTAGAAACTTACAGAAGCGACTTATTTTTTTAATTTTACAGTATTAATAACAAAAAGAAATAAACGATTAGCTGCCTCATAGACATTACCGCTTAAACGCTATTGCCAGTGAACTTTTTACCAGAAGTAGATTCTAAACATTGGTATCTGCAAGAGTAGCTACATCTGACGTGTTTCTGCAGGATAATTCTACGAGTTGTCTCATTTCGATCTTGAATTGAAGGTTGATATATGACAGGAAAATTAATAGTTATTCAAAGATCTACAAAATTTTATCACAAAGTACATTGATAACTACGGACATAAGATGAATAACCGCAATTGTTTTATTATTTTCTTCTACTTTTTTGTATTCAATCTGTAACAACAATGCAACAATGCTTTGAGGACAGCTGTGAAATCTCTCAGTTGTAAACTTGACACTATTGTATATACCAACTGTTAATCTTACAAGTAGTGATTAAGGTCAACGACCGTTTGTTGATCACTGACTTAGAATCATCGAAAGACATTCGTTGCGAGTGGAACAACAAACAAGAAAGATTCGCTGATATTCTGCGCTCAGTTTTTGTAAAGCTATTGTTTCATCGTCGAGATATGTGCATCATTATGTCATTAAATCGATTATTATGTCATTTTAATACACCTTTTTGATTCAAATTTGACATCAGAAGAATTCAAGAGGTGTGAGCATTTTGATTTTTCAGTAATTCTCTATCGGAAATTCAAAGCTACCGAATTTAACGTTACGTGTTTGAATAATCGGAAACTGATTCAGGTCATGTTGCCAACTTTAGATTATAACGTTTGCTTAACTTTGTGTGCTGTGGGATGCGAGAGGCTTTTTATGAGTAAGTTCAAGCGTAATTTGATTTTTGCTTGTTTCAATAACATATTGATTTAATTCTATGTATGCGCTTTCAGTAAATATATCATCTTTTATCTTTTTTCTTTATTATCACCTTGCATGTTTGTAGTAAGAAGACCGTGTCGTTCTCCTTATTCTTAATAGAAATTGTATCCAGATTAATAAATTATTTGTCCTACTCGGTGATCCGGCGTCAAGTAGGTTAGTAAGCAATTCATTGAACCTGCATTTTCTATTTAACTCCGGCATTTATACATAACATCCGTCATCAAGTAGGTCAGTAAGCAATTCATCGAACTGGCATTTTCTATATAACATCCCGCATTTTCTATATAACTCCGGTATTTCCTATATAATATCCGGCATCAAATAGGTTAGTAAGCAATTCATTGAACCTGCATTTTCTATTTAACTCCGGCCCTTTATACATAACATCCGGCATCAAGTAGGTCAGTAAGCAATTCATCGAACTGGCATTTTCTATATAACATCCCGCATTTTCTATATAACTCCGGCATTTCCTATATAATATCCGGCATCAAATAGGTTAGTAAGCAATTCATTGAACCTGCATTTTCTATTTAACTCCGGCCATTTATACATAACATCCGTCATCAAGTAGGTCAGTAAGCAATTCATCGAACTGGCATTTTCTATATAACATCCCGCATTTTCTATATAACTCCGGCATTTCCTATATAATATCCGGCATCAAATAGGTTAGTAAGCAATTCATTTAACCTGCATTTTCTATTTAACTCCGGCCCTTTATACATAACATCCGGCATCAAGTAGGTCAGTAAGCATTGTCTATATAATATCCGACGACAAGAAATTTGTCAAGAATATGTATAATATATATATATATTATATATATATATATATTATACATATATAAATAATATTGGTAGAAATATATTATTACAACCATGACTAACATGAAAATGCTCGCATTCATCACATAAATATCTGCTCCCACCAGGACTCGAACCTAGGACCTCGCAGATAGCGACACCTTGAAACCAGTGTACTTACCACTCAATTCGGAGCTCGACAAATATTAACATTCTGTTTCATCATACTTTTTATACAAAACGCACTCTTGTACATATTAATAAATTACGCTTACATTTCGGAAGCAAAGAATTCACAGAACTTAATACAATATGTAATCGTATCTACCAACCCTATACCTTTGGTATGTCTTTCCAATAATTATCCTCTGCAAATACAGATTGCAATAGTCCACTTAACTTCGACGGAACTGAGTCCCGTGAGTGGCGTAAGATCCAATCTATGACCTCAGTTCATAACACAATCGGCAAACTAACTCAAGGTTGGGCATTGTCGCGAATTGATTCAGTGTTGTATTTGTTCACGTTATACTAAAATGGGTCAGTTAATTTACTACCAATGTTTATTTAAAGAAACCTAGAATAGGTTTCATTGTCGCAGCGTATGTTCCTGAACATCCCGGACTGTGTCAAACGACAGCGAATTTGTGACGTCACTCAGTTTGACGTATTAGCTATTGATATCTTTTTGGCTACCTTAAAGGCGGATTTATACGTAACGGTATCGTTTTCATACATTTTGTATAGTAACGTTCATACTAGTAATGCGTATTGTGTTGTGACGGCTTGTGTCGTATGTATGGAACCGATACCGTTCCGACGCGTCACGTCACAACACATCAGACAAATATTAATCCGCCTTAATTCTTTATCACAGGGGTTGAATATGAAGTAAAGAGGAGGTAATAGGTTCAGCAGTCGGGCTCTAGCCTCTCCTTAGATAAAGAGGAATTGAATTGAATGAAGAGCCTGCTATTGCTAGACGGAGATAAGGTTTATTTTGAGGTTTCCATTTCCTCATTAGCAAGTCATAAAAATTTTCACCGAAAATTTTGGGTCTGTGTGGCTGTTAAGATTAACCTTCCTTTGCGTTTATTCACAGGGTCTTTTAGGTTATCTAACAGTATTTTCCGTTGCTTATAGAACTTTAGATAAATGAAGTTATGAAATTCTAAACTGGTACCATGGACCCCTATGGGGATTCCATGGAATGCTAAGACTGATTTTTAATAAAAGCATTAGCATATTTGATTTGTTACTATTCATACACAATAATAAACAGACGTGTTATATATACAATCATGTGTCAATACCTGTTATGTAGCGTTAGAAAAAAAGCATGTTAAAAGTTATCAGTGTTTGGACATAGCGAATCAATCAACTTTCAACAATATGTATAACGTAACTAGTGAAGTGTTGCACGAGTGTCGATTGAATACATTGTAAACGAAAACCTCATATATGTTCATGCAACATTTAATTAGTATTCTGTTATGATATAAACAAACTCGTAAATACATCAATAAAATGTATATTCTCAAAGATGATTTATTTTTGTCTCTTAGTATCATAAGTATCATTTGAATCTTTATTTCCGATAAATAAATTAAATATGGTATATCAAATTTCATCATTTTTTGCAATGATAACAACTACAATCTATATGTACATTTTTTACTTCAACTATCTTGTTAATAGAGAATTGTATTTTTATGTTATTATATAGTGTATTTTCATTTAAAACTTATACCATTGAAAATATTATTTTATATAGTTATGTTAATTTAATAATTATATATATATATATATATAATTGAAAATCTTCTTATTACGTTGTATTAAATCAATGAATGCAAGTACCATGAATTGCTTACTAACTTTCTTGATGCCGTATGTTATATAGATATATATATTACTAGCTGTGCCAGCGACTTCGTCCGCGTGGACATAAATATGATGCTCAAAATAACTATATTTTGAGCATCATATTTATTTTTGCAAAAAACCACCTCAGCTGTTACCCGATCTTGACAACGCGACATATCCAAATTTGATTACCATTTTAAGAGGAATAATTCTTTCATACATATTTTTTTTGGTATCTAGAACCGTTTTCGCAGCGCACGCAACGGAAGCCCTCAAAGATGAATAATTTTCCCCGTTTTTTCCACATTTTCCATTATTTCTTCGCTCCTATTAGTCACAGTGTGATGTTATGTAGCCTAAAGCCTTCCTCGATAAATGGGCTATTCAATAAAAAATTTTCAATTCGAACCAGGAGTTCCAGAGATTAGCGCGTTCAATCAAACAATAAAACAAACAAACTCTTCAGCTTTATAATATTAGTATAGTATAGATTCATATATCATCTAAAAACCAGTTTAAAAGTATTTGTTTCTAAAATTTAATAAGTATAAGATTTGTTTCTAAAATCGACTGGAATGTTTTAAGTACAAACCTAGTATTGCAATCATATTCACATCCCTACATTATATGGTAAGATAATAAAACGTACCGATATTAGTGTCTCGCATCACTATTCCAAACGTGCCCGATGCTATCTTCCGCACGTGTCCGGTTGTACGTGATGCGCCCGAACAATAGAGACTGCAGCCGTGTTCCGGTTCTTACACGGAACAGTTATCAAGCCAATTCAAGGTTGACACTATTTGTGGTATCACTACAACGACGCTATACATTAGGATAATATCTATATATATAAAAATGAAACCCGTTTCGCGTTGTCACGGCATCACGTGTGAACGGCTGAACCGATTTCGATAATTCTTTTTTTTAAATGTTTGTGGAAGTCCAAGGATGGTTCTTACGGAAAAAAATATTAAGAAAATCTCTCAGAAATATTGAAAAGTATACATTTAATTTTGCATATTTTAAAAAACGCGCGTTACGAATGTCATTTTTTTTTATACGAATGTCAACGTCATTCACAGCCATAGACTATATTAAAAGAGCATCGTTTCAACTATACAAAATAAAGTAGTGCATCAAAGCTACGCTAAGGCGGTACGAAGTTCGCCGGGTCAGCTAGTATTTTATAAATATACAGAACAATATAATGACACGAATACAACACACAAACGAAATACTAATGAAAATAAACGGACAAATAATAACAGATCTTTTGGGTTAGTTAAAGTTATAATTTTCTAATAATGTAATAACAGTTTAATTCATTGAATTTTAATGGTGAATCTCTTATTTATACAATATTATCAACGCATATTAACTAAAAGTGATATCTAGACATCCAAAGCATACATTCGTCATATGTAATCTCGGATTTATAAAAGCTTCTTCGATTTTTTCTTTAGAAATGAATCTAAATTAGCCAACATGACCTTTCAGATTTTTGAATTTGATTTAGATTGAAAAGTAAATCCGAGTTAACCTAGTTACCCATTTCCAGTTGGATTGAGAAATTCCGAGAGATGTTTTTTCCGACTTTTAAGCCTCTTATACCGGCGATTCTTCGAAAATGGCAACGAAATCCTCTTTAAGTATGTGTGAGATTTTTGCCAAACATAAAACGAATTATAACAAAGACAATTTTGATGACCTTGAAAATTATAAAAAAAATCCTCTCGTGAATCGTAATAATATCTAGTATATATTTATTCATGGCCATGCATTATACGGAAGTCTTGTCTCGCATTAGACTGGAGGTTCCCGGTCTAGTAGCTGGATATCGAACCGTAGAAATTTCCATCTTCGACTCTGTACGACAATTATTGGTCATCACTCCCCGTTATACAGATCCTTCTCTTACTACAATGACATTCAATCAAAGGTTACTGGCCACAGGCCACAGGCTACTGGCCACAACCACAAATCGCCGCCACTGGCATATTTCCTGTTTTTTTTTTTTTTCCTCAGGAGAGGAGGCTGACAATCCTCATGGATACCAACGCAACAGGCAAGCAGGGATGCGTTGATTATGTCGGACTCCTGGTGAATCGAGGCGGCTCGACCCAACAGACCTACCGACTAAACTCAGCCTAGCCTTGGCCCTAGTAGCCCTACGGCTTGAACGGAATGGTTGGCGCACCCTCAGGAGAGGGCACGTCAGCGCTGCCCTCCGAAGAGGACATATGCGCGAAGGAGGCTCGGTACGCCAAAGTGGGTCCGGCCTTGAAATGATGGGGCCTACTCGTACATGTGCAGCAAGCTGCGAAGTATGGACTAACTAAGGGATGGCGGCGCAGATGCCGCCTCTCGCAAGGCTTGAAGAGCCAGCGTCAATGAGTCGGGAGGGTCAGAAATGACGTGCTTGGGTCGACGATATTCAGTATTACGCGGATTTCCTGTAATTTTCATACATTTTATATGGACTCGCGGCACACGGTTGGCGCTGGTGGCCGCCACACGCTACAAATCGCCGCGGCTTGCTGCTTGTGGCAGATTCAACCTTCTTCGTCCGAGTCCATTTTGATAGTGCATGCCTGGGTTAAAAAAGTAGTAGCTACCGACCACAAGTAGCTGTCGTGCGCTTCAGCTACTTTTGTAGCTCGCTTGCTAGCTTCTCGTAGCGGCGTTTGTGACTGTGGCCCATGGCTCTAAACTTTTCCTCAGATTCTGCAGCCTCAGTAAAAGTTGCCGTTTTTAAAGCCCTCGACGAATTAGGTAAATAAGCGTTTGTACAAAAATAAACAGTACAAACGCTTATTTATCTATATTGTTGTGACAGTTTTACTGTGAAATCTTTGTGCATGCTGTGTTTACTAATATTAGTATCTACATCGTGCGTGTCATTATTTGTTTCGTAGCCATAATTAGTAATAGTCTTGTGTATGTTTCAAGCTGTAAAACAAATAAACAAATAAAATTACTTTATGTCAATCATAAGTTTCGTAGGCTATTGAAGTTAAAAAAAAAAGTATTTCCAGTTACAGTTCCACTTACTTCTCTAGACTGTAAGTACCTGTGTCTGTATATCTATATTTGATAAATGGAACCCATACATAATACGGAACTCGGGCAAAAAAGTTTGGCCTTAATTGCATTCACGGTGTATTTAGTATAGATAATATATCTCGTGAACTTTTTGTAGTAAAGACTCTATCATAATGCCAATTTAATAGAATTTTGCTGTCAACTTATATATTATACGTTCATCATGTACGAATCAATAACGCTTCCCTCAAACATGTTTCTATCCCTAGTAGAATTCATGTAACATTATATTGCCCATCCCGTTTGGATACTATATGTAAATGACTAACTCATTTTGGTTCAAAAAAATATCAGAAATAATGAGACATTATATACGGCAGTTTGAAAAATACATGACTTGGCATATATAAAATAAGTCACGGATTTTTTAGCAATTCACTTTGCAAAGAAATTAATTTCTTTAAAGACAAAAAACGCCTGCTTGTTTGGGCAAACGGCGTGAATTCTTTAAAAATTGATGTTATTTAGTTAAAATACTGCTTGTAATGTAAGCAAACTTTTAACAAATTTAATTTGATAACGATGATGATAAATTGATTCAATTATCTTATTCCATACTACGTATATTAGTATATTAAGTGCTAGTTCAACGAACGATGGTCACTAAAATCTCAACCGTCTTCGACAAAATCAATCATCACTTCAAAGAAACTATTCATTGAGTTACCGTTACCATGAATTGCTATTGTTTTTTTCGTTGCGTATTTTACGTAAATACTTAGTGTAGGTGTTCTTTGATTCAAGATGTTGTAAAATGGCTCGTTAACATACCAGAGAAAATTAGTGAGGACTAAGGAAAAATTTACGTAATCGATAACAACTACAGGCCAACACAAACATGTAGTAGACCTACAAACCATATTCACATTTATTCGTAAATTCAATTCGACTAGCTTGTAATAAGCCTTAACTTTTGAAAAATATGTACAAAAATATGCTTGAGAAAAAGCTTTTTTTATCTTATACAGTTTTTTTTTGTACTTTAATAATCACACTTATTCAGTACAGTGATACATTTTCAAGCATAATTTAATCAGTTTAATAAATCTTTTATGTGTTTTATTAGAAATACAACATCTACTAGATGTTGAGAAAGTAATTTAGAAAAAGAAGGTATAAGATATAAACTTATATTCAAACGAAATCTAAACTAAGCTCATAAACAAAGATAACAACTAAAGTACAAAACAAATGGACACTCACACTACCATTGACGTGTAACAGCGTAATGTGAGTAAACATTTCCGAAAAAAAGATTCTTCTGTTGTGAACAATATCAAACACCTTCTAGAAATAACGGTTTATTTATTTAAAGCAATGGAATACTAGCGTGACTTTTAGGACTTTCACTCTTCTCGACTGAATACTGTCGCTGACCAAGTCCTATATAATCATTACACCTTTTAAAATCAAATATGCAACTGTGTTCCGCCACGTGGGTCACTGTGCTGCCATCTATTGGATAATGTCACAAACAGGAAAGAGACAGTAGTCAAATCCGCAATCTATCATCATGGTATAACCTCAAGCATGAGAAGTAGAATTGCATATTTACATTATAATGACTGCGTATAATAATTAAGGTTTTAACACTTCGTTGACTTATTATGTAGTTTAACAAGACTGGTACAATACGATAATTAGGTTATCTCTAAGCTCACTGGTCAAAGCGAAAAATCTCATCACAGATTGGTAATGTTGAACTAAATAAATAGATAGATAAAAACTAAATAGATATATAGATAAAATGTTTATATAAGTTAACCTTCAACACTAGAGATCGGATAATCGGATGCATATTTACCTAAAGTTAGTTTAAGACAAAGTATGGAAACGGCTTTTTATTGTTTTGTTAAATAAAATTTTTCACCATTTCTGTTTTTTTTATTCAATTATTTAATTGATTATTGTTTTAGTCAAACTAGCTCACTACTTTCGTATAACACTCTTCATGTAATAAATCGTACATTCACAAATCGCACGGGGAACTGAAACTAAACTTCATGTAAATACGTATGCATAGTTGTATAAATGAACCCGGAGTCTCGGTCTTTTGAAAATAAATACCATGTGCTAATTTAGTAATTTTCAAACAATATCACTACGTTAAATTTGCAGTCCCGTATTATCCCGGGATTTTTATTTAACAAAATGTATTTTAAAAAGCCGCTTCCATAATTTGTGAGCCAAAAATTAACTTTAGGTAAATATGCATTCGATTATCCGATCTCTATTCATCACACATAAGCATAGTAACATAAAAAAACTGAAAATATATGTTTTTGATGGACCTATTCTGAAGCCTTGGATGGCTATGTCCTGCTTACCCTTGAGTGTGTCTGTGGAAGGCGCACGAACAGAAGGTTCGACGCCTTGCCTGCTAACGACGCCGGCGACCGTTCCGGAGTCGTGAGGGTCGATAAACGGCGCGCTCAAGAGCGTCCGAGCCAATGCCGTGTAGTGGAAAAAATAATAAAACTTAACAATTATCCAATATAAACTAAATTGTGTGCGCTACAGAAGTGAAAACAGTGAAATGTACTCGCAACAGGATGTGAGCAAAGCACTAGTATTCTGCTACAACCCAAAGGGTCAAACATCAGGATGTGAGCAAAGCACCGTTATTCTGCTATAACCCGAGGATTTCGTGTTTACCAGAAAATTGCCAAAATTTTACACTAAATTAAATCTTTGTGTGTATGTATAAATATATAATATACATTCATTGCTAGTGCCCGTGACTTCGTCTGCGCAGGATTAGTATTTCGAGAGTAAGGTAGTTTTAATGTGAAAGAGTAGGGATATTATATATATATATTATATATATATATATATATATATATATATATAATATATATATATATATATATATATATTATATATATATATATAATATTATATATGTATACATATAATATATATGTATATATATATCTATACTAATATTATAAAGAGGAAAGATTTGTTTGTTTGTTTGTAATGAATAGACTCCGAAACTACTGGACCGATTTCAAAAATTCTTTCACTTTTGGAAAGCTACATTATCCCCGAGTAACATAGGCTACTTTTTATCCCGGAAAAATCGACAGATACCACGGGATGCGCAATAAACGCTTCGCTCAAAAACTACTGCACAGATTTTCATGCGGTATTCATCAATAGATAGAGGGATTTTTGAGCAAGGTTTTGCGGTATTTTGTATCTCGGAAAAACAGATAGTCCCACGGGAAGCGCGATAACCGACAAACCGACTTCCGCGCATATGTAGCCGTGGCCAAAGCTATGACCATTAACCCTCTATAGACCCAATCCCGAAATCCACGCAGGCGAAGCCGCGGGCAGAAAGCTAGTGTATAATATATATATATATATATATATATAATATATATATATATATATATATATATATTATATATATATATATATAATCTTACAAACCTTAATAATTGAATGTGTTCAATTGCAGATTTATAAAGTCGTATGTAAAATATTATAATTGAAATGATGTCTGTATGTTTAATGTATAGTAGGTTAGTCGATAAAGATATTCACATTTGCCAATGTCGCATGTATTCAACTACGATATAGCAATCATATAAATAGTACGTATTATATTTACCATATTATTATATATAATAACAGCCATTGTCTAAATTATGCACGCTAACTGTAACGATAAGAGCTAGTCACCTCATGCGCCTTTAACTCCCATTGTAATTCGATGTGGTACCCAATGCGGACAAGAAATCAGTTCATTTTTTACCCGTCTAATTGAGGGCATTCTGAATCTCTCGTTTCCATTCTATTGTATTTTTTTGTTGATAACATTTATAAGTGTGTCCGCTTTGTAAATAGAGACATTAAATGTGGATTTATAAAAATTGTGTAACTACTTGACTGACACTAACTGCAGTAAATTATAAATTGTATTTGAAAAATATAAAGACGGAAAGTCAACTCATGATAAAAAAGTACAATCAAGTCATATATCTCTGTTGGAGATTATGAATTGAGAGCTTATTTATTAAGGTCTTTATATAAACTATGAAAAATATGTTATGAGTCTTTTATTATAGTAACTAGTTTTCTGCCCGCAGGTTCGCTCGCGTGAATTTCGGGATTAGGTCTATTGAGGGTTAAGGGTCCTTTTGCCCACGGCTACATATGCGCGGAAGTGGGTTTATGGCGCGAAGGTTTTATCGCGCTTCCAGTAGGACTAACCGTTTTTCCGAGATAAAAAATACCGCAAATCCTTGCACAAGTATCACTCTATCTTGAAAGAAATGAAAACTGCATGAAAATCTGTGCAGTAGTTTTTGAGCAAAGCCTTTATTGCGCATCCCGTGGGATCTGACGATTTTTCCGGGATAAAAAGTAGCCTATGTTACTCTCCATCCCTTCAACTATCTCTACGTCAATTCGTCGCTCCGTTTTGCCGTGAAAGACGGACAAACAGACAGACACACTTTCCCATTTATAATATTAGTATGGATGGTACATATGCTTAATCTATACATATGAATAAAATTGGAGTGTCGACTGTCTGTCTGTCTGTTTGTTCCCGCTAATCTCTAAAATGGCTGGACCGATTTTGACGAGACTTAGCTGATTTAGGAGTAACTTAGACTTTTATTTTAGAAAAATAAAGTATTGTTGCAATGTCCAAAGTAATGTCCAGTACCGCGTGCAACTCACGGGCATGTCACTTAATTAAAAAATCAAATAAATTAATTTAACTTTTTTCTTAAATTCCACGTGGACGAAATCGCAGGTTCAGCTAGTATAAACTAAATTAACTACTAAAACTGATTTTTAAAAATACGGTAACGAAAACGTTTTGGAAATTAAGACTCATTAGAACCTTCTCTTGGTCCAAAATCAAGACTTAATTCAATGTTATTGTTATTATACTCATACAGACCCAATAAAACCTTTAACATTACTTCCAAAGGTTAGTGCTCTTAAATTTTCATTATGTCTTGAAGCTCACAGCCTAGCTAGAGGACACATTTGGAGGTCCATTTATAGACACAGTAGCTATAAGCTTTAGACACAAGGCCTTCGAAACTTAGGCACCAGAAAGTACTAAATAAAATTAATTGTGTTTAGGTAACTTTATTATTGACAACACGTTGAACTACTGTAAGAGTTAATTTGGAAGTCTGTTTCTAAGGACTTGTGATAAATTGGAGACAAGTTTAGACTTTGTAATAGTACAAATGATAGAACTAAGATATTTACTGGATACAACAAAGAAATCTTTAATTTATAGTTATGAAATCTGATTAAAAACATATAATGACAGAAACACACGACTTTTGCACCTACATAAATAATTAATTATACAGATTTGCAGCTTTATCAAAAACACACGAAATACCAATAAGATTGGTGGACTTTAATGTAAAAAAATGAAATAAAAAAGAAACAAAAAATACTAAATACACTAAGATAGAATAAGTATTACCTCTTTAAAACGCTGTATTAGAGCTGTTTGGCCTTAGAATTTCTGATGATCTGATGAGATGTGTACGGGTTATGTACTTTGCGTAACCAAATGCCGCGATCACATGCGTCTCATCAGCACTTCATCACACAGGCAACATTGTATGATACACGCGTTGTCATTAGTATACAACCAATCAATTAGTATAAAATCAATAGTATAAAACCAACATAAGCACGATTCCTACTAAAACCATAAATACCATTACTACACGTGTGCTCATTTATATGTATGGTTATATATAGAGAAAGAAATGGTTTATTAAAATGCACTGATAAAATACACTTATTTGCATATTATAAATGGTATTAAACTAGATATATAATAGTATTAATGAGCATATGGAGAAACGATTCACGCTGTTATTAAAAAACATTTGAGCTTTATTACGGAAGGTAGTATTCATAAAAGTATATAATACATTAAAGGACTCTTTAAAAGATTTGGACTGAATTTTATAAATTAAGACTCAGGGGTTCAAGTGTCAATATTTATTCCTCCTCCTTGCTTCGATACCCCAGTTACTGAGGGTCGTGATCTCTCTTGTTGAGCACCTTGCTCATGATTATTGACCGCCACTGGTGTCGATCTGCGGCAGTGTGGAACGCGTTGTGGACAGTGGATTCCAGTGTGGTGCGTATCTGGTCTGTCCAACGTCCTATACGTTCTTCGTCCTATACGTTCGCTTCTTCCTCTCGGTCTATTTCCTTCGACTTTGCCTGTGACTACAAGTTTCTCGAGGTTGTCATTTCCCTTCCTAGCAATGTGGCCGAAATACTCGAGTACCTTTCGCAGGCATGAGGTGGATAGCCTGGTTTGTACTTTGAGTTCCCTTAAGATGGATACGTTGGTACGGTGAGCTGTCCAAGCAATGCTTAACATTTTTATCCAGCACCACATCTCGAAGGCGTCAATACGCTCTCGGTCAGCTTTTTTAATAGTCCACGTTTCAGCGCCGTATGCAAATATGGAGAATACGAGAGCACGTACAAGTTTGGTCTTGGTGTTGCGTGAAATGCTTCTGTCCTTCCATATTCTTTGCAGCTGCGTCATAGCGGTTTTAGCCATACGATCCTTCTCCGGATTTCGTATTCACAGGACCCCTTGTTAAGATGCTAGAGCCCAGGTAGATGAAATTGTCAACGATTTCTAAATCAATAGTTCCGGTGAGCTCTAATTTACCCGATCTATCAATCACCATAATCTTCGTTTTAACTCTGTTTATGGAGAGGCCCATTTAATATTTATTTATTAACAAGTAGTAAGTAGTCGTATTAATATTTATTAACAAGTGAATAAAGTCTAATTTAGCTTAAAAAAGTAAAGAATGCAGTTAAAATATTTGACTGGAACTGATTTTGACCGATAGTCGAATGGTTAATATGTTTGAATCTTTTGAATATGTTGTATTTTCATTTTCATTTCAATTTATAGTATAATAATACATCTCTCCACCTCTCACTACACCCTTAACCGTTCACACCAATGTTGCTCTCTTCGCACCAAAATTGGTCTGCTTTTTTGGGTGGCTCATTTAGTGAGCGGCGAGACCTGCCACATTTAAATCAATTAGGAGGCTTTGAGAAGGCAGGTAACCGGAATCTCTTCGCACCTTTTAGCACCAATATCGAAATGCAATAGTTCACAAACTTTTTGACCAGTGGTTACGCCAATTTATAAAGTTGAAAATTATTTATTTTTATGGTACATCACAAACCTTTCTATCCAATTCCTATGCACGTACAATCGAATACCGGTGGCGCCGCCTAGCGGCGAGAATAAACATTAGTTAGTTGAATAACCGCCGCCCGAACGAGCATTGAGCTCCTCGCTGATTTTCTGTTTATTTTATTAAACCTCTGGACATTGCGTCCCAGTAATTTCAAAAAAATAGTCGTGTCAGCCTCGCGATCACGTCATAGATTGTGGAGTGTGTGGATTCCGTCCAAAACCCTGTTGTCTGGAAAAGAGGCGGGCCCGCCGTCGAAGATCCCGAGGGTTGGAGTGAGAGGCGAGCCACCGCCATCCAGAACGGTACGTACGTGCTATCTTTCACAACTTCCCTTCTATGCTGTGTGTACCATTTTTATTATAAATTAAAAAGTCCATTGCTCATATTACCTACTGATTATCGAAGAATATAATTTAATATACTTGGCGCGACTAACCAGTAAGGACAATAGTTTCTGTGCATCTAACTGGGTGTAGTCTTTAGCTGCATTTTTCTTAATGCAGATAGAGATTATACCCAGTTGGCACACTTCCATTAAAATTCGTTTAAATGGCCTCTACGCGTTGGATCTGTATCCCCGCGCACGTCTTATAAAGGACTGTGTTTTATAAAACCACGTAACATAAGCGATAATAATAATAAACTTTATTTATCAAATACACAGAAAAAATCGGAAACTGTGCCATCCACACAAGGCTAGGTCTGACTTGTGGTTGTCAAATCAAAGAAAGGAAAATAACGAGAAGTATCTAGAGGCTATAGAAACAGAAATATTTGTAGTAACGCTTGCTAGAATATGTGTAACGTTTTCATTATAACATGTGTGTAAGTGTGTACGTATAGTGAATGAATGAATGATGGTGTATATGTTAAAGCAATTATCAATTGCAAAGATAAGTACCTACAAAAATAAATTAAAACAACAAATATATAAACAAAGTATAATCTTGGGGCCATGCGACAAATCGAGAACCAACTGCTGTCTATTATATTATTATGTCTCTTACACGATGACCTTCCAACTTTCTTCAGATCTACGCATACAATTCTAGAGCTACTCAAGCAATACAACATAGCTTTTTAATGGATTCTACTTTTTCCACGATGCTCATCCCTAATATAAAATATTATGAATCGTAAAACATAAATGCACATGTCACACAGGCTAGTCACCAAAATCAAGTCGCATATATTTACGTCTACCTTGAACTATAAAACGAATACTTCATAATGAGGCTTGCAATATCTCGATTACCTGATACTGCAATTAAGAACGTTAACCATTTGATTTTATGGTTGATAATCACACATCACTGACGCCTTTCACTGATTTGTTGATCGCCAATTAAGGCTTATTTATCTGTCGGAACAAAATCTTCGCCGCAATGGAAACGGTGGTAAATTGTTCGTGAGCCGATAAAAACTTTGGCAATGTCTCGCTTGGTTAGATTTGGAGCAGGTTGGACGCAATATCAATATTATTTAGATATTTAACACGTACATAAGTGTCAGTATTCTGTCTAGTATATAACAGCTGTCCTATTTTGTACTAAATAAAATAGCTAATGCATTAGAATCAATAACAGTCATCATCTTTTCCTACTCTTATCCCACGTACGTGAACCCACCAGAATATTTTTCGTCATTGCTTCATATTTAAAACGTATATAAGTGTCAGTCTTTTATCTAACAAATAGCTGTCCTATTTCGTACTAAATAGAATAGCTATTGCAATAGCATCAATAACAATCAACATCTCTTTCTACCCTTATCCCACCAACGTGAACCCACAAGAATATTTTTCGTCATTGCTTCATTTCCATCATTTCATACGCAATATACCCATTCTGAGTTAAGTTAATTTTGTGGTGTTTAAAGGCCCTACACTTTCTAAATATCTCAGTCGAAATATTTCACTATAATATATGAATATAACGCAACTATTTGGATCTTGGATCTTAACTAAACAGTAGATCTCCACATTCCCACTTGCGTAGTTGTCTGTCCAATAGTCGTACAAGATGGAAATTTCCACGTCTGTAGTATTATGTTTTTATGGTCACGATGTATAGGATCTTGTGTACTAAGATGACATTTGTATATTTTCATAAATGTTAATATAATTTATTTTCTAATTCAGTTCAAAGGTCCATGTATCTAAGAAGATACGTATGAAATTTACTAAGGTCGTTCACATTCTTATTTTAAACAAATGTCACAAAGCAGGCAGTAAATGTCAATTACATATTTATTTCACTTTTATTGGATTGAACAATTGTAATTTACTTTTCTCTTTACTTTGTACTGTATATTTGTTATAATTTCTTAATATTTTCAACGATTTCTCTTGGTTTGTTAGGAACATTCTCGATTTTGACAACGTATGACTACAGTCAGGCGTGACGTCACATAATTCCAAATGTCTAAATTTAAATTTATTATATTTTATGCCATGTTAGACTCCTTTTTATGAATTTTATGTCATAGTTTTGAATTTTTGTATTTAGTTTGGAACATCATATCTGGCTAATATAAAAGGCGGTCCAGGGTCTCTAGGCGGACATTTTACTTCTGATTCTACTTCTACAAACAACCTTCTATTCTACCTTAAGCTCTCTATGAAGATAAGAGTCTTCAACTCTAAAAGTACTGTGTGAAAACTCTGCTGCATACTACTTCAAAAGAACCTCAACCGCTAAAATTTGCACCACGTATTATTGCTGCCACTTCGAGCCTCCTACGTTTTCGACCTGCCTGCCTGCTGCTGCATCCCTGCCTGTCTGCTACGGAATACTTGCCAGCCAGCTGCTGCATACCTACCAGCCTGCTGCAGAATACCTACCAGCCTGCCGTTGAATACCTGCCAGCTTGCTGCTGCACAACTGCCAACCTGCTGCTGCGTATCTACCAGTCTGCTGCAGAATACCTGCCAGCCTGCCGCTGAATATCTGCCAGCCTGCTGCTGTATACTTGTGAGCCTACTGCTACCTTGTCTGCTTAGTACCTGGTACCGCCTTCCTTTTCCCTTCTCTACCATTTTATTATTATTGTTTGTAATTTTAATTTAACTCTTAAGTTTAGGCCGTGCTGTTTTAATAATTCTTTTAATATATTAGTTTCTTGTATTTATCTTTTTCTTTTTACCTTTTCCTATTTTGCTCCGTAGCCTTCCGCTACGTGACACCATGATCTAATATATTATTGAATGCACAAGTGCAAGATAAATATTTATCATCAATGATTTGCCAGCAATATGACGCAACTATTTAAATACATAGTAAAGTTAATTCTTACCGAGACAAGGTTAATATGATATTCAAATCTTAAGTGCTTAATTAACAAAACACAGATAATATGTATCTCTAGACTCATAGGTAGGACATTCATAGACAACCTGTAGAGGAAAAGAGCATTTACATGTCGAAACAGGATAGATTCTACCTATTTTATTTCATTATATGAATATATAGTATTAATGAGCTTGAAGCCAACTTCTAACAAAACATATCAAATCCTGATTGAGTAACGGCAAACAGTTTCTTCTATGTGCCGGCATCAAATATAAGAGCTGTCAGCAGCATAGACTGCAAATTCACAGTTTGGAATACGCAGATGACACACCAGTTGATTTATAAAGAGAAAGAGTGGGGGACCTAAAATATTTCCCTGTGGGACTTCGTATGTACTATAGGAACTGATTTGATTTTCAATCTTAACTAAATAATCTTAACGGATTAGTAAATAATCTGCAAAGCGGGACAATTTAGTCTGTATGCCCATGTCATACCTATAATAGTTTAGACAAGAAGTTTATGATAGAAACTGTATCAAAAGCTTTGGCTACGAATATATCAGATTCACGATTCATTGACTAAATCACATAGATAGCGTCGTGATAAATTAACGATCATCACAGCTTGGTCCTAGTTAGTCGATTCTAATCTGATTATCGCGATTAATCATAGTGTTAACCACTAGCACCATCCTACCTAAATTATAACTGTTGTAACATTATTTCGCTTTCAGATAAAGCTTGCTTTTATCTTTAGGCTTATCACTATTTACCATTAGCAAAATGAAGGTCAAATGATTTCTTCTCATGTTAAGAAATATAATTAATATGAAACTAATCTTTTGCACAATTATATTTGATGTAGTGTAAGTACTAAACAGCTTATCAAGTAACACACAGCTATTTTCGCAATTGCAAAAATAATAAATTATTAATTTTAATAATAATGTGCTCAAAATTACATATAAATGCATTTACATGTGTACTTGCATTCTAATAAATTAATTTGACTTGCGATTTCATTGAAAAGCAAAAACACAATACAACATAGTTATATGTAGAACGTTACTCAAACCTAACTAAAGCACATGAATCATTTGTACTAGTTCTTTTTTGTTCCAGGAACAAAAAAGCTTGTAAGTTGATTGATGTCTGATGATTAATATTTATCAAAAGATGATATGATGTTGCTGTATATATGAATTATGAATTACCCTACACCATACACAAAAAATTGCGAATACTTGTTAAACGTTTATCTTTTAGTTCAAAGTCATTTGTTATTTCCAGTCGTAAAATAACGACTGGGAATAATAAATGATTTTTATGCTGAAGCCTCAGATGGCTATGGTCAGCTTTGCAAAGAGGGTAACTACGTTACGTTAACGTCAATGTACTAAGGTACGTTACGTTTAGTACTACATCGAACCAAAGTAATTTTTACTAACTTTTAATAAGCAAGAGGCACGACACCACCCTTAGGCTTTAATCAACGATCATGGACCAGTGCGGATTGGTCGTTTCCATTAACCTTTGAATTTCTTCGCAGGTTTGTGCAAATTCCTTCCAATGTTTTTCTTCATAATAGAAATATAAGATGAAATATACATATGTATGTAAATGAAATCCATCCAAC